>JARQOD010000006.1:284692064-284760286 GCA_033576555.1 Oophaga sylvatica | reverse complement strand
ATATGTAATATAATGTTTCTTTTATTATATCAAAGAAGGTGAGTCCACTTTGATGCACACTTTGTTCAGTATTGATTGTGATGTTTAATGAGTAATATGGAAATAATTACCACCTAACTTCTTGTTTAAAGCTAAGAGTTACATTAGAAGAAAAGGGAATAGGAGTAATGGCAATAATATGTATATTTCATTCCACTTTAACACAACATAGAAGAGTACATTATATGTTTCCTCTAAGTGTAAGTCCATGGAAATAACATTTAGTGTCATCTTTTACTGCATCGGATTATCCTGTAAATATAATAATAAACATGAATGGAATTCTATTACCATATAAGAGTTTTTTTTTAAATAGCATTAATGTTCTCTAGGACCTAGGAAAAGGCAAGTCGATGAATTCCTGGGAGGTTTTTCTACTTCAGTTTTTTTTTTCTAAATTAGGTAAAGCTATTCTCAATATGCAAATGCAAAAATTCTATTAAAAGGTTGAGCACACAAAAATAATTGTCTAATTTTGTTGTACCCTGTTAAGGTAGATGGTTAGCCACAGCCTTTAAGCAAAGAAAATGAAGGTATTACATTGCAGTCTCCATAGTATGATCACAGGTCCTAACTGGCAATAAAATTATAGCAGTGCAAGATTTGTGATAAACAATTTAAAAAAGAGGTTATAATGTTGGGCTAGAGTGAAAAAATGTAATAGCCACAGTCCTCAAAGGAGAAATAAAGCCACTGGCATAAATCCAAACAAAGGATAATAGTGATAAAACTAAGTCAAAATATTCCTCTTCAGAACTGGTTAAATTGTTAAAGGCACCCCCGAGTACTACAGGAATTAAGTACAGTCATAGACAGACCATTATTTTTCATCTTTAAAGATTCCATAATAACGGGGTCTGTACCACAGGACTGGCGTATAGCAAATGTGGTGCCAATATTCAAAAAGGGGACAAAAGCTGAACTTGGAGATTATAGGCCAGTGAGCTTAACCTCTACTGTGGGTAAAATGCTGGAGGGTTTTCTAAGAGATACTATACTGGAGTATCTGAAGCTGAATAACCTCATGACCCAATATCAACATGGATTTCCGAGAGACCGTTCCTGTCAGACTAATCTGATAAGCTTTTATGAAGAGGTAAGTTCTGGACAGGACCAAGGAAATGCAGTGGACGTGGTGTACATGGACTTTTCAAAAGCTTTTGATATGGTGGCACACAAAAGGTTGATACATAAAATGAGAACAATGTGGATAGAGGAAAATATGTGGAAGTGGGTTGAGAGCTGGCTCATGGATAGAAAACAAAGGGCGGTTATTAATGGAGCACACTCGGACTGGGTCACAGTTAGCAGTGGGGTACCACAGGGGTCAGTATTGGGGCCGCTTCTTTTTAACATATTTATTAATGACCTTGTAGGGGGCATACAGAGCAGTATTTCAATATTTGCAGATGACACTAAACTCTGCAGGGTAATAAATACAGAGGAGGACAATTTTATATTACAGGAGGATTTATGTAAACTAGAAGCTTGGGCAGATAAATGGCAAATGAGCTTTAATTGGGATAAATGTAAGGTCATGCATTTGGGTAGAACAAGCAAGATGTATAATTATGTGCTTAACTGTAGAACACTGGGCAAGACTGTCACTGAAAAAGACCTGGGTGATGGGTGGACGACAAACTCACTTTTAGCAGCCAGTATCAGGCAGATGCTGCAAAGGCAAATAAAATAATGGGATGCATTAAATAGATGCTCATGAGGAAAACATAATTTTACCTCTACACAAGTCAATAGTGCAACCACACTTAGAATACTGTGTACAGTTCTGGTCTCTGGTGTATAAGAAAGACATAGCTGAACTGGAGCGGGTGCAGAGAAGAGCAACCAAGGTTATTAGAGAACAGGGGAGTCTGAAATACCAAGACAGGTTGTTACACTTGGGGTTATTTAGTTTGGAAAAATGAAGGCTTAGGGGTGATCTTATTACAATTTATAAATATATGACGGGACAGTACAAAGACCTTTCTAATGATCTTTTTACTCTTAGACATGTGACACGGACAAGGGGCATCCTCTATGTCTGGAGGAAAAAAGGTTTAAGCATAATCACAGACGCAGATTCTTTACTGTAAGAGCAGTGAGACTATGGAACTCTCTGCCGTGTGATGTTGTAATGAGTGATTCCCTACTAAAATGTAAGAAGGGACTGGATGCCTTTCTTGAAAAGTATAATATTACAGGGTATATTCACTAGTTCCCTAGATTTTGCGTTGATCCAGGGAGCAAGTCTGATTGCCATATGTGGAGTCGGGAAGGAGTTTTTTTTCCCCAATGTGAAGCTTACTGTTTGCCACATGGGTTTTTTTTTTGCCTTCCTCTGGATCAACATGTTAGGGCAGGTTAGGATAGGATATGGGTTGAACTAGATGGACTTAAAGTCTTCCTTCAACCTTAATAACTATATAGTCATGAATATCATATGAGTTTAAAATAAATACACCTATCTACAATCATTTTATCGCAATTACAAAATAACATGGACTTTAGCTATTATAGAACAATGTAGGTGCACATCTATTATGCAAAAATATTTAGAATTGAGAGTTCTCAGAGGTTGATACCTTTTAATGGCTAACTGAAAAGATGATAACAAATTGCAAGCTTTCGAGACTACTCAGGTCTCTTCATCAGGCTAGACTAATACAAAATCTGAAGAATCACATATTTATATACAACACGGCACAGAAACAATGCAATAGATAAGACAGGTGACGTGAAGCAGAACTGTCATTATGGGGGATAGAGATGAACATAAATATTGGAACAGTTCATAGATAAGGAGTGTGAAAGTTTTATTGTCCTCTGATTGGGGTCTGGTATTGTGTTGTTATGACCCCAGAAGGTCTGAGGAGCAAATTCCTTAATTGATGTAAAAAGACATAAATCCATGCAACATATTCATTCCTGCACTGAGTGTGTCAATGGTTGTCATGAGTTTGTATTCCCAAACCTTTCTGTCTCTCTGAGACCTAAAGTTAGCTTTTAATACAAGTAATTTCATGTACATCATACTATGACCGGGGATACAAAAGTGTTTGGCCATAGGTAGATCCATTCTTTTTTCTCTTATTGTGTGGCGATGAAAATTCATCCTTGTTCTCAGTTTTTGCCCGGTCTCCCCCACATACAGACCCCCAGTTGGACATTTTGTACAAATAATTAGGTACGCCACATTAGATGTGATGCAGCTGAAAGTACCTGGGAATTTGTAGTCCTGATGTGAGTTGGGGATCTTTATCTTGTCCATGGTCATTATAAATGGACAGGTTTTACATTTTTTCTCGTTACAAGGAAAGGTTCCTGCCGCTGATGGTTAGGACAGGGAGCTTCTGACAATGATGCTTCTTAAATTTGGGGGCTGCCTAAAACACAGTAGCGGGGGGTCTGGAAATATGGATTGTAATCGGGCATCTTTTTGTAGTAAAGGTTGTAGTTTCTGGCTAACACTGTACAAAAATACACATCTTTCCTGCATCTATTATGCAGTAATGTGAGACTTTGTCTAGATTTATGCTCCTCTAGTCACTTTTCTTATCATGGCTTGCCATACCCATGCCAGCTAAAGAATGCTAAAAAGGCGGATTTAGGATAACTTGATTGTGGCGAATGGACCGATGTGTGTCTCCTAATATTTTTGTGGAATCCATTTCCAGTAGGCTTTTGTTGTAAGTAAACCTGCCATCTAATACATCCTGACCAATCTGTGGGCAACATGTATCAGTCACTGACTGTATTATCTCAGCCATGTTTGTTTGACTTCCTACATGCGTGTGACGCCAAGGCAGCTGATGAGGAGAAGCTACTGGGGACATGCCTGTCCAAATAGTCTAAGGCGTGGTCTTGGTCTACGGCAGCATCTAAAGTATGTTTTTACCCGAAACGTCGCAGTGTTTCAGAGTCAAACATATCTGGCTGAGATAAGGCAACCAGTGTCTGATATGTGCTGCCCACGGATTAAGCAGCATGCATCGGCTGACAAGTTCCCTTTAAGAGTGACATGAAACACCATCTAAATATGTATAAATAAATCACACCCTCCCCTTTGTGTTTTTTCAAAATGTATAATATAAAATAAGTAGAAAATGAAGCAGATGTCTAAGGATACTAAGGTGACAGGAGAGAGAGCTGCTCCTATTACCAAGAGACAAGAGCCATGCTGTAGAAATTAATGAGTTAAGAGAAAGGTGGTCAGGATCAAGAGTTGACTTTAAAATATTAAGCAAGCAAAAAAGCAACTCTCCATAGTGTTGATGCTTTGACTATGAAAGTAATTGAAACTACTCACTTTTCAGGGCACCAGGAGCTAGCATGCATGCTCAAGCTTGTGCATTCCCAAGATTCAAAACAGCCTCAGAATAAAACTGTTATTTAGCAATTGTGCATTTTCACTCTCCACTCAAAAGCAGATAGCAGGAGAAGAGACGTAGATAGAAAAGAACAAGTTAATTGCTAACTTGCTTAATTTAAAATGTCTACCAACATATAGGTATAATATAACATAACATGGAAACACCCTTGAAAGGGAATCTGTCCGTCAACCATCCTAAGCCATCTATAAAGGAATGCAGGTCATAGGAAGCTGAATAAAATGAGACTTTGATATCTGCAATCCAATGCTTTATTCTAGAGAAATCCACATTTTTCTTTTATGTAAATGAGCTCTTCAGGACTATGGGCCGGACACTGATCTGCACGAGAATCTTCCTCCAGGGCTTAGTTTAAATAAAAGAGGGAGTTAAAAGTGTGATATGTAATGGCTGCTCTTTTCTCTCCTGATCTCCCTGCAGAGCTGTGTGTGAATATACCTGACAGGTTCCTCTCAGCCTCAGCTTCCATCTCACAGGCAGACAGGGTTGCAATATTATTGCAATACAGAAGAGATGCATCAAATGTGTTTGTAAAGACACAAAGTTCAGTTCTACTCTCCTGTGTTATTTACATGTCTAACACTGGCAACTTCCAATTTTTTTAAAAAAAAATAAGCTCTGGAGGCAGATTATCATGCAGATCAGTATCCAGCCCATAATCCTGAATAGTTAATTTACATATCAGAAAAACATGAGTATCTCTGGAATAAAACATCGGATCGCAGTTATCAAAATATCATTTTATTCAGCTTCTTATGAACTACATGCCCATATAGACTGCTTAGGAGGGTTGATTCTACGGACAGTGATGCTATCATCTCTTGAGATACAAGACAATTAGTGATGGGCGAGCACTAAAATGCTCAGGTGCTCGTTGCTCGGGTCGAGCAAATTGGAATACTCGGGTACTCGGATAGAAGAACGAGCCCAGTGTAAGTCTATGGGAGACCCGAGCATTTTTGCAGCGATCCCCCGGGATTTATTTTAAGGTCTGAAAAAGTCTGAAAATGATGTAAACACTGATCAAATGACATGGGGGCATCATGGGATTGCCCCTGGAAGCATTTCTGACTCCTAGTTCACAGCTTTAAACAATGTTGTCAGAGTTTCATGCCATTTTTACCGATGCACCAAAAAACATACCAAAATTAAACCAAAACGGATTTTGCAAGGAAATCTGTAAAGGTACATCCTTTCCAGGTTAATGACTTGTATATAAGGCAAAATAATTAATCCCAGACCAAAATGTTCCTCCCCCACTTGGGCTATGTTCAGATGCAGCATTTTTGAAGCGTTTTTCAACTTTAACATTGCTTTCAACTAATACAAATGCATTTACTTGGAAATATCATTGTAACATTTAACAACCCTAGCTGACCATGTGGTGTGTGACATATAAGCAGACACATCTTGTTTCATTTATGAATGAGGGACTCAAAGTCACAAAGCCTATTTTTACCGAGGCATCAGGCGGCATTAATCTTCTTAAAGGGCCATTATTAAACAGTGGGTCTCCTAAACTGTTATTGCCTAAGCAGTGAGTGGTTGGGTTGCCAAGAGTTGCGACGCCCCACAATACCCCTTTCACGAGAGATACAGGAGAGCTTCCAGAAAAAATGTTGCATTGAATGCAAGGCCTGACTTGCCCTAAAGTTACATGAACCCCAATAAGCCTTTCAAGGTCTATATGGCAGAAAATACCCAAAAGTGACACCATTCTAAAAACTGCACCCCTCAAGGTACTCAAAGCCACATTCAAGAAGTTTATTAACCCTTCAGGTGCTTCACAGGAGCTGAAGCAACTTGGAAGGAAAAAATTAACATTTAACTTTTTAGTCACAAAAATGATCTTTTACAAACAATTTTTTTATTTTCACAAGGGAAAAAGGAGAAAATGGACAGAAAAAGTTGTTGTGCAATTTCTACTGAGTGCGCCGATACCCAATATGTGGGGGAAAATCACTGTCTGGGCGCACGGCAGGGTTTAGAAGGGAAGGAGCGCCGTTTGACTTTTTCAAACAAAATTGGCGGGAATTGAGATTGGACGTCATGTCGCGTTTCGAGAGCCCCTAATGTGCCTAAACAGTGGAAACCCTCCAGATGTTACACCATTTTGGAAACTAGACCCCCTAAGGAACTTATCTAGATCTGTTGTGGCACTTTGAACCCCCAAGTGTTTCACTAAAGTTTATAATGCCTGGGTGTGAAAAAAAAAAATTCAACAAAAATTATTTTTTTGTCCCCAATTTTTGATTTTTCCCAAGGAAATTGGACACCAAAAGTTGTTGTCCAATTTGTCCTGAGTTCGCTGATACCACATATGTGGGGGAGAAATACTGTTTGGATGCACCACAGGGCTCGGAAAGGAAGTAATGACGTTTTGGAATGCAGACTTTGATGGGTGTCATGTTCAGTTTGCAGAGTCCTTGATGTGCCTAAACAGTGGAAACCCCCACAAGTGACCCCATTTTGGAAACTAGACCCCCTAAGGAAATTATCTAGATCTGTGGTGAGCACTTTGAACCCCCAAGTGCTTCACGCAATTTTATAATGCCCAGGCATGAAAATAAAAAATCCTATTTTTTTCCCACAAAAGTAATATTTAAGTCATAAGAAAATGAAGGAAAAAGGGATCCAGCTTCAATAAAATCTTCATCTTTATTGATTCATAAAAACATGAATAGTGGCATGCTCCTGGACAAGCTCAGGACAAGGCTACGCGTTTCGATCACAGGGATCTTTATCACAGCTGACATATTCAGACAAAGGCACATATTTAAGACAAAGAAAGACCAATCACGATCAGAAAAAATGTCATGTGATTTTTGACAAGTCCTTTAACAATTTGCACATAACGAATAAAGAAACAAAAACAATATTTGCACAAATAAAATCAATGCAAAGAAATAAAATTAATAATGGAACATCAATTTGTTTCTTTTGTTGAGACCAAATGGATGTCTGGTATGTAGATTGAAGATCCAGAAAGCTTCACGTGTGAGGAGTCGCTGACGTGCATCTCCACCTCGGGCAGACAGGTTAACACTTTCAATACCTGTGACTTGGAAAGAAGAAACATTGCGAGCATGCTGAAAAATAAAATGTTTAGCAGCAGCAGAAATATTGCGATTTGAAGAGACATTCTTTATATCCTGCAAATGTTCAGCGATCCTGATTTTTAATTTCCTAGTGGTGCAGCCTATGTAAGATAAATTGCAAGTAGTGCACATAATTTTATATACCACATAGCATGAATTACAATTGATATATTTGTTAATGGTATAAATCGCAGTGCTGTCATTATTTTCAAAGGTTTTCGTTACACAAACATATTTGCAAAGTGCACATCTATTGTGGCCACATTTATAAAAACCTTTATGTTCTAACCACGATGTTTTATGAGAAGAGAAATTATTACTGAACATGCTTGGAGAAACTTTGTTACCAATAGATGGAGCTTTCCTTGAAACAACATTAATACCTGATGAAAGAATGTCAGCAAGAGAGGGATCTTCATATAAAATAGGCAGCGATCTCAAAATGATTTTTTTGATGTCCCCAAATTGAGGACTATATTGAGCACAAAAATATGGTTTCACTGCAAGATCATTTTTTTGTTGTCGCCCTCCACTAATGAGATCCTCTCTGTTTTTATTACTTACAATTGTTCGTGCTCTTTTTAATGACAATTTAGGATAATTTCTGTTTTTAATCTTGTATCCACACAATTAAATTCCTTTTCCAAAGCTGTAGGATCGCTGCAGTTTCTCAAAATTCTGGTATATTCACCCAAAGGAATCGATTTAATAGTATGTTTGGGGTGACTGCTTGCTGCATGCAAGATAGAATTACCAGCACAAGGTTTGCTGAACGTTTTAGTAATAATAACAGAGTCATGTACCCCATATAAATCAAGATCCAAAAAAGAAATTTTGTTATGGTGAAATTTATGAGTAAAATGTATGTTGAATGAATTAGAATTGATATAATCAATAAATCTGGATATGGCAGATACATCACCACTCCAAATAATGAGTAAATCATCGATATATCTACCATACCAAGCAATCGAGTCAATAAATGGATTAGTAGCTGAAAAAATAAAAAAATATTCCCAATATGACATAACAAGATTAGCTAGGGATGGTGCAAATTTCGCACCCATCGCCACGCCAGATTTTTGTAAAAAAAATTTATTGTCAAATGAGAAAAAATTGTGGGTTAAAAAAATTGAATAACTTGTAAAAATAATTAATGAGATCCTGGGAATAATTACTGAATTTCGTTAAGACAAACTGCAGCGCTGCCATGGCAACATTGTAAGGTATACAGGTATATAAAGAAGTCACATCACAACATAACCAAGTTTATTCTTTAAACCAGATTTTCTTGGAAAACATTCTCAACACTTCTTTAGAATCTTTAATATAACCAGGAGTGATTTGTACTAGTGGTTGAAGTAGTGAGTCAACCCATTCACCCAAATGTTCATTTAAAGATCCAATCCCTGAGACAATAGGTCTCATGGGGGGGATTTTCATATCCTTGTGAATTTTTGGGAGACCATGCATGATAGGGATAATAGGATGAGACACTGTGAGATAATCAGTTTGTTTTTTGGTTAGAATGCCAAGGCTGAAACCCTCATTGATAATTTGGATAATCTCACTTTTAAATTTTCATATACATCACTGTCAGACAAGAGAGACCTAATTTGAGAATGATAATCCTCTTTATTCAGGATAACTACCATGCCACCCTTGTCCGACATTTTAATTATTATATCTGACATACTTTTGATCTCATCTAATGCAGTTTTCTGGGCTTTTGTTAAATTGGAATGATTTCTGCTGCTGCTCATTTTAACCCTATCATGAAGGATTTTTAAATCCCTCTCTATCACCTCCTGGTATTTAGTCATGCAATCAGGCCTGGATTGAATGGGATAAAAAGAGGGATTTTTTGTTTTAAACACGGTGCATGAATGGTATCAGATTCATAATCATAGGAATGAGTAGACAAACTAAACAAAGTGTTGAGAGATACCTGTTCTCTGAAAGACAAGTCAGTAAATTCATTATTATATGTCAGCGACTCCTGCAAAGGGGTCTCATCAGAATGATTTAGAAAATGCTTTTTGATGGTAAGGTCTCGCATAAACTTATTGACGTCCAAAATAGTAGAAAAAAGATTGAAATTCTGATCAGGCACAAAATTCAGACCTAAGGACAAAACATCTAATTGCGTTTTGGTAAAGTCTCGTGCAGATAAATTCAAGACATTATCATGGTTTCTTATTTGCGGTAGTTCTTCCTTCGGCGTGTAATCATGACATGATCTTTGTCGGTGTTTTCTGCCACCCCGCCTTTTACGTTTTTTGAATGACGAAAAAACTTTGTGGTGTGAACACTGTCATTAGAGGAAACACTCAGATTATTGTCAGATGAATCCAATTCAGAGGATGTAAAACAGACATGTGGTTTAGATATCGGTTCGTTGAGAGCATGGTTGCGTTTTAAAATAGATTTGGGAGTTCTATGACCCCGCTCCCAATGGCCCCAGTCATAGACTTTCTTGGTTGAATAGTCTCTTAGATCATGAGAAAATTTTCGTTTTTTCCGGTCCATGATATCCTTTTCTAGGCTAGAGACATTATCTTGCATTTTAGCCACAAGTGAGTCATACTGAGTCAACGATTTAAATTCAGTGAGCGCAGTATCTGCATCATTCATTTGTTTCTGAATATCCTCCAATTTATTACTCTCATATTTGACTATGAGTTGCATTAGTTTGGTAGAACAATTACTGAGTATCTGATTCCACTCTTCAATGAAAATGTCAGAAAAAATTGTAGTGGGGATTTTTTTAATACGAAGCCCCCTTGGAATCATATCCTTAGCTAAATAATTTTGGAGGGTAGTATGATCCCACCACAACTTTGTTTCTTGAAGCAAAAGTTTTTCCATTTTGTTGATGTTTTCATTCAGATCAGGCATGTCTGGAATTTCATTAACATCACCAGAGAACACTTGTGCCGCTTTAACAGATCTGTCTTGAACAAAAAATAGATGCCATAATAAAGCTGGTGCCTGAGCTTAATGACTTAAGGTACTGCCACACTTAGTGATCTCGTTAGCGATCTCAATAACGACGCAAGCTAATGAGATCGTTTGTGAGATCTCTTTTAGGTCGCTAGTAGCTGCCAAACAGGAGATCTCATAAACGACTCATCAGCGGTCAGCGATCTCTTTAACGACTTTGGCGGTCGTTAGGATCTGTCATTAGCATGTACTGAGCGATTCTGATTCATAGGAATTTCCAGCATCGCTCCTGCTCTCTGCGTCCTGCTAGCCTGCTTTGCAACTGCTGCGATCCTCTCTGTGACGCAAAAGAGAACTTACAGATATTGCGATCTATTCCGTGACGCTAAACCCATATGCGTCACAAACGAGGTCGTTCGCAAAAGGTGCCAAACACAGCGATATAGGCTCACCAGCGGGACGCCAACGATCAAAAAACGGTCCCGAACGCTAGTGAACGATCAACGAGATCACAGCAGGGGCCACATAGTTGCTACATGCCACACACAACGAGGTCGCTAACGAGATCGCAAAATAGTGACGTTTTAGTGATCGCGTTTGCGATCTCGTTTAGTGTGGCATACCCTTTAGTCCACTTTCAAAATACTTGAAAATATTGAGCATGAAACCGGGGGCACGGTAATCAAAAGTACAAATATAAGAACGCTAACCAGCTCACCGGTTTGTAGAAGCACGGATCCTCCGCTTGATCAAACGTGAAGATACATAAGAAAATGAAGGAAAAAGGGATCCAGCTTCAATAAAATCTTCATCTTTATTGATTCATAAAAACATGAATAGTGGCATGCTCCTGGACAAGCTCAGGACAAGGCTACGCGTTTCGATCACAGGGATCTTTATCACAGCTGACATATTCAGACAAAGGCACATATTTAAGACAAAGAAAGACCAATCACGATCAGAAAAAATGTCATGTGATTTTTAACAAGTCCTTTAACAATTTGCACATAACGAATAAAGAAACAAAAACAATATTTGCACAAATAAAATCAATGCAAAGAAATAAAATTAATAATGGAACTTCAATTCGTTTCTTTTGTTGAGACCAAATGGATGTCTGGTATGTAGATTGAAGATCCAGAAAGCTTCACGTGTGAG
This sequence comes from Oophaga sylvatica, assembly GCA_033576555.1. Taxonomy (NCBI): domain Eukaryota; kingdom Metazoa; phylum Chordata; class Amphibia; order Anura; family Dendrobatidae; genus Oophaga; species Oophaga sylvatica. Next base: position 284,748,660 of record JARQOD010000006.1, on the reverse strand, counting down.
GAGTCGCTGACGTGCATCTCCACCTCGGGCAGACAGGTTAACACTTTCAATACCTGTGACTTGGAAAGAAGAAACATTGCGAGCATGCTGAAAAATAAAATGTTTAGCAGCAGCAGAAATATTGCGATTTGAAGAGACATTCTTTATATCCTGCAAATGTTCAGCGATCCTGATTTTTAATTTCCTAGTGGTGCAGCCTATGTAAGATAAATTGCAAGTAGTGCACATAATTTTATATACCACATAGCATGAATTACAATTGATATATTTGTTAATGGTATAAATCGCAGTGCTGTCATTATTTTCAAAGGTTTTCATTACACAAACATATTTGCAAAGTGCACATCTATTGTGGCCACATTTATAAAAACCTTTATGTTCTAACCACGATGTTTTATGAGAAGAGAAATTATTACTGAACATGCTTGGAGAAACTTTGTTACCAATAGATGGCGCTTTCCTTGAAACAACATTAATACCTGATGAAAGAATGTCAGCAAGAGAGGGATCTTCATATAAAATAGGCAGCGATCTCAAAATGATTTTTTTGATGTCCCCAAATTGAGGACTATATTGAGCACAAAAATATGGTTTCACTGCAAGATCATTTTTTTGTTGTCGCCCTCCACTAATGAGATCCTCTCTGTTTTTATTACTTACAATTGTTCGTGCTCTTTTTAATGACCATTTAGGATAATTTCTGTTTTTAATCTTGTATCCACACAATTAAATTCCGTTTCCAAAGCTGTAGGATCGCTGCAGTTTCTCAAAATTCTGGTATATTCACCCAAAGGAATCGATTTGATAGTGTGTTTGGGGTGACTGCTTGCTGCATGCAAGATAGAATTACCAGCACAAGGTTTGCTGAACGTTTTAGTAATAATAACAGAGTCATGTACCGCATATAAATCAAGATCCAAAAAATAAATTTTGTTATGGTGAAATTTATGAGTAAAATGTATGTTGAATGAATTAGAATTGATATAATCAATAAATCTGGATATGGCAGGTACATCACCACTCCAAATAATGAGTAAATCATCGATATATCTACCATACCAAGCAATCGAGTCAATAAATGGATTAGTAGCTGAAAAAATAAAAAAATATTCCCAATATGACATAACAAGATTAGCTAGGGATGGTGCAAATTTCGCACCCATCGCCACGCCAGATTTTTGTAAAAAAAATTTATTGTCAAATGAGAAAAAATTGTGGGTTAATAAAAATTGAATAACTTGTAAAATGTAATTAATGAGATCCTGGGAATAATTACTGAATTTCGTTAAGACAAACTGCAGCGCTGCCATGGCAACATTGTAAGGTATACAGGTATATAAAGAAGTCACATCACAACATAACCAAGTATATTCTTTAAACCAGATTTTCTTGGAAAACATTCTCAACACTTCTTTAGAATCTTTAATATAACCAGGAGTGATTTGTACTAGTGGTTGAAGTAGTGAGTCAACCCATTCACCCAGATGTTCATTTAAAGATCCGATCCCTGAGACAATAGGTTTCATGGGGGGATTTCCATATCCTTATGTATTTTTGGGAGACCATGCATGATAGGGATAATAGGATGAGACACTGTGAGATAATCAGTTTGTTTTTTGGTTAGAATGCCAAGGCTGAAACCCTCATTGATAATTTGGATAATCTCACTTTTAAATTTATCAGTAGGATTTGTGTGGAGTTTTTCATATACATCACTGTCAGACAAGAGAGACAAAATTTGAGAATGATAATCCTCTTTATTCAGGATGACTACCATGCCACCCTTGTCTGACATTTTAATTATTATATCTGACATACTTTTGATCTCATCTAATGCAGTTTTCTGGGCTTTTGTTAAATTGGAATGATTTCTGCTGCAGCCCATTTTAACCCTATCATGAAGGATTTTTAAATCCCTCTCTATCACCTCCTGGCATTTAGTCATGCAATCAGGCCTGGATTGAATGGGATAAAAAGAGGGATTTTTTGATTTAAACACAGGTGCATGAATAATATCAGATTCATTATCATAGGAATGAGTAGACAAACTAAACAAAGTGTTGAGAGATACCTGTTCTCTGAAATGCAGAAAACTGCATTAGATGAGATCAAAAGTATGTCAGATATAATAATTAAAATGTCGGACAAGGGTGGCATGGTAGTTATCCTGAATAAAGAGGATTATCATTCTCAAATTATGTCTTCTTGTCTGACAGTGATGTATATGAAAAACTCCATACAAATCCCACTGATAAATTTAAAAGTGAGATTATCCAAATTATCAATGAGGGTTTCAGCCTTGGCATTCTAACCAAAAAACAAACTGATTATCTCACAGTGTCTCATCCTATTATCCCTATCATGCATGGTCTCCCAAAAATACATAAGGATATGGAAATCCCCCCCATGAGACCCATTGTCTCAGGGATTGGATCTTTAAATGAACATTTGGGTGAATGGGTTGACTCACTACTTCAACCACTAGTACAAATCACTCCTGGTTATATTAAAGATTCTAAAGAAGTGTTGAGAATGTTTTCCAAGAAAATCTGGTTTAAAGAATATAGTTGGTTATGTTGTGATGTGACTTCTTTATATACCTGTATACCTTACAATGTTGCCATGACAGCGCTGCAGTTTGTCTTAACGAAATTCAGTAATTATTCCCAGGATCTCATTAATTATATTTTACAAGTTATTCAATTTTTATTAACCCACAATTTTTTCTCATTTGACAATACATTTTTTTTACAAAAATCTGGCGTGGCGATGGGTGCGAAATTTGCACCATCCCTAGCTAATCTTGTTATGTCATATTGGGAATTTTTTTTTATTTTTTCAGCTACTAATCCATTTATTGACTCGATTGCTTGGTATGGTAGATATATTGATGATTTACTCATTATTTGGAGTGGTGATGTATCTGCCATATCCAGATTTATTGATTATATCAATTCTAATTCATTCAACATACATTTTACTCATAAATTTCACCATAACAAAATTTCTTTTTTGGATCTTGATTTATATGGGGTACATGACTCTGTTATTATTACTAAAACGTTCAGCAAACCTTGTGCTGGTAATTCTATCTTGCATGCAGCAAGCAGTCACCCCAAACACACTATCAAATCGATTCCTTTGGGTGAATATACCAGAATTTTGAGAAACTGCAGCGATCCTACAGCTTTGGAAACGGAATTTAATTGTGTGGATACAAAATTAAAAAACAGAAATTATCCTAAATGGTCATTAACCCCTTAATGTCCACTGACGTGCAGAGTCCGTCAAGGCAAGGTGCCAGTTCCGGCACCAGGACGGACTCTGCACGTCATGACTTTGATCTACCACTGCGTGTAAACACGCAGTGGTAGATCAGTGCCGACAGCTGTCACAGACAGCTGACAGGCACGGCAAGCGGTGCGGGGACCTTTGCCGTCGGTCCCCGCACCTACAGCGCTGTGCTTGGTCAGTCAATCTGACTGACCAAACACAGCAGCGATCGTGCAGGAGAAGCTGAAATTTTAGCTTCCCCAGCGCGATCAGTGCAGGAGCCGGCGCTGCAGTGGCCAGGCTTCCTGCACCGACAGCCAGGAGCGGAGCCCCCACCGCCCCTGGCTGTTAACCCCCTGACTGCTGCGATCCAGCGCGATCGCAGAGCTCAGGGGGGGAGGCAGAGGGTCGGGAGCTCCCTCTGCCTCAGATCGGCACCCTGCAATGTATTTGCAGGGGCCGATCTCTGCCTTGATGACCCGGGGGTTGTCATGACAACCTCCGGGTCATTTAGCTACGGGAAGCTGCTGTGATCATTGTCACAGCAGCTTCCACTATAGTTGCAATGCATTGCAATGCCAGAGCATTGCAATGCATTGTAACTGCAATAAAAAGTAAAAAAAGTGAAAGTCCCATAAAGGGACAAGTTAAAAAAAATCATTTTTTTAAAAAAATTGTAAAAAAAATATTAAAAAATAATTTAAAAAAATCCCCTAAAAAATACACATTTTTATGTAATAAAAAAAATAAAAAAACAAAAAACATACACATGTTAGGTATCGCCACGTCCGTAAAAATCCCATCTATAAAAGCGTAACCCTAGTTAACCCCTTCAGTGAAAGCCGTAAAAAAAAAACACAAAAAAGTAGTAAATTATACTTTTTCCAAGCGGTATCATTATACCGCTTGGAAAAAGTGCAATAACACGCGATCAAAAAGTCAGATATAAATAATCATGGTACCACTGAAAACGTCATCTTGTCCCGCAAAAAACAAGCCGCTATACAACATCATCAGCAAAAAAATAAAAAAGTTATAGCTCGCGGAATAAACTGATGCAAAAATAATTATTTTTTCTATAAAATTTTTTATTGTGTAAAAAACGCCAAAACATAAAAAAAATTATATAAATGAGGAATCGCCGTAACCGTAGTGACCCGAAGAATAAAGCTGCTTTATCAATTTTACCACACACGGAACGGAGGAAAAAAAAAAAAAAAAAAACAATTCCTGAATTGCTGGTTTTTGTTCATTCTGATTCCACAAAAATCGGAATAGGAAACGATCAAAAAACGTTATGTGCCTGAATATGGTACCAATAAAAACGTCAGCTCGTCCCGCAAAAAATAAGCCCACAGATAACTGTCGGCCGAAATATGGAAAAATTATAGCTCTCAAAATACGGCGATGCAAAAATTTCTTACAAAAAATTATTCCAAGAAAAAGCATCTTTTAGTGTGTGACAGAAGCTAAACATGAAAAAAGGGTGTAAATCTGGTATCGCTGTAATCGCACCGATCCGAGGAATAAAGTCGCCTAATCACTAATACCGCATGAGGAACGGCGTAAAAAAGAAAACCAATTCTTCACCTTTTGTGGATTTGTTCATTGTGCCTCCCAAAGATCGCAGTAAGGCGATCACAGTGGTTCCCCCCCACATATGGGGTATCAGCGTACTCAGGACAAAATGCACAATAGCTTTTGGGGTCCTATTTCTCCTGTTACCCTTATAAAAATAAAAATTTGGGGCAAAAAGGTAATTTTTGTGGAAAAAAAATATGATTTTTTTATTTTCACGGCTCTACATTATAAACTTCTGTGAAGCCCTTGGGGGTTCAAAGTGCTGACCACACATCTAGATAAGTTCCTTGGGGGGTCTAGTTTGCAAAATGGGGTCATTTGTGGGGGGTTTCTACTGTTTAGGCACATCAGGGGCTCTCCAAGCGCGACATGACACCCGCAGACCATTCCATCAAAGTCTGCATTTAAAAACGGTGCTCCTTCCCTTCCGAGCTCTGCCATGCGTCAAAATAGTGGTTCCCCCCCACATATGGGATATCAGCGTACTCAGGACAAATTGCACAATAACTTTTGGGGTCCTGTTACCCTTTGGAAAATAACAATTGGGGGTGGAAAGATCTTTTTTGTGGAAAAGATATGATTTTTTAATTTTACTGCTCTACGTTATAACCTTCTGTGAAGCCCTTGGGGGTTCAAAGCTTTCACCACACATCTAGATAAGTTCCTTGGGGGGTCTAGTTTCCAAAATGGGGTCACTTGTGGGGGGTTTCCACTGTTTAGGCACACAGGGACTCTCCAAATGCGACATGGCGTCCAATCTCAATTCCAGCCAAAAAAGTCAAATGGCGCTGCTTCCCTTCCAAGCTCTGCCATGCACCCAAATAGTGGTTTACCCCCACATATGGGGTATCAGCGTACTCAGGACAAATTGCACAATAACTTTTGGGGTCCTTTTACCCTTTGGGAAATAAAAATTGGGGGTGGAAAGATCATTTTAGTGGAAAAGATATGATTTTTTAATTTTACAGCTCTACGTTATAACCTTCTGTGAAGCCCTTGGGGGTTCAAAGCTCTCACCACACATCTAGATAAGTTCCTTGGGGGGTCTAGTTTCCAAAATGGGGTTACTTGTGGGGGGTATCCACTGTTTAGGCACACAGGGGCTCTCCAAATACAACATGGCGTCCAATCTCAATTCCAGCCAAAAAAGTCAAATGGCGCTGCTTCCCTTCCGAGCTCTGCCATGCACCCAAATAGTGGTTTACCCTCACATATGGGGTATCAGCGTACTCAGGACTAATTGCACAATAACTTTTGGGGTCCTTTTATCCTTTGGAAAATAAAAATTGGGATGAAAAGATCATTTTTGTGGAAAAAAACATGATTTTTTAATTTTACGGCTCTACGTTATAACCTTCTGTGAAGCCCTTGGGGGTTAAAAGCTCTCACAACACATTTAGATAAGTTACTTGGGGGGTCTAGTTTCCAAAATGGGGTCACTTGTGGGGGGTTTCCACTGTTTAGGCACACAGGGACTCTCCAAATGCGACATGGCGTCCAATCTCAATTCCAGCCAAAAAAGTCAAATGGCGCTGCTTCCCTTCCAAGCTCTGCCATGCGCCCAAATAGTGGTTTACCCCCACACATGGGGTATCAATGTACTCAGGAGAAATTGTACAACAAATATTGTGGTTCATTTTCTACTGATACCCTTGACAAAATTTTAAAAAATTGTGTCGAAAGAAAAATTTTGGGAAAAAAAGTTAAATGTTAATTTTTTTCCTTCCACATTGCTTCAATTCTTGTGAAGTACCTAAAGGGTTAATAAACTTCTTGAATGTGGCTTTGAACACGTTGAGGGGTGCAGTTTTTAGAATGGTGTCACTTTTGGGTATTTTATGTCATATTGACCCCTCAAATTCACTTCAAATGTGAGGTGGCCCCTAAAAAAAATGATTTTGTAAATTTTGTTGGAAAAATGAGAAATTGCTGGTCAACTTTTAACACTTATAACTTCCTAACAAAAAAAAATTTTTGTTCCAAAATTGTGCTGATGTAAAGTAGACATGTGGGAAATGTTATTTATTAACTAATTTTTGTGACATATCTCTCTGATTTAATGGCATAAAAATTAAAAGTTTGAAAATTGCAAAATTTTCAAAATTTTTGCCATATTTCCATTTTTTTCATAAATAAACGCAAGTTATATTGAAGAAATTTTACCACTATAATGAAGTACAATATGTCTCGAGAAAACAATCTCAGAATCGCCAAGATCCGTTGAAGCGTTCCAGAGTTATAACCTCATAAAGAGACAGTGGTCAGAAATGTAAAAATTGGCCTGGTCTTTAACCTACAAAATGGCTTGGTCGTTAAGGGGTTAAAAAGAGCACGAACAATTGTAAGTAATAAAAACAGAGAGGATCTCATTAGTGGAGGGCGACAACAAAAAAATGATCTTGCAGTGAAACCATATTTTTGTGCTCAATATAGTCCTCAATTTGGGGACATCAAAAAAATCATTTTGAGATCGCTGCCTATTTTATATGAAGATCCCTCTCTTGCCGACATTCTTTCGTCAGGTATTAATGTTGTTTCAAGGAAAGCGCCATCTATTGGTAACAAAGTTTCTCCAAGCATGTTCAGTAATAATTTCTCTTCTCATAAAACATCGTGGTTAGAACATAAAGGTTTTTATAAATGTGGCCACAATAGATGTGCACTTTGCAAATATGTTTGTGTAATGAAAACCTTTGAAAATAATGACAGCACTGCGATTTATACCATTAACAAATATATCAATTGTAATTCATGCTATGTGGTATATAAAATTATGTGCACTACTTGCAATTTATCTTACATAGGCTGCACCACTAGGAAATTAAAAATCAGGATCGCTGAACATTTGCAGGATATAAAGAATGTCTCTTCAAATCGCAATATTTCTGCTGCTGCTAAACATTTTATTTTTCAGCATGCTCGCAATGTTTCTTCTTTCCAAGTCACAGGTATTGAAAGTGTTAACCTGTCTGCCCGAGGTGGAGATGCACGTCAGCGACTCCTCACACGTGAAGCTTTCTGGATCTTCAATCTGCATACCAGACATCCATTTGGTCTCAACAAAAGAAACAAATTGATGTTCCATTATTAATTTTATTTCTTTGCATTGATTTTATTTGTGCAAATATTGTTTTTGTTTCTTTATTCGTTATGTGCAAATTGTTAAAGGACTTGTCAAAAATCACATGACATTTTTTCTGATCGTGATTGGTCTTTCTTTGTCTTAAATATGTGCCTTTGTCTGAATATGTCAGCTGTGATAAAGATCCCTGTGATCGAAACGCGTAGCCTTGTCCTGAGCTTGTCCAGGAGCATGCCACTATTCATGTTTTTATGAATCAATAAAGATGAAGATTTTATTGAAGCTGGATCCCTTTTTCCTTCATTTTCTTATGTATCTTCACGTTTGATCAAGCGGAGGATCCGTGCTTCTACAAACCGGTGAGCTGGTTAGCGTTCTTATATTTGTAATATTTAAGTCACCAATTTTTTATTTTCCCTAGGGTAACATGAGAAATTGGACCATAAAAGTTGTTGTCCAATTTGTCCTGAGTACGCTGATACCCCATATGTGGGGGGAAACCACTGTTTGGGCGCTTGGCAGAGCTCAGAAGGGAAGGAGTGCCATTTGACTTTTTCCAACCAAAATTGGCTGGAATCGAGATTGGACGCCATGTCGCATTTGGATAACCCCTGATGTGCATAAACAGTGGAAATCCCCCACAAGTGACCCCATTTTAGAAACTAGACCCCTAAGGAACTTATCTAGATCTGTGATGAGCACTTTGAACCCCCAAGTGCTTCACACAAGTTTATAACGTAGAGCCGTGAAATTAAAAAATCATATTTTTTCCACAAAAATGATCTATTCACCTCAATTTTTAATTTCCCAGGGGTAACAAGACCTCAAAAATTATTGTGCAATTTATCCTGAGTACGCTGATACCCAATATGTGGGGGTAAACCGCTGTTTGGGTGCATGGCATAGCCCGGAAGGGAAGGAGCGCAGTTTGACTTTTTCAACGCAGAATTGGCTGTATGCCATGTCGCGTTTGGAGAGTCCCTGATGTGCCTAAACAGTGGAAACCCCCCACAAGTGACATCATTTTGGAAACTATACCCTTAAGGAACTTATCTATATCTGTTGGGAGCACCTTCAATCCCCAAATGTTTCACTAAAATGTATAATGCCTGGGTGTAAAAGCAAAAAAATAAATAAATTCCACAAAAAATGATTTTTTTAATCCCCAATTTTCCAATTTTTGATTTTTCAAAAGGAAATTGGACCCCAAAAGTTGTTGTCCAATTTGTCCTGAGTACGCTGATATCCCACATGTGGGGGGGAAATACTGTTTGGGCGCACGGCAGAGCTCGAAAAGGAAATAATGACATTTTGGAATGCAGACTTTGATGGGTGTCATGTTCAGTTTGCAGAGTCCCTGATGTGCCTAAACAGTGGAAACCCCCACAAGTGACCCCATTTTGGAAACTAGACCCCGAAAGGAACTTATTTAGATGTGTGGTGAGAACTTTGAACCCCCAAGTGCTTCACAGAAGTTTATAACGTAGAGCCATAAAAATAATAAATCATATTTTTTCTACAAAAACGATATTTTCGCCCCCAATTTTATATTTTCCCAAGGGTAACAGAAGAAATTGGACCCCAAGAGTTATTGTGCAATTTGTCCTAAGTATGCTGATACCCCATATGTGGGGGTAAACTACTGTTGGTCGCATGGCAGAGCTCAGAAGGGAAGGAGCACCGTTTGACTTTTTCAATGCCGAATTGGCTGGAATTGAAATCAGACGCCATGTCACATATGGAGAGCCCCTGATGTGCCTAAAGAGTGGAAACCCCCCAATTCTAACTTCAACCCTAACCCCAACACAACCCTAACACTAATCCCAACCCTAATCATAACCCTAACCACAAACCTAACCCTAACACACCCGTAACCCTAGTCCCAACCCTAACCCTAACTTTAGCCCCAACCCTAACCCTAACTTTAGCCCCAACCCTAACCCTAATGGGAAAATGGAAACAAATACATTTTTTAATTTTATTATTTTTCCCTAACTAAGGGGGTGATAAAGGGGGGTTTGATTTACTATTTATAGCGGGTTTTTATGATTGGCAGCTGTCACGCTAAAGGACGCATTTTATTGCAAAAAGTAGTTTTTGCATCATCACATTTTGGGAGCTATAATTTTTCTATATTTTGGCCCACAGAGTCATGTGAGGTCTTATTTTTTGCGGGACGAGGTGATGTTTTTATTTGTACCATTTTTGGGCACATGACATTTTTTGATCGCTTTTTATTACAATTTTTGGGAGGCAGAATGAACAAAAACCAGCAATTCATGAGTTTCTTTTGTGGGAGGGGCGTTTATAGCGTTCCGCATGTGGTAAAATTGATAATGGAGTTTTATTCTTCGGGTCAGTACGATTACGGCGATACCTCATTTATATAATTTTTTTATGTTTTGGCGCTTTTATACAATTAAAACGATTATATATAAAAAATAATTATTTTTGCATCGCTTTATTCTGCGAGCTATAACTTTTTTATTGTTTCGCTGATTATGCTGTATGGCGGTTCGTTTTTTGCGGGACAAGATGTTGTTTTCAGCGGTACCATGCTTGTTTGTATACATCTTTTTGATTGCATGTTATTCCACTTTTTGTTCGGCAGTATGATGATAAATCATTGTTTTTTAGACTTGTTTTTTTTTAAGGGGTTCACTAAATGGGTTAACTAGTGGGACAGTTTTATAGGGTGGGTCATTACGGACGCGGCGATACTAAATATGTGTACTTTTATTGTTTTTTTTTTTACATTAAAGAAGTGAACTTATTGGGGAATATTTTTTTTTTTCATTATTTAGGAATTTTTTTTACACGTTTATTTTTATTTTTTTTTAACATTTTTACTTTGTCCCAGGGTGGGACATCACAGTATCTGGTCAGATCGCTGGTGTGACAGTGTGCACAGCACTCTGTCACAACAGTGATAGCACAGGCAGTGCTGGAGGCTTCTCAGTGCCTGCTCTCAGCAGGCACTGAGGAAGCCGCCTCCCTGCAGGACCCGGCGGCCATCTTGGATCCAGGGTCCTGCTGTGAGGAGAGTCCTTCGGAACAGCCTGACACATCGTGCCGGGTGTCAGCTGTGATAATCAGCTGACACCCGGCGGCGATCAGCTGCGCTCCCCCCGGGAGCGCAGCTGATCGCCCTGGACGTACTTTTCCGTCCATGGGAATTAAATACCAGGTCACATGGACGGAATATTACGTCCAATGGGATTTTAGGGGGTTAAATAGTATGTCTGTCCACGGCGCGGAGCGGTCAGATCATACTAAAATAGGCAGTGCTCATGTGTGGACATACCAGAATCTGGGCTCCACGTGCTCTCTAGCTTTGCTCTCCAGGACCTTGCCAGAGTACGCTCGGCTTATTAGCTCAGGTCCTTCAGGCAGGTGCAGAGCAGGTCTGCATACGGCGGCAAGTCCCCGTGTCTATCTTTATACTCACAGCTCTTCCCTGCATATTGGAAGTCATACAGATAATTTTCTTTGATAAAGGCCACTCCGGCCGAAACGTCAGAAATAAAGTGCCTGTATGACTAATAATGTATGCACAATAAAATACGCTTCTGGAATTTTTGAGCATCAGGTTACTCATATATTATATAATCCTTTGGTACTGTCATGCTATCTCGTGCTTTGACCCCAGCCTGATCTGGTTTACGTCCATGTCTATGCCCCTTGGTAACTTTGTCCCATAGTTACCCCTTTAGGAGCTTTCCTTCAGCTCCTAGCTCTCCGGAGCTTAGGCCACGCAGTCTCTCTGTTTCTACTTCCTCTGGGAGACCTGTGGCCATCTCTGCCCCTTGGCAGTCACGTGCTTCAGGTCCTGTTTGTCTGAAACATGCATCTTCACCGCTGCTGCCCTGCTCCACAGGTATTTTTAAGCACAGTTTGTTTTACTCAGGACACGCGCACTGGCTCAGTGAGCCAGTGCAGTGCGGTGTTCCTGACACTGAGGCGGGAGATCATGAGGGCTTGCACAAGTATTTTTGAAGTTTCTTGGAATGTATGCATCCAGGAAATGTTTTTGAGTTGTAGTGGGTCGGAGGAGGCAAGGGCTTGGATATGTAGTTTGAAAGAGAGGCAAAGTCGAGGATCACCCCAAGGCCACGAACAAGCGGAAATATTTTTCACGGTGTACCGTCCCAGCATTACACAGGCACGTGTCCCACAACATTACCCGTGCCCGCCACAATGCTGTTACTTGGAAACCCAACCTATCCACAAACACTTGGACAAGTGCTTGTGGTCAGGGATGGTACATGTCACTGAGGGCACACTGGGTTAACATAGTGGAAGTCGGGACCCACTTCGACCTTAGTATGGTGCACATCCTCCCAAACCGTAATATTGTAGGCCCTACGTAAATCTGGGTTAAATCTGGGTTGCCCCCCCACAGTTTACAGCTACTACACCTCATCCTCCTTTTCCTCCTCTTCAGCCTCCATTTCCAAAAGTAGCACATCAGTCAAACACTGGTAGCACTGCAGCACTGCCTCATCAAAGCGGCAAAAGGCTGTGCTGAAGCTAATATGCTTAGGTGACAAAATTCACAATGATGAAGAGTTGTGGACAGCTCTGAAAGAGCAGGCAGACCTGTGGCTGACACTGCTGAACCCACAGCCAGGCATGGTTATGTGTGACAATGATTGGAACCTGGTGGCTGCTCTGTGGTGAGGCGAGCTCAGACATGTGCCATGCGCTGAACCTCATTAGTCAACGTTTTCTGAAAAGGGACACGAAGTTGCCAGATCTGCTAGGAAAAGTACAACACTCTGCGTACCCATTTTTAGAAAGTCAGCTACAATTCATCCGCCTTTGCCGTGCTTCAGCAGCACTTGCAGCTTCTGGCTCACCAACTGGTGTGTGATGTCCACAGGTGTTGGAACTCTACACTGCAGATTTTCGGGGTGACGCATGTTGTGCTGCGCTCTCCCTCCATCACCGCTAACCTCCCGGGTGGCTTCCTTCATTGCACAGTGGTATGTTTACTTTGCCTCTTATTGGGCTATGGCTATATATCCACTATTTGTAAGACTGACTATATATTCAATCCATGTTGGCCATTTGTCATGCCGTTGTAATGAGTTTTTGCCAGGTCATCGTTATATATCTGAGGGAATCATACCTGTAGTATTTTGTATTATGTATTTGATACTTCTAAAAATATTTTTTGGTGATATTTGAGCAGCACTCCTGCGTCCCTTTTATCTCCATATTGCAATTGTGCACTTTAGTGTTATCACCTTGTCCGTATGTTCCTTTTTGTATTTAAAAAAAACATTTTTGCATTATACATTGGACTTTTGGTCACTTTTTTCTCTTGTTGCTGGTCTATGTTATGTGACTAGTCCTCCGCATGATGTCCTAGACTCTGGTATTGTGATGACTCTTTCTATGGTATATGATTAGAATATAAATACTATTCCTAGTTAAATAATGATACCGCAGTCTTTGTTGAAGTGTTTCTTCACTGCAGATTTTGGAAAGGATTTGTGAGCAGAAGAGAGAAGAGAGCATTTGGTAACTAGTCTACCAGCATCAACAAGGTTGTCTGTATTCAGTTTTGACTTCACACATAAGATCTCAGCAGTGAACATGAATGTCAGACATAAGTACCATCCTCCAAAACTTTGAGAAATCACACAAGATGGTGAGCATAAATGACGCCATCATTAACGTCTCCATCCTACTTCTCTGTGTTCTAATCTGAATATTTATAGTTATTTATATAGCGCAAACATATTTACAGTCATGGCCAAAAGTTTTGAGAATGACACAAATATTAATTTTTACAAAGTCTACTGCTTCACTTTTTCTAATGGCAATTTGCATATACTCCAGAATGTTATAAAGAGTGATCAGCTTAACAGCAATTACTTGCAAAGTCAATATTTGGCTAGAAAATGAACTTTATCCCCCAAAACACATTTCAACATCATTGCAGCCCTGCCTTAAAAGGACCAGCTAGCCTCTTTCAGTGATTGCTCCATTAACACAGGTGTGTGTGTTGATGAGGACATGGCTGGAGATCAATCTGTCTTGATTAAGTAAGAATGAGACCACTGGACACTTTAAAAGGAGGCTGGTGCTTGGCATCATTGTTTCTCTTCTGTTAACCATGGTTATCTCTAAAGAAACACATGCAGTCATCATTGCAATGCACAAAAATGGCCTATCAGGGAAGAGTATCGCAGCTAGAAAGATTGCACCTCAGTCAACAATCTATCGCATCATCAAGAACTTCAAGGAGAGAGGTTCCATTGTTGCCAAAAAGGCTCCAGGGCGCTCAAGAAAGACCAGCAAGCGCCAGGACCGTCTCTTAAAAGTGTTTCAGCTGTGGGATCGGGCTACCAGCAGTGCAGAGCTTGCTCAGGAATGGCAGCAGGCAGGTGTGAGTGCATCTGCACGCACTGTGAGGCGGAGACTCTGGGAGCAAGGCCTGGTCTCAAGGAGGGCAGCAAAGAAGCCACTTCTCTCCAGAAAAAACATCATGGACAGACTGATATTCTGCAAAAGGTACAGGCAGTGGACTGCTGAGGACTGGGGTAAAGTTATTTTCTCTGATGAATCCCCTTTTTGATTGTTTGGGACATCAGAAAAACGCCTCATTCGGAGAAGACAAGGTGAGCGCTACCAACAGTCTTGTCTCATGCCAACTGTTAAGCATCCTGAAACCATTCATGTGTGGGGTTGCTTCTCAGCCAAGGGAATCGGCTCTCTCACAGTCTTGCCTAAAAACACAGCCATGAATAAAGAATGGTACCAGAATGTCCTCCAAGAGCAACTTCTCCCAACCCTCCAAGAGCAGTTTGGCGATCAACAATGCCTTTTCCAGCATGATGGAGCACCTTGCCATAAAGCAAAGGTGATAACTAAATGGCTCAGGGAACAAAACATAGAGATTTTGGGTCCATGGCCTGGAAACTCCCCAGATCTTAATCCCATTGAGAACTTGTGGTCAATCATCAAGAGACGGGTGGACAAACAAAAACCTAAAAATTCTGACAAAATGAAAGCATTGATTGTGCAATAATGGACTGCTATCAGTCAGGATTTGGTCCAGAAGTTGATTGAGAGCATGCCAGGGAGAATTGCAGAGGTCCTGAAGAAGAAGGGTCAACACTACAAATATTGACTTGCTGCATTAACTCATTCTAACTGTCAATATAAGCTTTTGTTACTCATATGTTTGCAATTATATTTCTGTCTGTGATAAAAACATCTGTCAAACACACACATAAAAACCAGAGGGCAGCAGATCATGTGAAAATATAATATTTGTGTCATTCTCAAAACTTTTGGCCATGACTGTACAGTTTGACCTTTTGAAAAACAACAGTTCTAAGTAACAATGATAACAATAAGACAATAATAAGACAATAATAAACCAACCTTGCTCGTCACAGCTTAAGGGTATGCCACACTAAACAACATCGCTAACGGGATCGCTAAAAAACGTCACTATTTAGCGATCCCGTTAGCGATGTTGTTGTGTGCGGCATCTGCCAGCGACGAGCTTCCTGCTGAGATCTCGCTCGTCACTGGAATCGTTCCGGACCCTATTTTATCGCCGGCGCTCCCGCTGGGTAAGTATAATCGCTAAGTGTAGCACCTTTTCTTAGCGATTTAGCGGTACTTTTGTACCGCTAAAGTCGTTAAGGAGATCGCTAACCGCGATAGCGTCCTTAACGACATCGCTAAAGTTAGGTAGCTACTAGCGATATAGAAACAATCCCGCTAGCGATCTCATTAGTATGCGACGCTAACGAGATCGCTAGCGGGATTGTGTAGTGTGGCAGTACCTTTACAATCTACACTAAGTAACAATGATAACAATCATACAATAATTATACAGAAATACAATGACCCTGCTAGTGACAGCTTACAATCTACACAAAGTAACAAAGATAACAATAATTAAACTCCCCAAAAAATCCTGCTCATGACAACTTAAAATCTACAATGAGATGGGGGAGATAAAAACTACAGGGGTGTATCTACATTAATGTATTTACAATTATATTACTGAGGTTAGTCGAAAGTTGAGGAGGTCTGTGGACAAGTAGGAGGAGGAGAGCATGGTCAGACGTCCTCTTGGTGAGGACACGGAAGTGTTGACTGTTAGCAGTCTTGCCCGCATGGCTGAGTTTATCTTCCGCTGCCTTTCCAATCACCCTCACATTCTGAAAATTTTGGGTGACGGGCAATACTGATTGGTGACACTTCTAGACCCACGCTACAAGGAGAATTTTCTATCTCCTATTCCAGAGGCAGACAGGTGTACTAAAATGTTGGAGGACCAGAGGGCCCTTCTTGCGGATTTATTAAAAAAAAATCCCATATGAAAATGCTGGCAGCAGAGGTCACAGTTTGTTGGCCAAGCAAGGAGTACAGGTGAGAGAGACACAACTCTAATCCTGCAGAGGCAGTGGAACACTGGCAAAGTTCAGGGAGAGTTTTCTCAGAACCTCCCATCGCCCTGGCCCTGAGACACGGTGGACTCTCACAAGGAGTGAAAAGTTTGTGAAAATGCTGAAGGAGTAACTTGTTGACAGTACCAACGTCCTCTCTTATTCCTCAGTGCCTTATAATTATTGGTTATCCACGCTGAACACGTGCGCTGTACTCACGGTCAAGGAGTGCACAGTGCCTCGCTCTCTGGCGGTCACTGATTACATGGCGCCTTGCTAAATGGCAGTTCCGCTTTTAGTGGCGGGAGCCAACGGGAACAGTCCTTTGCAGCGCCAGTGCTCTAAGGACGGAGCACGCTGCTCAGACTCCTATGAACTGCTTGTCCACGCCACAAATCTTTGATATCTTGCCTGCTTTCTCTTTAGCTGGCCCCATGCCTCTAGGTCACCGGGTCTGTCTGCTGTATTTCACCACAGTGTCGGCGCTTCGGGTGCATAATGCACCTCTGGAGACTCACTCCTGCTTTGCTTTTTTTCCCTCAGCTTGCGGCCAGGTTCCCTGCCTAAACATGACCGCTCTTTCGGTGTAATGGGCCTGTCCATTAAAATAGGGGAAGCAGCCTTGACAGTTCTGGACACGGCGCAACACAGGTACCTGCAGCACGGTCATTCTGACTCTGTAGGTATCTGGCAAATCAGTTCTTTAATGCAAGCAGCATAGAAGGCATGTACTTCCAATTTTCTAGAGAAAATTGTACAGTACATCCAGAACAGTTTCAATTTGAAGGACTTTGTGGCTCATATCATTCCACAAGATGACACTAGTCTCATACTTAAAATTTTTGGTGGAATATATTTTCCCCACTGATAGCTTGTGTATGTTTAGAATTATGTTACATCATTTGTGTGATTAATTATTCATACGTATTTGGTTCACAATATATTCATCTTTTTCTTCAACGCTTTGGAATATAATGTTGTAAGAGTTAAAGCAACTTGTTGACGTGTGTTTTACCTCAAACGTGAAACTACTTGTCAATTGTCATCTTTACTATTTCTCCATTCCGTGTGTGGCTAACCACCTCATTGATATTATTGAGTTTCTTTGTCAGCAACAGCAACAGCCAATACCACGTGCTTTTCCTATTAATTCATCATGCTGCTGAAGTAGAGGTGAGATTAGGGACCTACATAACATCTGGGGACTGTAGTCAACATGACACTGTGCCAGCACCCACTGGGGTATAGCTACCAAGTTGATATAGTTTGTGTGCAGCTGAACAGAGTTGTCAGAAAAAAAAATTCCTTCAATAACATGTTTGATGGATTGTCTAGTGGAAACACCCATATAGTATTATTATTATTATTATTTAGTTATTTATATAGCGCCATTAATTCTATGGTGCAGTACATGACAAGAGGTTACATACATAGTAATAGATATTGTTTACCCCCCAAAAAATTACAATGACATACTGTTACAGAGGGGAGAGGACCTTGTCCTTGCCGACTTTCATTCTGCGGGAGAATGGGAGAGAGACAGAAGGTGGTGGGTGCGGCACCTCGGGTGGTGGAGAGGCGCCAGCTCGTGTGGTGGTGTAGAAGCCACATCTCCGACCACCACGCTCTACAGTTGACATCTCTGGAAATGCATCCAAAAGCTTCAGTTATAGAAAATGCATGGGCTCCTTTTAAACATCAGCGTCCAACCAGTTCAGTATTAGTAGGTGAGGGCATGTCAGAATCCTGCCCAGGAACACCAGGCTTCAGTAGTTGTGAGTCCTGTCCTGTGATCTTCAACCTTATCTTGCTATGGCTCTTCCAGGCATGATTTCATCAAGAAGATTTAGCCTTTGTAATACAGAGACAGAGTGCAATACAGAGTACAACACCACCTAAGCGTTCACTCTCTGCTACTCAGACTTTCTATCTGTGCAGTGACTGCCTCTAGGCTGAAGATGATGATGGTGGTAGTAGTTGGAGCATTTAACACAGTCATGAAGCTGCCATAACAACTTGAAACACAAATGTTTTTACCAACATACTCCACTATAAAAAAATGTATTTATTTTTTTTGGATGCAAAAGAGTGCTGGATATAACGAGAGTGACAGACTGCCCAAAAAAGGGAATTTAGGCCTAAAATGCCTCAATTTTTGGCACTCAGATGTATGAGGCATGTCAGAGATAGATCCAACTGTAAAATGTGGCCTGTTTTTTAAAATAATGCAACATAGTGCTGTATATAAGCACTGTGACACCAAGGACAAAAAAACTGGCCAAACTTTGAGCACGCACAGATATGAGCTGGCACGGAGATACCACACCGAAAAATGTGTGGCCTGTAATTTTTTTTTTTAGCAAAATACTGCTGTATATAAGTACTGTAAAATGCAGGAAACTCCAGTCACAGGGGAGCACAAAGGACACAGATGAAAAATTATTTTTAAAAATTTAAATCCACAACGCGTTTGGACGAAAAAGCTCCGTCTTCATCAGGTGGCAATGCCACCTGATGAAGCTTATTAATTTTTTCATCTGTGTCCTTTGCACTCCCCTGTGACCAGAGTTTCCTGCATTTTATTGTTTTTCCTCACTTGAGGCACCCGGCAGGAGCTGCATTGGACCCCTCTCAATATATGCCTCTGTTGACTGCCAGCCTGGCGCTCCATCAGCTAGTCTTCCTTGTTTTTATTTGTATATAAGTACTGTGACACCCAGGACAAAAAAAATAAAACTGGCCTAAACTGGCCAAACTTTGAGCAAGCACAGATATCAGCTGACACGGCGACACCACTATGACAAATATGTGCCCTGTTTTTTTTCTATTTTTGGGCTAGCTAGTGCTGTATATCAGTACTGTGACACAAAGGACAAAAAAGGAAAACTGGCCTAAACTGGCCAAACTTTGAGCACTCACACATATCAGCTGGCATGGCGATACCACTACAAAAAATATTTGCTCTGTTTTTTTTATTTTTGGGCTAACTAGTGCTGTATATCAGTATTGTGACACCCAGGACAAAAAATGGAAGATCGACCTAAACTGGCCAAACTTTGAGCACATACAGATATCAGCTGGCACGGAGATACCACTGCGACAATTTTTTTTAGTTTTTTTGCTTTTTTTGGCTAAATAGTGCTGTATATAAGTACAGTTTCACCCAGGACACAAAAAAGATAACCGCCATAAACTGGCCGAACTTTAAGCACACACAGATATGAGCTGGCACGGAGATACCACTATGACAAATATGAGCCCTGTTTTTTTTACTTTTGGGCTAACTAGTGCTATATATCAGTACTGTGACACCCAGGACAAAAAAAGGAAAACTGGCCTAAACTGGCCAAACTTTGAGCACACACAGATATAAGCTGGCACGGAGGTACCACTATGACAATTTTTTTTTTGTTTTTTTTGTTAAATAATGCTATATATTAGTACAGTTTCACGCAGGACACAAAAAAGAAAACCACCATAAACTGCTCAAACTTTGAGCACACACAGATATGAGCTGCCACAGAGATATCACTACGACAAATGTGTGCCCTTTTTTTTCTATTTTTTGGCTAACTAGTGCTGAATATCAGTACTGTGACACCCAGGACAAAAAAAGGAAAACCGTCCGAAACTGGCCAAACTTTGAGCACGCACAGATATGAGCTGGCACGGCGATACCACTACGACAAATGTATGCCCTGTTATTTAAATTTTTGGGCTAACTAGTGCTGTATATCAGTGCTGTGACACCCGGACAAACATATTAAAACCAGCCTAAACTGGCCAAACTTTGAGCACGCACAGATATGAGCTGGCATGGAGATACCACTATGACAAATGTGTGCCCTGTTTTTTTTATTTTTGAGCTAACTAGTGCTGTATATCAGTACTGTGACACCCAGGACAAAAAAAGTTAAACTGGCCTAAACTGGCCAAACTTTAAGCATGCACAGATATCATCAGGCACAGCGATACCAGTACGACAAATGGGTGCCCTGTTTTTTTATGTTTGAGCTAACTAGTGCTGTATATCAGTACTGTGACACCCAGGACAAAAAAGGAAAACTAGCCTAAACTGGCCAAACTTTGAGCACACACAGATATCAGCTGGCACAGCGATACCACTACGAAAAATGTGTTCCCTGTTTTTTTATGTTTGGGCTAACTAGAGCTGTATATCAGTACTGTGACACCCAGGACAAAAAAAGGAAAAATGGCCTAAACTGGCCAAACTTTGAGCACGCACAGATATGAGCTGGCACGGAAATACCACTATGATAAATGTTTGGGTTTTTTTGTTTGCTTTTTGGCTAAATAGTGCTGTATATAAGTACAGTTTGACCCAGGACACAAAAAGATAACCGGCCTAAACTGGCAAAACTATGAGCACACACAGATATGAGCTGGCACGGAGATACCACTTTGACAAATGTGTGCCCTGTTTTTTTATTTTTGGGCTAACTAGTGCTGTATATCAGTACTGTGACACCCAGAACAAAAAAAAGAAAACCGGCCTAAACTGGCCAAACTTTGAGCACTCAAAGATATGAGCTGGCACAGAGATACCACTACGACAATTTTTTTTTCGTTTTTTTTGGGCTAAATAGTGCTATATCTAATATTCAGATACACCAGCGCCTGGGTATATTAATTATTTCATTATTATTACATTTACACCACTATTACCATTAGGCTGCAAGGTTTGCTCTATTTTCTATTTTTTATTGATATTTATCTCTTTGTACGGAGTCAATCTTCTTATTTACCATGAGTGACCTATGGTTGGACAGAAAAGAGAGAAATAATACTATCCATAAATTCTTCCATCTAGCCCAATTAGAAACTCCCAGGGAACTGAGTTATGAGAGTATAAATAGAGCTATTGAATCCCTGAAATCCTTGGAACAATATCTTCTAAAGGAAATGCGGGACCTATGGGAGATAGCAACACTGGAAAGATATCTAGCATATGAATGCATTCCCAAAGGACTTATCATCCACAAATCGTTGAATGGTGACATTGGTGATCAAGAAACCATGGAGGAATGGGAGGCTATATTTAGGGATTTTTCAAAATGCACAGTTCAATATATTATTGATAGAAGGAAAAAACAATTGGTGGACATTAAGAGGACCATCTCAAAATTATTTGAGGAAATTAAACCCTATCAATCACATCCCAAAATCATCAATCTCTCCAGAAGTATCAGGCAGAGAATACACATGAAAGAAAAAGAGTTGATAGAGAAAAAACGTAAGAAATTTGGGAGGGATGCCATACTGCATCAGGCCAAGTCCTCTGGCCACAATACATCTGATTATTATAGAGATGATCCCTTAAATCCACCTGAGTGCAGCAATCTTCACTCCCCACCACCAGATAATCAATTTGAAACTCTTGATGAGATTATCGCTAGCCCCAATTCTATCTCTACTAATATATTTTCTATTCACCCGACTTCAGACATTGAAATATCCGATAATGAAGATCAGTCTAGGAGTATTGATACAATAGAACTAATAGAGAATGCACAAAGTTTAACCCTCGAAATATCCACTCCAGCACCACTATTATCTGTGCATAACAGATTTCAAGCACTAGATGAAATCGAGGATTTACCTTCTACGAGTGGTATTGACAACTTTGATCACAGTAACAAACCCCTCCCGAAAAGGCCTCAGAAAACTCATGAGGGTCCCAATAGAGCTTCAGCATCAAAACCACAACAGCAACAAAGAACGAAGCAAAGCCAACTTCCTTTTTTTCAGATAGGCCAAAAAAACGACGGAGGAGGGGCTGTAGGACTGGGAAACTTACCAAAAAAAAAGAAATATCACCAGGAGGACTCAACAAAGATAAGGATAGGTATTTTTAACCTTAGTAAACACAAACTGAATGATAAAGAAATGTGTCTTTTAAGTAAAGGCCTAAAATACGCCCCAAGCACTAGATTCAACAAATTTCAGGCCTTCATTGGAATTAAACAATTCTTGAAGAGACTTGCCATTAAAAAATACTTAATGAAAAATAACAAATTCACCAAAAATGAGGACACAAACCATAAAGACAGTATTGATCCCTATGTACATACATCACAAAAAATAAGTCCAACTTCAATCCATTACAAGAATATTCTGAATCCTTCACGGCATTCCAACAAAATGTCATACGCGACATTAGGAATACTTCAGAAAATAGATGTACTAAATTTAAGCAAAAATTTATCCAAGAATGAATGCCAAGCCATCAAACAGTTCCAGCAGAATAAAGATATAGTTATCCGCCCATCCGACAAGGGGGGTGGGATTGTCATTCTAGATATGGAGGACTATGAAAATGAAGCTTTGCGCTTATTGGAAGATGAACGCACTTACCAAACTTTACCCACTTATCCATTGGAAATTTACAGTAAGGAAATGAGAATACTGATTCAAAAAGGACTGAATAAGGAGATACTAACTAAAACAGAATTTGATTTCATTAACACGCCGCACCCCAGGATTCCTTATTTCTACTATCTTCCGAAGATCCATAAAAGTTTGACTGCCCCACCCGGTAGACCAATAGTATCGGGTAATAGTAGCCTAACCGCTAACATGTCAAAATATATTGACTGTCATTTACAGAATATAGTCTCTAAATTACCTTCTTATCTCAAAGACACTACACATATATTACGTCTACTGGACACAATCGAATGGCAGGAACACTATATTCTAGCAACCCTAGATATTACCTCATTATATACGGTTATTCAACATGAGAAGGGTTGCAATGCGGTGGAATATTTTTTGAATAAAGAAGAGTCCATACCTGATGATCAAGCCTCTTTTATTTTACAATGTATGCATTTCATACTCACACACAATTACTTCCACTATGGAATGCACTACTACTCCCAGCAATGCCATGGGGACCAGGTTCGCCCCAAGTTATGCAAACCTATATGTAGGCAGGTGGGAGCAGGACACCATATATTCAAAGGGCTCCCTCCGGGCGAACCTGGTCCTCTGGCATCCTTTTATAAACGATATTGTTTTTATTTGGTCAGGTGGTTTTAATTCGTTATCCAATTTTATCATGGAACTTAATAAAAATGAATACTTTTTAAATTTTACGGCGTCCACCAGTACTAATTCGATTAATTTTTTAGATGTGAATATATTTATTGAAGAAGGAACAATAAAAACGCGGACATATCATAAACCCACTGATGTGAATAACTATATTTCACCAAATAGTTGCCATCTTCCGGGTTGGCTCATTAACGTCCCTAAGAGTCAATTCATACGAGTCCATAGGAATTGTTCTAAGGTTGATGACTACAATAAAGAAGCCAAGTCTCTAACTGAAAAATTCTGCTCTATAGGATATGAGAAAAATATGCTTACACAAACTCAAATGCAAGTAAACGAACTTCCAAGGACACAATTGCTTCAGGAAAAGAAGAAGAATGTTGTGATTAATGAGATTAATGATTTTAGTGAACAATTTCCAATCATCACATAACTAGTGCTGTATATCAGTACTGTGACACCAGGACAAAAAAAGGAAAACCGGCCTAAAATGGCCAAACTTTGAGCATGCACAGATATCAGCTGGCACGGCGATACCACTACAACAAATGTGTGCCCTTTTTTTTCTTAATTTTTGGGCTAACTATTGCTGTATATCAATATTGTGACAACCAGGACAAAAGAATTAAAACAGGCCTAAACTGGCCAAATTATGAGCATGCACAGATATGAGCTGGCACGGCGATACCACTACGACAAATGTGTGCCCTGTTTTTTTTATTTTTGGGCTAACTAGTGCTGTATATCAGTACTGTGACACCCAGGACAAAAAAGAAAACCGGCCTAAACTGGCCAAACTTTGAGCACGCACAGATAATGAGCTGGCACGGCGATACCACTACGACAAATGTGTGCCCTGTTTTTTTATTTTTGGCTAACTAGTGCTGTATATCAGTACTGTGACACCCAGGACAAAAAAGGAAAACCGGCCTAAACTGGCCAAACTTTGAGCACAGCACAGATATCAGCTGGCACGGCGATACCACCACGACAAATGTGTGCCCTGTTTTTTTATTTTTGGGCTAACAAGTGCTGTATTATCAGTACTGTGACACCAGGACAAAAAGAAAACCGGCCTAAACTGGCCAAACTTTGAGCACAGCACAGATATGAGCTGGCACGGCGATACCACTACGACAAATGTGGCCTGTTTTTTTTTTTTTGGGCTAACAGTGCTGTATATCAGTACTGTGACACCCAGGACGAAAAAAGAAAACCGGCCTAAACTGGCCAAACTTTGAGCACACACAGATATGAGCTGGCATGGAGATACCGACCGAAAAATGTGTGCCTGTTTTCAATTTATCTTTGCTAAATATGTGCATGTAATCTACAGTGACACCAGGACAAAGAAGGAATAACCGCCTATATGGCCAAACTTTGAGCACACACAGATATGAGCTGGCACGGAGATACCTATGACAAAATGTTGGCTTTTTTTTTTTTTTTTTTGGATGCGTAAATATTGTTCTCATGTAAGTACAGTGACACCAGACAAAAAATTGAACCACCATAAACTGGCCAACTTTGAGCACGCCAGTTATGAGCTGGCAGGAGTACCAAAAAAGGGTGTGACCGCTGTTTCAATTCATCCTGTTGGCTGCTTTACGGGTCAATATACTCTACTGTATACATTACGCACAGACATAAAGGAATATGAACCCCACAAAGGTCCTTGATGTGCATGATCTATTACAATCTGACAAAAAAAAGAACAAATACCTAATATATATATATATGATGTTTGCATTAATTTATTTTGTTTTAATTTAGGATATTTGTTTCTGTTTTTTGTTTTCTCTGTTAATGGTCATGTGTTGATATGCATTTACATTTGCATACACATCACTTACTTTCAGTTCAGACCAGTTTTTATTAGTTCTCAGTGCATTTTGTGCATATAAGGGTGTGACCGCCCTGCTTTGAGCTGAAAATCCATCTGTTGGCCTTGCTTCAACGTGGGTTCAGTCCCTCTCCCTTGTTCAATTTACGTCACTGACAAGTGGAAAGGTTTTAATATAGAGAGACTGTCCACAAAGGGTTGCTTGACGTGGGATGCTTGTACATTCTTTGATCAAAATTAGTTTACCAAATACCTAATATATTATTATTACAACTTCATGCATGTTTGCAATATATTTTTTTATTTTGTTTTATTTTAGGATATTTGTTTCTTGTTTTTTGTTTTCTCTGTTTAATGGTCATGTGTTTGATATGCATTTACATTTGCATACACATCAACTTACTTTTTCAGTTCAGACCCAGTTTTTCATTTAGTTCTCAGTGCATTTTGTGCATATAAGGGTGTGACCGCCCTGCTTTTGAGCTGAAAAATCCATCCTGTCTGGCCTATGCTTC
This sequence comes from Oophaga sylvatica, assembly GCA_033576555.1. Taxonomy (NCBI): domain Eukaryota; kingdom Metazoa; phylum Chordata; class Amphibia; order Anura; family Dendrobatidae; genus Oophaga; species Oophaga sylvatica. The sequence goes on along the minus strand of JARQOD010000006.1, from coordinate 284,722,872 downwards.
AACTGGTGGGTTCAGTCCTCTGCCTTGTTCACATTTACGTCACTTGACAAGTGGAAAGGTTTTTAATATTAGAGTAGGACTGTCCCACAAAGGGTTGCCTTGACGTGGCGGATGGCTTGTACATTCTTTTGATCAAAATTATGTTTACCAAATACCCTTATTATTATTATTACAACTTCATGCATGTTTTGCAATATAATTTTTTATTTTGTTTTATTTTAGGATATTTGTTTCTTGTTTTTTGTTTTCTCTGTTTAATGGTCATGTGTTTGATATGCATTTACATTTTGCATACACATCAACTTACTTTTTCAGTTCAGACCCAGTTTTTCATTTAGTTCTCAGTGCATTTTGTGCATATAAGGGTGTGACCGCCCTGCTTTTGAGCTGAAAAATCCATCCTGTCTGGCCTATGCTTCAACTGGTGGTTCAGTCCCTCTGCCTTGTTCACATTTACGTCACTTGACAAGTGGAAAGGTTTTTAATATTAGAGTAGGACTGTCCCACAAAGGGTTGCCTTGACGTGGCGGATGGCTTGTACATTCTTTTGATCAAATTATGTTTACCAAATACCCTTATTATTATTATTACAACTTCATGCATGTTTTGCAATATTTATATATTTTTTTATTTTGTTTTATTTTAGGATATTTGTTTCTTGTTTTTTGTTTTCTCTGTTTAATGGTCATGTGTTTGATATGCATTTACATTTTGCATACACATCAACTTACTTTTTCAGTTCAGACCCAGTTTTTCATTTAGTTCTCAGTGCATTTTGTGCATATAAGGGTGTGACCGCCCTGCTTTTGAGCTGAAAAATCCATCCTGTCTGGCCTATGCTTCAACTGGTGGGTTCAGTCCCTCTGCCTTGTTCACATTTACGTCACTTGACAAGTGGAAAGGTTTTTAATATTAGAGTAGGACTGTCCCACAAAGGGTTGCCTTGACGTGGCGGGATGGCTTGTACATTCTTTTGATCAAAATTATGTTTACCAAATACCCTTATTATTATTATTACAACTTCATGCATGTTTTGCAATATATTTTTTATTTTGTTTTATTTTAGGATATTTGTTTCTTGTTTTTTGTTTTCTCTGTTTAATGGTCATGTGTTTGATATGCATTTACATTTTGCATACACATCAACTTACTTTTTCAGTTCAGACCCAGTTTTTCATTTAGTTCTCAGTGCATTTTGTGCATATAAGGGTGTGACCGCCCTGCTTTTGAGCTGAAAAATCCATCCTGTCTGGCCTATGCTTCAACTGGTGGGTTCAGTCCCTCTGCCTTGTTCACATTTACGTCACTTGACAAGTGGAAAGGTTTTTAATATTAGAGTAGGACTGTCCCACAAAGGGTTGCCTTGACGTGGCGGGATGGCTTGTACATTCTTTTGATCAAAATTATGTTTACCAAATACCCTTATTATTATTATTACAACTTCATGCATGTTTTGCAATATATATATATATTTTTTTATTTTGTTTTATTTTAGGATATTTGTTTCTTGTTTTTTGTTTTCTCTGTTTAATGGTCATGTGTTTGATATGCATTTACATTTTGCATACACATCAACTTACTTTTTCAGTTCAGACCCAGTTTTTCATTTAGTTCTCAGTGCATTTTGTGCATATAAGGGTGTGACCGCCCTGCTTTTGAGCTGAAAAATCCATCCTGTCTGGCCTATGCTTCAACTGGTGGGTTCAGTCCCTCTGCCTTGTTCACATTTACGTCACTTGACAAGTGGAAAGGTTTTTAATATTAGAGTAGGACTGTCCCACAAAGGGTTGCCTTGACGTGGCGGGATGGCTTGTACATTCTTTTGATCAAAATTATATTTACCAAATACCCTTATTATTATTATTACAACTTCATGCATGTTTTGCAATATATTTTTTATTTTGTTTTATTTTAGGATATTTGTTTCTTGTTTTTGTTTTCTCTGTTTAATGGTCATGTGTTTGATATGCATTTATATTTTGCATACACATCAACTTACTTTTTCAGTTCAGACCCAGTTTTTCATTTAGTTCTCAGTGCATTTTGTGCATATAAGGGTGTGACCGCCCTGCTTTTGAGCTGAAAAATCCATCCTGTCTGGCCTATGCTTCAACTGGTGGTGTAATGTATGTGGTACAGTTCATATAGCGTCTTGTGCTTGGGTGCGATGAAAATACTTGAGACACAGGTTGATAAAGAAAGTCTTGTATTGCTTCATACAAATTGGCAAAAATAAACACACAGGTTGCAAACACAGAAGCAGGAGACACAGCAGGCCAGAGTAATCTAAGCTCAGCAATAACTCTCCACAAAAGATTCAGATCTTCTTCTCTGTTACCGCAAGTCCATGCAAACGTGAGGCTCTCAAGAGCAGAGTTCAGAGTCCACAAGTGCTTCAGTGTTCCTCAGTAGGAATGGCTGGAGTACAAGGTCCAAGGCTTCAGGAGTCAGAACACAGGTTCACTGCAGGCTAGCTTCTGAAGCACTGATTGCTCAGCTGTGGCTGTTTAAGAAGCAAACGGAGAGAATCAGGGCGGGAACATGCAAGCTGGAAAACTCCATTTTGACTGAGGGCAAGATAGCTGCAGCAAAACAGAAAGCAAAATGGCCGACGAACAAACTGAGTTTCAGAAACAGATACACAGAACCTTACATTACTCCCCCCTTAGGGACAACCTCCGGATGACCTCAGACCAGGCTTGTGTGGGTACCTCTGATGAAACTGACGGAGCAAGCGAGGAGCATTAACGTTATTGACTGGCTCCCATGAGTTGTCCTCCACTGGGTAGCCCTGCCATTTAATCAGATATTGTAACTGATTTCTATACAACCTGGAATCTAAAATCCTTTCCACCACAAATTCCTCCTGACCATCGACTAGCACTGGGTCAGGGCAAGGAGAAGAACGTCCAGGAAACGTATTGGGTGTCGCAGCCTTTAGTAGGGATACATGAAAGACAGGGTGGATTCTCATAGTTCTGGGCAATTGAAGACGACAAGCAACGGCACTTATAATTTTACTGATTTTATAGGGTCCAATGTACTTATGTCCCAACTTAGACGATGGAATCCTTAACTTAAGATTTCTGGTTGACAGCCAGACCAGGTCTCCTACCTTAAAAGCTGGTGCAGGTTTACGAAATTTATCTGCTGCCTTCTTGTACCTTTCCTGAGCCGATTCCAGATTCTCCTTTAGAAGATCCATATTCTTCTGTAAAGTCGTGACTCTTTCAGCCACTGCTGGCAAAGGCGTCTCTATGGGAAATCGTGGTAGAATGTTAGGATGATAACCTAGATTAGAGTAAAAAGGAGACTGTTTAGTGGAGGCACTCTGAGAGTTGTTGTAAGAGAACTCAGCCAATGGAAGTAGATCCACCCAATCATCCTGTAGGTGGCAGATAAAGCAGCGGAGATACTGCTCCAGGGTTTGATTGGTTCGTTCGGTTTGTCCATTAGTCTGGGGATGAAAAGCAGAAGAAAGGTTTACTTTAATGTCCAATGCTGCATAGAAGTTTGCAAACCCGATGAAGCGCTGTACCTCCTTCACATTTCTAGGACTTGGCCAATCATTGATGGCTTGGGTTTTACTTCCATCCATACTAATTCCTTGTGTAGACAGTACATACCCCAGAAATTGAATTTCGGTCTTATGGAATTCACACTTTTCAAGCTTGATGTAAAGATGATTTTGTCTTAGACGTTCCAAGACCATTCTCACATGTCCATGATGTTCCTCTGTGGAATTAGAAAAAATTAAAATATCATCCAAATAAATTACCACGAATGTATCTAGGAGATCCCTGAAGATGTCATTCACCAAGTGTTGGAAAGTGGCTGGGGCGGTACTCAGACCAAAAGGCATAACTAGATATTCAAAGTGTCCATAGCGTGACCTGAATGCAGTCTTCCATTCATCCCCAGGTCTAATACGGACTAAGTTATATGCCCCACGAAGATCTAGTTTAGAAAAAATTTTGGCATGTCGCACTCTCTCCAATAACTCAGGGATTAAAGGCAATGGATAACGGTTTCTAATAGTAACCTTATTGAGTTCCCTATAGTCTACGCATGGTCTCAGGGATCCATCTTTCTTCTTTACAAAGAATATGGGTGCCCCTGCAGGAGATGAAGAGGGGCGTATGAAGCCCTTGGCTAGATTTTCGTCTATGTACTCTTTTAAAGCCTTCAGCTCGGGCCCCGCCAGGGGGTAGATCTTACCAAAAGGTATCTCTGCTCCAGGCAATAATTCAATTGGACAATCATATGGACGGTGAGGAGGAAGCTGGTCAGCGTTCTTCTTGTCACATAAATCCACATAGTCCTGGTATACAGCTGGTAGTTCAGGGACTGACATGGTTCCTTTAGGAACAGAGCAAGCTGAAATTTTTGGACTCATCTGTTTCTCTGGAAAGTGTAATTCCTTGGTCTCCCAGTTAATGGTAGGATTCTGAGCCTGCAGCCATGGTAGCCCTAGAATAATGGGAAAGTGAGGAGAAGAGATAAGCATAAAGGACAGTTTCTCTTGATGATCTTTACCCATAAGAACCTTTAAAGGCTCTGTTTCCTGATCCACTGGTCCAGAGGTCAGCAGGGAGCCATCCACAGTTTCCATCTGTACTGGAGTAGCCTTCTTCACTGAACGTATTCCCTGTTTCAGAGCAAAGGAGACATCCATAAAATTTCCACTTGCACCTGAGTCGATCATAGCAGAGCTAGACACCCAGGCTGAGTCAACCCAGAGTTTGATGGAAAGAAAACAGTGAGAATTGTTTTTCTTACAACTCAGCTGGGACACCGCTGAGGAAACTTGAAAGATGGCAGCATTTACACAGTCAACGTCCTCAGAGGTAACGGAGTTTAAGTCCGAGAAATCAAGATCTGTTGCTGCAGCTCTCTCTGGAGCCTGAGGCTCGGACCTGACAGATCCCCTCTCGCAACACTCACAATGAATGAGTGCTGCAGTAGTCTTGCGAGAACGGCTGGGACAGTTAATAATAAAGTGCCCTGACTTACCACAATAAAAACATAGATTCTCCTTAAAACGATGTTCCTTGCGTGCATCACTAACCCGTCGTAGTAAAGAGTCTACCTGCATGGGTTCAGGTTCAGGTTCCCGTGTAATCCTATTCAAAGGTTCCTTAGCTGGAGAGGAAGGTAGGAAAAGGTTAGTGCGATTGCTTTCGAACCATCTCTCTTGCCTGCGTTCAGTTAAACGAGTATCAATACGGATGCAGTAGTTAATAAAGTCACCTAACGCAGTGGGAGGGTCGGCACGAGCAAGTTCATCCTTAATCAGTGGGGATAACCCCTTTCGAAAAATAGATTTTTTGGCGGAGTTGTCCCAGGTGGTATCAAGGGCCCATCTCCTGAAATCCAAGGCATATTCAGCTACCGAGTGCTTACCTTGGCGTAAGGCTAACATGGCTGCTTCAGCTGTTGCACCTCGATTGGGGTCATCAAACACCTGCCCCATGGCTGAAATAAAATCATCAAGGTGATTCAAACAATCATCCTCAGTCTCAATCAGAGGGTTTGCCCATATCAAAGCCTTGTTGGTAAGCAACATAATTATAGTAAGCACCTTAGATCGTTCAGTAGGAAATTGTGAAGCATGTGCAGAAAAAAAAAGATTGCATTGATTAACAAATCCCCTGAATTTTTCACGTTCACCACCAAAACGAAAAGGGGGCAACTTGGGAATCCCAGAACTCGGGGCCACGGCAGGAGCCTGGACTCGCCCCTCCAGAACCTCAATCCTGGCTCGCAAATCCTGGGTAGTCTGTCCAACCACTTGCAAATTGTGATTATTTAGGTCCTGAAGATTTGTAAAACGGGTCTTTATATTCTGCAAATCTGCAAGGATATTATCAGTCACTCCGCAAAGTTCCTTTATGCGGGCCTCCATTTTCCAGATCTTTTAAGACAGGATACTGGAAGAAGGAGGAGAAAAAAAAAACAATAGTGTTCACCTGTGGCAACACTGAAGAAAGAAAAAACTTTAAGGGAACTGCTCACCTGGAATGGTTGTGAGAAGTCACAACCACTATCATCACAGAAAGCTTTCAACCAGACATCTGATATCCAGAGTTTCAGCAGACAAAAAGAGAAGAGAAAAAAAAAAAAAAACAATAGTGTTTACCTGTGATAACACTGCAGAAAAAAAAAAACTTAAGGGAATTGCTCACCTGGAATGGTTGTGAGAAGTCACAACCACTGTCATCACAGAAAGTACAACCGGACATCCGATATCCACAGTACAGCAGACAAGCCTTTCCAGACCCAGCAGACACTAACGTTTGGCTTCAGAATCTTGTAATGTATGTGGTACAGTTCATATAGCGTCTTGTGCTTGGGTGCGATGAAAATACTTGAGACACAGGTTGATAAAGAAAGTCTTGTATTGCTTCATACAAATTGGCAAAAATAAACACACAGGTTGCAAACACAGAAGCAGGAGACACAGCAGGCCAGAGTAATCTAAGCTCAGCAATAACTCTCCACAAAAGATTCAGATCTTCTTCTCTGTTACCGCAAGTCCATGCAAACGTGAGGCTCTCAAGAGCAGAGTTCAGAGTCCACAAGTGCTTCAGTGTTCCTCAGTAGGAATGGCTGGAGTACAAGGTCCAAGGCTTCAGGAGTCAGAACACAGGTTCACTGCAGGCTAGCTTCTGAAGCACTGATTGCTCAGCTGTGGCTGTTTAAGAAGCAAACGGAGAGAATCAGGGCGGGAACATGCAAGCTGGAAAACTCCATTTTGACTGAGGGCAAGATAGCTGCAGCAAAACAGAAAGAAAAATGGCCGACGAACAAACTGAGTTTCAGAAACAGATACACAGAACCTTACAGGTGGGTTCAGTCCCTCTGCCTTGTTTACATTTACGTCACTTGACAAGTGGAAAGGTTTTTAATATTAGAGTAGGACTGTCCCACAAAGGGTTGCCTTGACGTGGCGGGATGGCTTGTACATTCTTTTGATCAAAATTATGTTTACCAAATACCCTTATTATTATTATTACAACTTCATGCATGTTTTGCAATATATATTTTTTTTTTATTTTGTTTTATTTTAGGATATTTGTTTCTTGTTTTTTGTTTTCTCTGTTTAATGGTCATGTGTTTGATATGCATTTACATTTTGCATACACATCAACTTACTTTTTCAGTTCAGACCCAGTTTTTCATTTAGTTCTCAGTGCATTTTGTGCATATAAGGGTGTGACCGCCCTGCTTTTGAGCTGAAAAATCCATCCTGTCTGGCCTATGCTTCAACTGGTGGGTTCAGTCCCTCTGCCTTGTTCACATTTACGTCACTTGACAAGTGGAAAGGTTTTTAATATTAGAGTAGGACTGTCCCACAAAGGGTTGCCTTGACGTGGCGGGATGGCTTGTACATTCTTTTGATAAAAATTATGTTTACCAAATACCCTTATTATTATTATTACAACTTCATGCATGTTTTGCAATATATTTTTTATTTTGTTTTATTTTAGGATATTTGTTTCTTGTTTTTTGTTTTCTCTGTTTAATGGTCATGTGTTTGATATGCATTTACATTTTGCATACACATCAACTTACTTTTTCAGTTCAGACCCAGTTTTTCATTTAGTTCTCAGTGCATTTTGTGCATATAAGGGTGTGACCGCCCTGCTTTTGAGCTGAAAAATCCATCCTGTCTGGCCTATGCTTCAACTGGTGGGTTCAGTCCCTCTGCCTTGTTCACATTTACGTCACTTGACAAGTGGAAAGGTTTTTAATATTAGAGTAGGACTGTCCCACAAAGGGTTGCCTTGACGTGGCGGGATGGCTTGTACATTCTTTTGATCAAAATTATGTTTACCAAATACCCTTATTATTATTATTACAACTTCATGCATGTTTTGCAATATATATATATATATTTTTTTTCATTTTTTTTATTTTAGGATATTTGTTTCTTGTTTTTTGTTTTCTCTGTTTAATGGTCATGTGTTTGATATGCATTTACATTTTGCATACACATCAACTTACTTTTTCAGTTCAGACCCAGTTTTTCATTTAGTTCTCAGTGCATTTTGTGCATATAAGGGTGTGACCGCCCTGCTTTTGAGCTGAAAAATCCATCCTGTCTGGCCTATGCTTCAACTGGTGGGTTCAGTCCCTCTGCCTTGTTCACATTTACGTCACTTGACAAGTGGAAAGGTTTTTAATATTAGAGTAGGACTGTCCCACAAAGGGTTGCCTTGACGTGGCAGGATGGCTTGTACATTCTTTTGATCAAAATTATGTTTACCAAATACCCTTATTATTATTACAACTTCATGCATGTTTTGCAATATATATATATATATATATTTTTTTGTTTTATTTTAGGATATTTGTTTCTTGTTTTTTGTTTTCTCTGTTTAATGGTCATGTTTTGATATGCATTTACATTTTGCATACACATCAACTTACTTTTTCAGTTCAGACCCAGTTTTTCATTTAGTTCTCAGTGCATTTTTGCATATAAGGGTGTGACCGCCCTGCTTTTGAGCTGAAAAATCCATCCTGTCTGGCCTATGCTTCAACTGGTGGGTTCAGTCCCTCTGCCTTGTTCACATTTACGTCACTTGACAAGTGGAAAGGTTTTTAATATTAGAGTAGGACTGTCCCACAAAGGGTTGCCTTGACGTGGCGGGATGGCTTGTACATTCTTTTGATCAAAATTATGTTTACCAAATACCCTTATTATTATTATTACAACTTCATGCATGTTTTGCAATATATTTTTTATTTTGTTTTATTTTAGGATATTTGTTTCTTGTTTTTTGTTTTCTCTGTTTAATGGTCATGTGTTTGATATGCATTTACATTTTGCATACACATCAACTTACTTTTTCAGTTCAGACCCAGTTTTTCATTTAGTTCTCAGTGCATTTTGTGCATATAAGGGTGTGACCGCCCTGCTTTTGAGCTGAAAAATCCATCGTGTCTGGCCTATGCTTCAACTGGTGGGTTCAGTCCCTCTGCCTTGTTCACATTTACGTCACTTGACAAGTGGAAAGGTTTTTAATATTAGAGTAGGACTGTCCCACAAAGGGTTGCCTTGACGTGGCGGGATGGCTTGTACATTCTTTTGATCAAAATTATGTTTACCAAATACCCTTATTATTATTATTACAACTTCATGCATGTTTTGCAATATATTTTTTATTTTGTTTTATTTTAGGATATTTGTTTCTTGTTTTTGTTTTCTCTGTTTAACCCCTTAAGGACAGAGCCATTTTGCAGCTTAATGACCGGGCCAATTTTTACAATTCTGACCACTGTCACTTTATGAGGTTATAACTCTGGAACGCTTTAACGAATCCCGCTGATTCTGAGATTGTTTTTTCGTGACATATTGTACTTCACGTTAGTGGTAAAATTTCTTTGATATGACTTGTGTTTATTTATGAAAAAAACGGAAATATGGCGAAAATTTTGAAAATTTAACAATTTTCAAACTTTAAATTTTTATGCCCTTAAATCAGAGAGATATGTCACACAAATTTCTTAATAAATAACATTTCCCACATGTCTGCTTTACATCAGCACAATTTTGGGACCAAAATTTTTTTTTGTTACGAAGTTATAAGGGTTAAAAGTTGACCAGCGATTTCTCATTTTTACAACACCATTTTTTTTTAGGGACCACATCACATTTGAAGTCACTTTGAGGGTCTATATGATAGAAAATACCCAAAAGTGACACCATTCTAAAAACTGCACCCCTCAAGGTGCTCAAAACCACATTCAAGAAGTTTATTAACCCTTCAAGTGCTTCACAGGAGCTGAAGCAATGTGGAAGGAAAAAATTGACATTTAACTTTTTTGCAAAAGCTTTACTTCGGAACCAAGTTTTTTTATTTTCACAAGTGTTAAAAGAAAAAATGAACTACAAAATTTGTTGTGCAATTTCTTCTGAATACTTCGATACCCCATATGTGGGGGTAAACCACTTTTTGGGCGCGTGGCAGAGGTCGCAAGGGAAGGAGCGCCGTTTGACTTTTTCAACGCAGAATTGGCTGAATGCCATGTCGCGTTTAGATAGCCCCTGATGTGCCTAAACAGTGGAAACACCCCACAAGTGACCCCATTTTGGATACAAGACCCCTTAAGGAACTTATCTAGATGTGTGGTGAGAACTTTGAACCTCCAAGTGCTTCACACAAGTTTATAACCTAGAGCCGTGAAAAAAAAAAAAATTTTTTTTCCACAAAAATGATCTTTTCACCCCAATTTTTAATTTCCCAAGGGTAATAAGACCGCAAAAGTTTTTGTGCAATTTGTCCTGAGCATGCTGATACCCCATATGTGGGGGTAAACCACTTTTTGGGCGCACGGCAGAGGTCGCAAGGGAAGGAGCGCTGTTTGACTTTTTCAACGCAGAATTGGCTGGATGCCATGTCGCGTTTAGAGAGCCCCTGATGTGCCTAAACAGTGGAAACCCCCAACAAGTGACCCCATTTTGGAAACTAGACCCCCTAAGGAACTTATCTAGATGTGTGGTGAGCACTTTGAACCTCCAAGTGATTCACACAAGTTTATAACGTAGAGCCGTGAAAATAAAAAATCATATTTTTTCCACAAAAATGATCTTTTCACCCCAATTTTTATTTTCCCAAGGGTAACAAGACCCCAAAAGTTTTTGTGCAATTTGTCCTGAGCATGCTGATATCCCATATGTTGGGGTAAACCACTTTTTGGGCGCACGGCAGAGGTCGCAAGGGAAGGAGCTCCGTTTGACTTTTTCAACGCGGAATTGGCTGGACGCCATGTCGCATTTGTAGAGGCCCTGATGTGTCTAAACAGTGGAAACCCCCCACAAGTGACCCCATTTTGGAAACTAGACCCCCTAAGGAACTTATCTAGATGTGTGGTGAGCACTTTGAAGCCCCAAGTGCTTCACAAAGTTTATAACGCCGGGCGTGAAAATAAAAAATCATATTTTTTCCACAAACCATGATTGTTTAGTCCCCAATTTTTTTTTTCACAAGGGTAACAGAAATTGGACACAAAAGTTGTTGTACAATTTGTCCTGAGTATGCTGATACCCCTTATATGGGGGGGACCACTGTTTGGGCGCACGGCAGGGCTTGGAATGGAAGCTCAACCGTTTGACTTTTTCAAACCAAAATGGCTGGAATTGAGATGGACACCATGTCGCGTTTGAGAGCCCCTGATGCGCCTAAACAGTGGAAACCCCCCACAAGTAACCCATTTTGGAAACTAGACCCCTATGGAACTTATCTAGATCGTGTGAGCACTTTGAACCCCAAGTGTTTCACAAAAGTTTATAATGCCTGGGTGTGAAAAAAAAAAAAAACAATTTTCCACAAAAATGATTTTTTAGTCCCAAATTTTTGATTTTTCACAAGGAAATTGGACCCCAAAAGTTGTTGTCCAATTTGTCCTGAGTACGCTGGTACCAAATATGTGGGGGGGGAAACTGTTTTGGCGCACAGCAGGGCTTGGAAAGGAAGTAATAACGTTTTGGAATGCAGACGTTGGTGGGGGTCATGTTCCGTTTGCAGTGCCCCAGATGAGCCTAAACAGTGGAAAACCCCCACAAGTGACCCCATTTTGGAAACTAGACCCCATAAGGAACTTATCTAGATCTGTGGTGAGCACTTTGAACCTCCAAGTGTTTCACAAAAGTTTATAATGCCTGGGTGTGAAAAAAAAAATCAATTTTCCACAAAAATGATTTTTTAGTCCCAAATTTTTGATTTTTCACAAGGAAATTGGACCCCAAAAGTTGTTGTCCAATTTGTCCTGAGTACGCTGATACCAAATATGTGGGGGGGGGGAACTGTTTTGGCGCACAGCAGGGCTTGGAAAGGAAGTAATAACGTTTTGGAATGCAGACGTTGGTGGGGGTCATGTTCCGTTTGCAGTGCCCCAGATGAGCCTAAACAGTGGAAACCCCCCACAAGTGACCCCATTTTGGAAACTAGACCCCTTAAGGAGCTTATCTAGATGTGTGGTGAGCACTTTGAACCCCCTAGTGCTTCACAGAAATTTATAAACGCAGAGACGTGAAAATGAAAAATCATTTTTTTTCTCAAAAATGATTTTTTTAGCCAGCTATTTTTTATTTTCCCAAGGGTAATCGGAGAAATTAGAACCCCAAAATTGGTGTGCAATTTGTCCTGAGTACGCTGATACCCCATATGTTGGGGTAAACCACTGTTTGGGCGCACGGCAGGGCTCGGAAGGGAGGGAGCGCCATTTGACTTTTTGAACGCCACATCGTGTTTGGAGACCCCCTGATGTGCCTAAATAGTGGAAATCCCTCAATTCTAGCTCCAACCCTAATCCCAACACACCCCTAACCCTAATCCCAACCCTAATCCCAACCCTAATTCCAACCCTAATTGTAACCCTAACCTTAATTATAACCTTAATTATAACCCTAACCCTAATTGTAACCCTAACCCTAATTCTAACCCTAATTATAACCCTAACCCTAAGGCTAGGTTCATTTTGCGTTTTACCAGCCCGTTCAACACATAGCGTTTACGGGCTGGTAATGGTATAGCATAACGCGATCGCATTATGCTATACCCGCTAGCGCAGAGGAATCAGCAGATGATTCATCTGCGCTAGCGGTGACGGAGCCCAAACGCTGCAGCCCGCGTCCGAGGCTCCGTCACTGAATGATGGCACGTCGCAAACGCATGCCGCTTTACGGCATGCGTCGCGATGCGCCCTCAAATGGGGGTGAATGGCAGCGTTAACGGACTGCGTTACACCGCGTTATACCGCGGTGTAACGCAGTCCGTCTAACGGACTGCCATAACGCAATATGAACCCAGCCTAACCCTAACGCTAATTATAACCCTTACCCTAAGGCTGCTTTCACACTTCCAGCGGGCGCCTGTCGGCGCCCCTGGCATTTTGCCGCAGCGCCGCATCAGAAAACCTGATGCGCCGCCGGCGGCCGCATGCGGTTTTTTGCCGGATGGTTTCTGATGCCCGGAGACATCAGAAACCATCCGGCAAAAACAAAAAACGTTACATGCAGCGTTTTGTCCGGCCGCCGCAATGTACATTTGCGCCGTATCCGGACAAAACTGGATGCAACGCATTGACATGCGGCGCCATCCGGCGCTAATGCAAGTCAATGCAAAAAAACGCATGCGGCGCATCAGATTTTCTGATGCGGCGCTGCGGCTAAATGCCGGGGGCGCCGTCAGGCGCACACCGGATGTGTGAAACCAGCCTAATGCTAACCCTAACCCTAATTATAACCTTAACCCTAATTATAACCCTAACCCTAATTTATAACCCTAACCCTAACAGAAAAATGAAAATAAATATAATTTCTACTTTTTATTATATGTCCCTAACTAAGGGGGTGATAAATGGGGGGGTTATGTACTGTTTTTTTTTATTTTGATCACTGTGATAGTTTATCACAGTGATCAAAATGTACTTTTATGAGAATGAATGAAAAAAAATTTGAATCTGCCGCCAAAGCAGATCGGCGGGCGCACTGCGCATGCGCCCGCCATTTTTGTTTTGCAGGGAGAAGAAGCCGGGATCCTGGGGCCTGCGGGAGGACGGAGGACACCGGTAAGTATACGGGGGGGCGATCGGGGGACCGGGGGACCTTCATCTTCTCCCCTCTGATGTGCGATCACATCAGAGGGGAGAGAAATCATTTTTTTTTTTTTGCGATCGCGGCTATGCTTGCATAGCCGCGATCGCAACACCGGGATCGGTGAATACCGACCCGAACAAGTTCTACCCCTGGTAGCCGAGACCCCAGAGAATATTTGCACATCCCCCCACCAGCACAGCGGCACATAGCGGCGGGCGCACTGGGCATGCGCCCGCCATTGTCTTAACGGCGCCGGCACCGGGGGACACCGGAGGGTCCGGGGGCCACATGGATCTTATTGGGGGCCACATGGGGGTCCTGGGGACCCTTTTTCTCTGTCCTCTGATGTCCGATGACATCAGAGGACAGAGAAATTAAATGGCACAACTTTTTTTTTTTTTTTTGTTGCGGTCGCCGTTATAGGGTTAATAACGGCGATCGCAACATCGGTGTCGGTAAAAACCGACCCGATTCATGTTCTCTGGGGTCTCGGCTACCCCCGGTAGCCGAGACCCCGGAGAAAATGCGCCTCTGGGGGGCGCTATTCACTTTTTCCACAGCGCCGTTAATTAACGGCGCTGTGGTTTAAGTACCCTTAATGACCGCCGTTAAAAGGCGTATCGGCGGTCGTTAAGGGGTTAATGGTCATGTGTTTGATATGCATTTACATTTTGCATACACATCAACTTACTTTTTCAGTTCAGACCCAGTTTTTCATTTAGTTCTCAGTGCATTTTGTGCATATAAGGGTGTGACCGCCCTGCTTTTGAGCTGAAAAATCCATCCTGTCTGGCCTATGCTTCAACTGGTGGGTTCAGTCCCTCTGCCTTGTTCACATTTACGTCACTTGACAAGTGGAAAGGTTTTTAATATTAGAGTAGGACTGTCCCACAAAGGGTTGCCTTGACGTGGCGGGATGGCTTGTACATTCTTTTGATCAAAATTATGTTTACCAAATACCCTTATTATTATTATTACAACTTCATGCATGTTTTGCAATATATATATATATTTTTTTTTTTCATTTTGTTTTATTTTAGGATATTTGTTTCTTGTTTTTTGTTTTCTCTGTTTAATGGTCATGTGTTTGATATGCATTTACATTTTGCATAAACATCAACTTACTTTTTCAGTTCAGACCCAGTTTTTCATTTAGTTCTCAGTGCATTTTGTGCATATAAGGGTGTGACCGCCCTGCTTTTGAGCTGAAAAATCCATCCTGTCTGGCCTATGCTTCAACTGGTGGGTTCAGTCCCTCTGCCTTGTTCACATTTACGTCACTTGACAAGTGGAAAGGTTTTTAATATTAGAGTAGGACTGTCCCACAAAGGGTTGCCTTGACGTGGCGGGATGGCTTGTACATTCTTTTGATCAAAATTATGTTTACCAAATACCCTTATTATTATTATTACAACTTCATGCATGTTTTGCAAAAATATATATATATATATATATATATATTTTTTTTTTTATTTTGTTTTATTTTAGGATATTTGTTTCTTGTTTTTTGTTTTCTCTGTTTAATGGTCATGTGTTTGATATGCATTTACATTTTGCATACACATCAACTTACTTTTTCAGTTCTGACCCAGTTTTTCATACACACATACAGTGCCTGCAGGCCTTGCACTGATGTGTATAGAGTGACGTACACTAGCCTGCCTACCTAACACTGGAACCTATATTCTCTGGAATTAGTCCTTAGAAGGACTGTTTGTTTAGCTGGATTTGAGTAGTTTAGGATGGTAGACCCCACACTAACTAATAAATCCCCAATTTTAACCCTATATTGGCAGCAACTCTCCATACACTATCTTAGTCCGGAGCTGAATGCGCCGAGCAGGGCGGTGTCCAGTCTCTTATACCCCTGATGATGCTGTGCGGCCAGCCAATCACTGCACGACCACAACAAAGATGGCTGCGGCATTTCATTGCCTGGCAGAAAATCCCTGCATCGTGATTGGGTCTGTAAAGTCTGCCAAAAAAGCTGGGTGGAGACCCAAGTTCCGGCCGGGAAATCTCGGAAATGCTCGGTGCTCGCCTCGTACACTGAGGAGTACCGTGATACTCGGGCGAGTGACGAGTAGTGGCGAGCACGTTCGCTCATCATTAAAGACAGTATCCCAAGATTTTAATCTCTCTTTTAGAATTCTTTAAATGCTGTGACAATGCTTGCGATTCTGCATCATAGTTATTCATTCTAAATGGCTAAATTGAGAAAAAGCTAAAAATTCACATCTATCAAATATTTTGGTCATATAATTTAACCATATATGGAATTTCTCATCATCGGCAGTTTTTTGTGCGCAGCAGAGCATACTGCAAAGCTTGCTGCTTATAGATTGTTAATTATTACACCTTTACCAGTTGCATCAAAATTGTAAATTATGTTTAGTACTCTATGTGGCTAAATTTCCCAGATCTTTTAATTCACAATCTAGTATCAGCCAAGTTGAATCAGATGATTATATTGTGTATAGATAACATAAAAATATCTTTAAAAATTCCCAGTTTTCTTGGTCATTACTGCCAGGCATAATATTTAATTAAACAATAGCATCACCATCTTAGATACTGTCATCATTTATCTCCACTTTGAAGTTAATGAAATTGAGAAAAGCATTGAGCTATGATTTAAGATAGTTGATATTGCTCTAAGAGTAGAATTAAATCAATTTAAATGGCTAACAAAAGTAATTTGTTCGTGTCTTCTAAAATTCTCCTCGAATAAGAGCACAGTATTGTGCCATTCAGATACTGCAGACGATTTCAACTTTAAATATAGAAACATACACTAAAACTGAAGATCAATGCTTCATGGCCTGGCAAATTACAGTGTAGTCATCAGCATATGATAGTCATATGCTCTGTCAATGAAATCATTGTGGTTAGGGTGAGTAGGTTTACTGAGCTCCAGAGAGGTCATTGTATTCAATTTTGTAGTAGAGATGTCAAGTGAATTTCTTCTATCAGGGTCAACCTCAAAGAGTGTTCAGGTCAGGATGATTAGTATCTTTTGTGATGGTTCTTATGTTATTGCCAATATACATGGTTCATATTTCTTTAGTGGAGCAATTAAACTTGTTAATATACAGTAATTAGATTATTTTACAACAGTAAAACAACATTTTACTCATTTAATCAGTAACCCCCATATGCCATCCCACTTTAGAAACTGCATCTTTGAATGAACTTAACTTGTGGAGTAGTGAGTATTTTAAATCCACAGAATTTTATAACATTGGGCTGTTGGAATAAAAAGCATTTTTCAAAATTGTTAAAAAACTAAATTTTTCATTGAAAATGTTGCTTTAGTCCAACATTTTTCATTTTCACAAGGGTATCAAGAGAAAATTGACCCCATACTTTATTGTGCAATTTCTTCTGAGCACAATACCTCATATATGGCTGGAAGCTCCTATTTATGCACATGGCAGAGCTGGGGAGGTGTGCTGTTTGATTTTTCGAGTGCAAATTTGAATGGAATAGCTTGTGGAAGCCATGTCGCATTTGCAGAACCCCAAAGTGCCACAACAGCAGAAATCACCCACAAGTGATACTACATCCCTCAAAGAATTAATGTAGAGGTGTCATGAGAATCTTGAACCCACTGATGATTAATAGAACTAAATAATATTGGGTTGGAAAAAGTGAAAAAAAATGTTTTTTTTTTCCATGAGAATGATACATTAACCCTAAATTTCTAATTTTCACAAGGGTAAAAGTAGAAAATAGACCCACAACTTGTTTTGCAATTTTCTCTCAGTATGCAGATATACCATATGTGGTCAAAAATTACTTGTTTGACTTTTGGAGTGCAGTTTTTGCTAGAATAGATTGTGGTAATTTTCTTACTTTATTAGTGCAGCTGAGATGTCTAAACAGTCCACAACTCCCACAAGTGAACCAATTTTGGAAACTATACCTCTCAAAGAATTCTGCTATGGACGTAGTGATCATTTTATTTTTTTCACTAAAATGTTGCTTTAGTCTGAAACCACAGCTCAAAAGGGAAGAATTTCTAGATTTTGCTGGAATCGTGTTATATTAAAAAAGTCTCTAAGATGCCAGGACAGCAGAATAAGTGACCCCATTTTGCAAACTACATCACTGAATAAATTAATCTATGGGGCAGTGAGAATATTAACACCACAGGTGCCAAACAAAATTATATACCTTTGGGCAAAGATGAAAAACTAATTAAATTTTTACTACTTTTTTCTGAAGGGGAAATGGGTAAAAGAGGCCCTATAGTTTGTTACAAAATTTCTACTGAACATGGCAATACCGTATATGTGTATGTAGAATACTATTTGGCCACACAGCAGTGCTTGGGAGGGAAAAAACTCCTTATGTTTTTGTTGAGACTTTTCAGATTTCCTAGAATAATTTGCAGACTATAATTGTGCAGCCCCTAAGTGTCGAAGCAGCATCCAATTTTGGAAATTATACCCCTCTGTAAATTAATCTACAAATCTAGTGACTATTTTGACTCCAAGAGTGTTTTCCAGAAAAAAAGGATGCAATGGGTGTTGCAGAGTGAAAATTGCAAACATACCAGCTGAGTGCCCAATACATTGAGCCCAGTTTGTGTTTCTTAAGACACAAACACCATAATTTGTTAAGTGGACTCTCCTCACTACAGTAATCTTTAACATGTTGATGCTAACTGCAGTTTAGGCAAAATGTGGGGTTCTGAAAGCAGGCTGGCACTTGAATGTGTAGATTTTACTGGATTTCATTTAGGGAGGAGCCATGTAATTTTGCCACAATCTTTTTGCTATTGGTAATATAAACAACTCATTTCCATTAACAAATGATGCATTTGAATGGGACTTGTTTTTTGTGGATTTGGTTGAAGTTTTTACTGGTAAGAATTGGGGTACATAACATTTTGGATCACTTTTAAAAATCGGTTCACATTTATCTTGAGCTCGATGCTGAGGACTTACATTGGGCTTTCCATCTAACTCTCTAAAGTGCGTGATTCAGTTTACACCCACATTGGATCCATTAACTATAATGAGGCAGTCAGAGTTACTCTGGACTGCATCTAGTCTCTGTTGAGTGGTGCCCATCTTTTGAGAAATGCACAAAATTATGGTCAACCGCCCTTTTGTGCATGCCTCCAGATCATAGGCCAGATGGAGTCCAAAGTGAATCCATCTGCCTCATAATAGTGAGTAATTCATCGGCATTTTGTCTGAAACACGTTTTTCAGAGATTTAAATGGAAAACCTCATATAAGTGCTCAGTGCGCAGAATAATTATTAACTGAGCCTTATTGTGATCTTTGAGAGACAGGAAGAACAAATCAATAATTCAAGAATTGCTTTTACTTATTTATTTTTTTGCGCCGATGAACGTGTGGAATAAGTGATAAAACAACTTTATTCTTATGGTAAGTGCTGATACAGCAATACTTGATGTATACTTTTACTGGAATCACATTTTTACAAAAAATAATTTTTGTATCACCTTATTTTGAGACCTATAATTTGTCTATTTTTCTGCTGACAGAGTTATATCAGGGCTTTTTTTATAGGATTAGTGGAAGATTTTATTGGTACCATTTTGAGGTACTTAACTTTTTTATCATGTTCCATTCTGATAATCGTAAGGTACCACGCACAAAACACAGCAATTCAGATTCCCACCATGTTGTAGAAGTGATTAGACAGCTTTATTCTTTGTGTCAGTATGATTACAGCAGGAGCGGACATACCGTATATACTCGAGTATAAGCCGACCCGAGTATAAGCCGACCCCCTAATTTTGCCACAAAAAACTGGGAAAACTTATCGACTCGAGTATAAGCCTAGGGTGGAAAATTAGATTATGCCCCATATTCTGCCCCATGTATTATGCCCCACAAGATGCTCCATGTATTGTGCCCCATATGCTGCCCCATGTATTATGCCCCACAAGATGCTCCATAGATTGTGCCCCATCTGCTGCCCATGTATTGTGCCCGATAGATGCTCCATAGATTGTGCCCCTCTTTAGATTATGGTCCCATAGATGCCCCATGTATTATGCCCCATAGATGCTCCATAGATTGTGCCCCAATAGATGCTCCATGTATTATGCCCTCAGAGATGCTCCTTAGATTATGCCCCCATAGATGCTCCATGTATTATGCCCCCATAGATGCTCCATGTATTATGCCCCATAGATGCTCCATGTATTATGCCCCCATAAATGCTCCATGTATTATGCCCCCATAGATGCTCAATAGATTATGCCCCCATAGATGCTCCATAGATTATGCCCCCATAGATGCCCCATGTATTATGCCCCCATAGATGCTGCATTGAATAGGCCCCCTATGCTGCCGCAGCTGCTGCAACAAAAAAAAATACAAAATGACATACTCACCTCTCGTCTCTGGGGCCAGGTGCCAGTGTCCTGAGCAGGCGGGGACACCGGCGCGCTATGGGGACATGTGCCGGTGTCACTGCTTGCTCAGGGCCCCAGCACCTGCAATATTTACCTGTCACCGGGTCCACCGCTGAGCGCCGTTGTCTTCCGGGTCCTCCAGCAGTGAATGATCAGGCAGAGGGCGCGGCACGCAGTAACCGCATCATTGCGCCCCCTGCCTGAACATCGCAGCAAGAGGACCTGAGGACACAGCGGCGAGCCGCGGTGGAACGGGACAGGTAAATATCGCTTATACTCACCCTTCTGCCGGGCGGCTCTGCCCTGCTCTTCTCCCACGGTCTCCGGCGCCAGTGTTCAGCGGTCACATGGTACCGCTCATTAAAGTCATGAATATGTGCATATTCATGACTTTAATGAGTGGTACCACCTGACCGCTGAACCCTGGCGCCGGAGACCGTGGGAGAAGAGCAGGGGGCTGCAGAGACCGCGCCGGCGAAGGGGTGAGTATATAGCACAGCTGCGCTCCGCCTCCCCCCTGTATATGACTCGAGTATAAGCCGAGAGGGGGACTTTCAGCCCTAAAAAATGGGCTGAAAATCTCGGCTTATACTCGAGTATATACGGTACTATTGGTAGCATCTGTTCAGCTCAAGAGGTAAGGAGACCCACTTCAACCTACAAAACTGCAAGCAGCTTCTGTCACAGAAACATTATTGGACTGCAAAGAGCCCATATACCTTTCTTTCACAGGGGCGTTCTTCTGTTTGTGTCCATCCCTGGATTACAGTGATACCAGATTTACGTGGGTTTTTATGCTTTGCAGCTTTTGGACACTAAATACCATTTTATAGAAAAGATAAATTGTTTTGACCTTGCCATATTCAGATAGTTATATATTTTTTGCTTTACTGCATACAGAGATAAGTGGGAGCTTGTTTTTTGCAGCACGAGATGATGTTTTCAGGGATGCAATGGTTATTTACGTCTTTTTGATCTCGCTTGATTTCACTTTTTGTTTGGTAGTAAGATGAAAAACATAAACATAATATTTTGCCATGTTTTTTATTTTATTTATTTTTTATTGTGTTCACTGTAGGGGTTATATAGTGTGAGAGTTTTAAAGATAATGTAATTCTGGATGTGGCAACACCAAATATGTATCTTTTTCTTTACATATACCGTATATACTCATGTATAAGCCGACCCCCCTAATTTTGCCACAAAAAACTGGGAAAACTTATTGACTCATGTATAAGTCTAGGGTGAAAAATGATTATGCCCCCATATGCTCCATAGATTAGGCCCCCATAAACTGCACAGATTATGCCCCCGTATGATCCACAGATTATGCCCCATATGCTGCACAGATTATGCCCAATATGCTCCACAGATTAGGCCCCCATATGCTCCACAGATTATGCCCACATATGTTCCACAGATTAGGCCCCCATATGCTCCACAGATTATGCCCCCATATGTTCCACAGATTAGGCCCCCATAAGATCCTCAGATTATGCCCTCATATGTTCCACAGATTAGGCCCCCATATGTTCCACAGATTATGCCCCCAAATGTTACACAGATTAGGCCCCCATATGCTGCACAGATTATGCCCCCATATGTTCCACAGATTAGGCCCCCATATGCTCCTCAGATTATGCCCCCATATGTTCCACAGATTAGGCCCCCATATGCTCCACAGATTATGCCCCCATATGTTCCACAGATTATGCCCCATATGCTCCTCAGATTATGCCCCCATATGTTCCACAGATTAGGCCCCTATATGTTCCACAGATTATGTCCCCATATTTTCCACAGATTAGGCCCCTATATGTTCCACAGATTAGGCCCCCATATGTTCCACAGATTATGCCCCCATATGCTCCAGATTATGCCCCCATATGTTCCACAGATTATGCCCCATAGTATGTCCCTTATGCTGCCGCGCTGCTGCAAAAAAATGACATACTCACCTCTCGTCGCTGGGGGTCAGGTGACACCGGTGCGCTATGGAGGACAGGTGCCGGTGTCACCGCTCGCTCAGGACTCCGGCACCTGAGATATTTACCTGTCACCGGACCGCTCCACCGCTGCGCTGCTCCCGCTTCCGGGTCCTCGGCAGTGAATGATCAGGCTGGGGCGCGGCGCGCACTAATGACTTCATCGCGCCCTCTGCCTGAACATTCTGAATCGGACGAGGAGGTCGGAGCAGCACAGCAGTGGAACGGGACAGGTGAATATCGCTATACTCACCCCTCCGCCGGCGCGTCTCTTTCTGCAGCCTCTCCTCTTCTTCCGGCGGTCTCCGCAGCTCTTCCTTCCTACAGCGGTCACACCACTCATTAAAGTCATGAATATGTGCAAATTCATGACTTTAATGAGCGGTACCACGTGACCGCTGCAGGAAGGAGCCGGAGATCGTGGGAGAAGCAGGGGGGCTGCAGAGACCGTGCCGGCGGAGGGGTGAGTATGATCCGACACCCCCGCTCCCCCTCCCCCGCCGACCCCCGTATATGACCCGCGTATAAGCCGAGAGGGGGACTTTCAGCCCTAAAAAATGGGCTGAAAATCTCGGCTTATACACGAGTATATACGGTAAATATTCATATTTATTGGTGTAACAGATCATTTGCCATGTGCAGGGAAAAATGCGTGCTCAGCATCAGAGCCCGCATCAAAGGCAGGGACAAGACATTGGATGAAGCTATATGTCTAAGGTCATAAAGGGGTTAACAGATCTGAGCCATTCTAACAATAATTTATATAGAATTTTCTCCAGAGACTTCATTTGTAAATAGCTTGTTTCTTTACCTCTATTTGTATCTGAAACCTGAAATTAATCTAAATGTTGTCTAATTTTGTTAATCTTCATAAAGCATCATTGCTTAGGAAATCATTGTGAAGCATGATAGCTATGAAACTCTTTCCACCCATTTATTATTTAATAGCCCTGCATTGCTTCTATTTTCACAATAAATGAGGGAATTGTGTATTTTTCTCATATTACATCTAGATACAATTATATTTGAAACCCACACAGACTTCAATATTAATAATAAAATATATACATAAAATATTTAAAATCTAATGAAATGTGTCCGCTTTTGGTTCAAAGAAGAATAAAAATGACATATTTTGTTTAAATAAAACATGTTTTACTCAGCATGTAATGCTTTGTGTCGTCTTTGTTTCCAGTTTACTTTTTAGAGCATGGCATCCTGCCAGTTTTGGTCAAATATCAAAAAATCAAGACAGGAAAGTATTTTTTCCTTAAAGGGGATCTAAGACAAAAATACATCTCTAATTGCAACAAAAGGAAATTCAATAGACACGAGTTGAGACTGCTATTGCAGTCAGGTTGATATGTACATATTGTGGTACACAAAAGGGGGTCTTGCTGGATGGGAGGCATATTTCTCCCAACAGGCTGAAGTTTGGTCAGGATTTTCCCTGAACACAGGGACCTGTGATGAGGTCATGGTCACGTGAGCAGCTCAGGTGATGTGTACCTCTCCTGAGGGTGTGGTTTAGGGCTATTTAATAAGGATCTGTTGAAGTGTTTGGGTGTGGAAGAGAAGGAGCTTGGCTGGAGCCAGCCTGGACATTTGATTTTTGGTGCACTGTGTCAGTAAGTTGAAGATTCCAGACCATCCGGGGAATGGCACCTGGCGGTCCCTGCTGGCCTGCAGCCGCTTAGTTAAGCCTGTCCCAACAAGGGTGAGTCTGGGACAGTGGTTCTCCAAACTGGAGTGTATTTATGTTCTGTTTTTGTTCATGTGATCCGGACTGGAAATATATTATTAAACCACTGAATTTTGGACTTGAAGCCTGTGTGTTGCCTCATTACTGCGGCCCTGCCCTGCCTACCAGAGCGAATCACTACAATATATTTTTTTTTCACAGTTTTGAGCAAAAGTTTTAGACAAATGTGTAAAAAAAGGCCGCAAGGCAAAAATTCTTAAATCAAAATGTTAATAGTACAGAAGTGCAGTTTGTTTGAAACAAATTCGCCAGCCACATGTTCTCCCCAAATTAGATTTGCTTTGAATAAACTTAAGAGAATAAACAAGTTGGTGACATATTGCGATTAGGGATGGGCGAACCTGAACTGTAAAGTTCGGGACCCATACTATGTGTTCGGTCACAATGTCCCAAACACGAGTTTCCATGGGAAACTCGTGTTACAGTTCGGGTCCAGTTTGAGTTCGGGTCCAGGGCCATTATAATTATACTTAACTATCCAGTGACGCATCCTCCCGTCCAGCTGTCTCCCAGCCTCTCATTAACCACCAGCAGTATTCACTGCACTCGGAAAAAGCCGAAGACTGCCGATTGCAGTGAATACTGCCGGCAGTTAATGAGAGGCCCGGGAAGCAGATGCGGCCGGGAGACAGCGGGACGGGAGGACGCGTCGCTGGACAGGTAAGTATAATTATAATGGCCCATATCTGTAAAGTCCAAGCTCGGAGTTCGGAAGCAAGTTCGCGTCCTCTCCGGCCCCGAGCTCGAACTTTACAAAATACTCTGGCGAACACGCCGATCCCGGTCATCGGGGGTTCGCCCATCACTAATTGTGATATCTTTTTCTATTCTTCAAAATTATATCTTTCAGAACCCAAATGCTGAATGGAAAGTGAATTCATGATGTGAACAATGACATGTAGCTCCCCGACACCAGCAGCACTCATGCAGCCCCACATAAGGACACTGATTCCATCAGAAGTACTGCTCTATAATGAGAGAGAAGATGCTTTTTCCTCCCCTTATTCCAAGAGCCATACCTTTTTTATTTTTCCATCCACATAGGGCTTCTTTCTTGTAGGATAAGTTGTAAATTTGAATGACACCATCCATTTTATCATGTGATATACTGAAAACCTGGATAAAAAATTTAAAGTCTCGCAAACAACAAAAAAAAAACATAATTCTGCTTTTTGCTTTTGGGGCTATATGATTCTCCAGGCTAGTAATATTACACAGATACAAAATATGCAGAGTTTTGTTTTATTAAGTGATGATTTTTTTTTAGAAATTTGTAAACAAAAAAATTTGCTTGTGACTAGGGATGAGCAAACCTGAACGGTAAAGTGCAGAGTCTGTACCGGACATCAAGTGTTTGTGCACGGACAACGAACAAGGATTTCTCCTGTAAGTCTATGCTACCGCTTGGGTTCAGCAGCTCAAGCAAACTTGTTGAAAGGTTGCAGGGCAGCCAATAAACAAGCTTTTCTGGTGTGGGCATTTCCGGCTACATCACAGCCATGACAAATATTGGAATGGCTGTGATTGGCCAGCGCAATATGTATAAAACAACAAACAAAAAATGTGCGATTCCCTCTATTTTTGATAATAAGTGTAGGTAAAACAGATAGCTGCGGGCTGCAGCTCTCATCTTTCTGGTTTATCTTATCTGGTTATCAAAAATAGAGAGGCCCCATGCTGTTATTTTAAATTATTTAAATAAATAATTAAAAAAACAGCATGTGGTTCCCTCTGATTTTGATATCCAGCCAAGGTAAAGCAGACAACTGGGCCTGGTATTCTCACGCTTGGAAGGTCCGTGGATAACTGCCCCTCCCCAGCCTAAAAATAGCAGCCAACAGCTGCCCCAGAAATGGCGCATCCATTTCCCACACATCTAAATCTGCAAGCTGTGACGTAAATAAGGTTGCAGCAGTTTATAGGCTATGAACTGCGAAAACATTATTGACGTCAGCACTCTTTGCAGCAGCCTGATTAACACGCTACTGTCAGTGTGTTCTAGCAGCCATGTTGTGTGGTCACATTACTGATGTCACCGCTCAGCACTGCATAATGATATAGCAGAGTTGGGGACCATCATGGGATGTGGGATGGATTTACGATGCACCCCTTTGGATTATTTTTTAAAGGTAATAAATGGGTAATAGAGGGTCAGGGAGTCTTCTATATAATTAAAGGATTTTTTTGTATGTGTATGTTTATTACTTTTGACTACTATAAGCCATGGTCCTGAATGACAACATTTCCCAAATTACTGGCCTTCAAAATGCTGCCATTCCAGCTAGTGGTGATGGACAGTTTCATAAAACTGATGGCAGTGGCTGCCCACAGTATGTTATTCCCAGTCGCTACTACTTTTCCAGGTGGGCCATCCCTGCCCTATGCACACATGTTGTGGACCAAATCAGGTGTGCACTGTGCAATGCCATCAGTGGTAAAGTCCATATAATCACTGATATGTGCACTAGTAAGCACTGGCAGGGACATTATATCTCTCTAACTGCTCACTGGGTAAATGTAGTGACAGCATGGGACAAAGTCAATGTAGCTCATGTCTTACCAGCAACAAGCATTGCTGGATGTTTATCTGTCCAGGTTGCCTACTCCTCCTACTCTGCTTCCTTGACCGCCTCCTCATGTGGTCACTGTAAGGCCTGCACCACCAACTTCAGCTCAGCCAACAGGAAAAGACAGCAAGCTATTCTAAAACTGATCTGTTTGATGGACAGATCCTGCACTCTCAAGCTCAACTTGGTGGTGTGCCATAACGGTCACAATCTCATAGCAGCTCTGGGCCTAGCTGGTTTGACACACATCCATTACCTGATGCATGTGCTGAATTTGGTGGTGCAAAGCTTCCTCAAAAATGACACAGGTATTTTTTATCTGCTGGTTAAAGTGCAGGCAGTGTGTGCACTTTTGGGGTTCTCAACCTGCTGCTGCTTTCCTTTCTGCACTGCAGCATCACTTCTGTCTTCCTGCTCTCTGCCTCATCTGTGAAGTAACAACAAAGTAAAACTCCACCTTGCATATGCTGGAGAGGCTGTGTGAGCCGCAGTAGGCAATTGTAGCATTTTAGCTGCAGCATGCTCCGATGAGTTGCTCTGCAGAACAATCTCACTTCACCACCAATGAGTGGGCCTCCAAGCAGGACATGTGTGCTGGTTTTAAGAACAATTGTATATTTCAGTGTAGTTTATGAAGGAAGCAAGAACTGCCAAAAATGTGATGTAAGAGGGACTCATGCACCCATTATTAGACATAAAGGAGGGCCTCATACACATTTTATTCAAATTGTCATGTATGCGTACTCCTAGACTCATAAAAGATATGCACTAAGTGCAAAGCCTGCCAAAAATTACAAAGAGGGTCATCCATACACCTTTGAAGGTACTAACTGTAGTAACTCTTTCAAATATTGCTATCAAAGTTAAGTTGTGGTACTCCTACACTGATAAAGGCTTTGTAAACAGTGATACAAAAAATGAGGCTTGCGCCCCAAAGAAATGCACAGCTCACCTCCCTGTTGATGGAGTCCTTCTCAGGAGCAAAGGATTATGCAGAGACGTCCCCTTTTCGTGTTGAAAGTTCATATTATGAACTTTGTAAACAGTGCAAAGCAAGGAAAGGATTATAAGTAGGTTCATCCATTGATCCTTAAAGGCAGCAACTGGAGGGCCTCATTAAAATATTAAGAAAATCCACTCCAGCAAGATGCTAGGGTCAGGGCAGCACAACACCTGCAAGGCATAGAGGGACAGCTCAAGCCCAGGTGTCCAGCTTTGATAATCAATAGCTGAAGTTCGCAAAGAAATTAGGGTGTATGCCGATTTTGTCAGCTAGGTATTGTTTGACTATCTTTAAAAACATTTCCCTCCTTGTCAAAAATATCCGGTCATCATGGCTTGGACACTGGGATGGTGTCATGAAATTGGCCCAGACCTTTTACAGTGTACCTCTGCCTCTGCTGTGTGTCTCCCTCACCTCTCCTCCGTGGTTGGGCAAGAAAGCTTGCCCCTGCCGCTAGTGTTGTCTGATGGTAATTTTTCCACAATTGCCTTCTGCTATAGCACCATTTTAGTAGACCTCGCTACCTCAAAAAGTAGAATTGCAAGGTTCTCCTTGTAGCATGGGTCTAGCAGGGTGAATAACCATTACTCTTTTTGGCCAAGATGAAAGTAACATGAGGGTCAAGGGAAAAACAACGGTACATAAATCTGCCATATGTGCCAAGGTCCATATAGCCAATATTTTCCTGCCTCCACCATGATGATGATTATTCTCCATCTCCTCCATCTCTTCCTTGTCATTCACCTCCTCAGCTCATCCATGTAGGAGAGACTGGATGAAGCTTGTGTGGGTACTAGCCTCTGTTGCACCAGCTCCTTTTCCTCCTCTTCAGCCTTCACATCTTAATTTTTACCCAATCTATGCTAAGCAGATGAGATGTGGCTGGGCTGGGTTATATCTCCGTCTCATGTATTTCTCCATCTACACCTGGTCCCCATGCAAAGCTTCATGTTTTAATGTCAGCAGTGACTGTTTAAGTAGGCACAGAGATAGGATCGTAGAGCTGATAATGGTGTCATCGCCACTCACCATCTTTTTGGAGTCCTCAAATTCTTGGAGAACTGCACAAGTATCAGACATCCATGCCCACTGTTCAGTCGTTATGTGCGGAGGCTGACCAGAAAAAAGATGAGCATGATGGAGCTGGTATTCCACAACTAGCCTCTGCTGCTCACAAAGCCTTTCCAGCATGTGCAGTTATGGTCATGTCGCACACCAGTCAGTGAGCTGGCACATGCATGCACTTCAGCAGCTTTGCCAGAGCTGCTGCCACTCAAGCTGACTTGCGTAAATGGCCGCGTACCTTGACCAGAAGCTCTGTAAAATATGGATAGGTATTCAGAAACAACTATACTACCAAGTTGAGCACATGAGCAAAGTATGGTACGCATGCGATCTTGCCAAGCTTCCCAGCCGCCACCAGGTTGCAGACATAATCACAAAAGACCATGCCTGGTTGTAGGTTTAGCGACAAGAGCCACAGACCTATCTAGTCTGTTATTCCTTTCAATAACTGTGCCGTGGTGTATGGTTTGTCTCCTAGACAAATTAACTTTCGCAGAGCCTGTTGCTGCTTCGCTGAGGCAGTGCTGCAGATCTTCCAACTGATATGTGCTCTGAGATAGCACGTCAGAGATGGAGGATGAGGAGGAGCAGAAAAGGATGCAGGAACTGGTGTAGGAGGTGTAGGAAACCCTGATAGAAGTTGTACATGTGCCATGCCAGGGTGGGACGTGGCCCAATCCACCACAATGTTCACCCAGTGTGCTGTCAGTGAAATGTAATGTCCCTTGCCACAAGCGCCTGTCCACGTGTCTGTCGTTCAGTGGACAATCCCAGTAACCGTGTTGGTAAGGACATGGGTGATGCTGGTGCCAGACAGGGATGCCATAATGGGAGAAGTAGTTGTGGCTGGGGACCAAGTACAGAGGGACCAAATTTGTACACCTGTATCATGCCAATTTTGGCTTTTATTTTTGATAAATGAAATTGCACATAAATCAAGTTCTAGAGCTTATATGACAATAGTCAATTTTTGAACAACCAAATTTGTACATCTGTAGCAGACCAATTTTTTTTCCAAACCAACAAAATTTCACACAAAGCAGGTTCTAGAGTATATATGACAATAGTCAATTTATTGAACAAAAATATTTTGTGAACTGTACAATGTGAAGCAATGTATAAAATTTTAAACTCACTGTAATTTTACAAAAAGCACATTAAACTGTATGGCTGACTAATTGAATCCATAAATCTTTTTGGAAGTTTTTTAAATTGTATATACTACCATAATGTAACAAGAACCGAGTTAAACTGTATTAAAGAATAATTGAACCCATTAAAATTTTTGGAAGGTTTTTATGGAGTATTATATACCACCATAATGCAACAAGAATCGCGTTAATCTGTATGGATGAATAATTAAATCCATAAAAATTTTTGGAAGGGTTTTCAGAGTTTTATATACTCTATGGATGACTAATTGAATCCATAAATAACTTTGGAACTTTTTTTAGTATATATACACCACCGTAATGTAACAAGAACTGCGATAAACTGTATGGTTGAATAGCTGAATCCATAAAAATTTTTGGAAGGATTTTTGTGAGTTTTATATACCGCCGTAATGTAACAAGTGCCATGTTCAACTGTATGAATGACTTATTGAATCCATAAAAAATTTGGGAACATTTTG
Organism: Oophaga sylvatica; assembly: GCA_033576555.1. Lineage (NCBI taxonomy): Eukaryota > Metazoa > Chordata > Amphibia > Anura > Dendrobatidae > Oophaga > Oophaga sylvatica. The sequence goes on along the minus strand of JARQOD010000006.1, from coordinate 284,692,852 downwards.
GAGTGTTATATACCATTGAAATTTAACACGAAGCTCTTAATATTGTAGTGATGGGTAATTGAATCCAGACAAATTTTTCAATGCTTTCTTTGAGTGTTAAATACAACCTAAATAACTCAGAAAGCACCTAATTCTCTATGGAAAAATTGAATCCAGACAAATTTTGCAACTTTTTTTGAGTCTTACATACCACCGAAATGTCACAGAAAGCACCTAACACTCTATGGATTACTAATTGAATCCAGACAAATTTTTTAATGCTGTTTTGGAGTGTTACATACCACCGAAAAGTCACAGAAAGCACCTAATTCTCTATGGATTACTAATTTAATGCAGAAACATTTTTCAACTGTTTTAGAGTGTTAAATACCACTGAAATTTAACACAAAGCACATAATATTGTAGTGATGGGTAACTGAATCCAGACAAATTTTTTGAGTGTTATATACAACTGAAATGTCACAGAAAGCATCTAATACTCTATGGATGACTGAATGCAGAAAAATTTTCAATGCTTTTTTGGAGTCTTACATACCACAGAAATTTAACAGAAAATACCTAATACTGTATGGATGGCTAATTCAATGAAAACAAAATTTTCAATGTTTTTTGGAGTGTTGAATACCATCTAAATTAATAGAAAGTACTTAATACTCCATGGAAGACTAATTGAATCCAGACAAATTTGTAAACACTTTTTTGGAGTGTTATATGCCACTCTATTGTCACAGAAAGCACTTGATACTCTATGGATGACTAATTGAATATAGACAATTTTTTCTACTTTT
>JARQOD010000006.1:284608786-284691964 GCA_033576555.1 Oophaga sylvatica | reverse complement strand
TTATCTGCTGGTTAAAGTGCAGGCAGTGTGTGCACTTTTGGGGTTCTCAACCTGCTGCTGCTTTCCTTTCTGCACTGCAGCATCACTTCTGTCTTCCTGCTCTCTGCCTCATCTGTGAAGTAACAACAAAGTAAAACTCCACCTTGCATATGCTGGAGAGGCTGTGTGAGCCGCAGTAGGCAATTGTAGCATTTTAGCTGCAGCATGCTCCGATGAGTTGCTCTGCAGAACAATCTCACTTCACCACCAATGAGTGGGCCTCCAAGCAGGACATGTGTGCTGGTTTTAAGAACAATTGTATATTTCAGTGTAGTTTATGAAGGAAGCAAGAACTGCCAAAAATGTGATGTAAGAGGGACTCATGCACCCATTATTAGACATAAAGGAGGGCCTCATACACATTTATTCAAATTGTCATGTATGCGTACTCCTAGACTCATAAAAGATATGCACTAAGTGCAAAGCCTGCCAAAAATTACAAAGAGGGTCATCCATACACCTTTGAAGGTACTAACTGTAGTAACTCTTTCAAATATTGCTATCAAAGTTAAGTTGTGGTACTCCTACACTGATAAAGGCTTTGTAAACAGTGATACAAAAAATGAGGCTTGCGCCCCAAAGAAATGCACAGCTCACCTCCCTGTTGATGGAGTCCTTCTCAGGAGCAAAGGATTATGCAGAGACGTCCCCTTTTCGTGTTGAAAGTTCATATTATGAACTTTGTAAACAGTGCAAAGCAAGGAAAGGATTATAAGTAGGTTCATCCATTGATCCTTAAAGGCAGCAACTGGAGGGCCTCATTAAAATATTAAGAAAATCCACTCCAGCAAGATGCTAGGGTCAGGGCAGCACAACACCTGCAAGGCATAGAGGGACAGCTCAAGCCCAGGTGTCCAGCTTTGATAATCAATAGCTGAAGTTCGCAAAGAAATTAGGGTGTATGCCGATTTTGTCAGCTAGGTATTGTTTGACTATCTTTAAAAACATTTCCCTCCTTGTCAAAAATATCCGGTCATCATGGCTTGGACACTGGGATGGTGTCATGAAATTGGCCCAGACCTTTTACAGTGTACCTCTGCCTCTGCTGTGTGTCTCCCTCACCTCTCCTCCGTGGTTGGGCAAGAAAGCTTGCCCCTGCCGCTAGTGTTGTCTGATGGTAATTTTTCCACAATTGCCTTCTGCTATAGCACCATTTTAGTAGACCTCGCTACCTCAAAAAGTAGAATTGCAAGGTTCTCCTTGTAGCATGGGTCTAGCAGGGTGAATAACCATTACTCTTTTTGGCCAAGATGAAAGTAACATGAGGGTCAAGGGAAAAACAACGGTACATAAATCTGCCATATGTGCCAAGGTCCATATAGCCAATATTTTCCTGCCTCCACCATGATGATGATTATTCTCCATCTCCTCCATCTCTTCCTTGTCATTCACCTCCTCAGCTCATCCATGTAGGAGAGACTGGATGAAGCTTGTGTGGGTACTAGCCTCTGTTGCACCAGCTCCTTTTCCTCCTCTTCAGCCTTCACATCTTAATTTTTACCCAATCTATGCTAAGCAGATGAGATGTGGCTGGGCTGGGTTATATCTCCGTCTCATGTATTTCTCCATCTACACCTGGTCCCCATGCAAAGCTTCATGTTTTAATGTCAGCAGTGACTGTTTAAGTAGGCACAGAGATAGGATCGTAGAGCTGATAATGGTGTCATCGCCACTCACCATCTTTTGGAGTCCTCAAATTCTTGGAGAACTGCACAAGTATCAGACATCCATGCCCACTGTTCAGTCGTTATGTGCGGAGGCTGACCAGAAAAAAGATGAGCATGATGGAGCTGGTATTCCACAACTAGCCTCTGCTGCTCACAAAGCCTTTCCAGCATGTGCAGTTATGGTCATGTCGCACACCAGTCAGTGAGCTGGCACATGCATGCACTTCAGCAGCTTTGCCAGAGCTGCTGCCACTCAAGCTGACTTGCGTAAATGGCCGCGTACCTTGACCAGAAGCTCTGTAAAATATGGATAGGTATTCAGAAACAACTATACTACCAAGTTGAGCACATGAGCAAAGTATGGTACGCATGCGATCTTGCCAAGCTTCCCAGCCGCCACCAGGTTGCAGACATAATCACAAAAGACCATGCCTGGTTGTAGGTTTAGCGACAAGAGCCACAGACCTATCTAGTCTGTTATTCCTTTCAATAACTGTGCCGTGGTGTATGGTTTGTCTCCTAGACAAATTAACTTTCGCAGAGCCTGTTGCTGCTTCGCTGAGGCAGTGCTGCAGATCTTCCAACTGATATGTGCTCTGAGATAGCACGTCAGAGATGGAGGATGAGGAGGAGCAGAAAAGGATGCAGGAACTGGTGTAGGAGGTGTAGGAAACCCTGATAGAAGTTGTACATGTGCCATGCCAGGGTGGGACGTGGCCCAATCCACCACAATGTTCACCCAGTGTGCTGTCAGTGAAATGTAATGTCCCTTGCCACAAGCGCCTGTCCACGTGTCTGTCGTTCAGTGGACAATCCCAGTAACCGTGTTGGTAAGGACATGGGTGATGCTGGTGCCAGACAGGGATGCCATAATGGGAGAAGTAGTTGTGGCTGGGGACCAAGTACAGAGGGACCAAATTTGTACACCTGTATCATGCCAATTTTGGCTTTTATTTTTGATAAATGAAATTGCACATAAATCAAGTTCTAGAGCTTATATGACAATAGTCAATTTTTGAACAACCAAATTTGTACATCTGTAGCAGACCAATTTTTTTTCCAAACCAACAAAATTTCACACAAAGCAGGTTCTAGAGTATATATGACAATAGTCAATTTATTGAACAAAAATATTTTGTGAACTGTACAATGTGAAGCAATGTATAAAATTTTAAACTCACTGTAATTTTACAAAAAGCACATTAAACTGTATGGCTGACTAATTGAATCCATAAATCTTTTTGGAAGTTTTTTAAATTGTATATACTACCATAATGTAACAAGAACCGAGTTAAACTGTATTAAAGAATAATTGAACCCATTAAAATTTTTGGAAGGTTTTTATGGAGTATTATATACCACCATAATGCAACAAGAATCGCGTTAATCTGTATGGATGAATAATTAAATCCATAAAAATTTTTGGAAGGGTTTTCAGAGTTTTATATACTCTATGGATGACTAATTGAATCCATAAATAACTTTGGAACTTTTTTTAGTATATATACACCACCGTAATGTAACAAGAACTGCGATAAACTGTATGGTTGAATAGCTGAATCCATAAAAATTTTTGGAAGGATTTTTGTGAGTTTTATATACCGCCGTAATGTAACAAGTGCCATGTTCAACTGTATGAATGACTTATTGAATCCATAAAAAATTTGGGAACATTTTGGAGTGTTATATACCATTGAAATTTAACACGAAGCTCTTAATATTGTAGTGATGGGTAATTGAATCCAGACAAATTTTTCAATGCTTTCTTTGAGTGTTAAATACAACCTAAATAACTCAGAAAGCACCTAATTCTCTATGGAAAAATTGAATCCAGACAAATTTTGCAACTTTTTTTGAGTCTTACATACCACCGAAATGTCACAGAAAGCACCTAACACTCTATGGATTACTAATTGAATCCAGACAAATTTTTTAATGCTGTTTTGGAGTGTTACATACCACCGAAAAGTCACAGAAAGCACCTAATTCTCTATGGATTACTAATTTAATGCAGAAACATTTTTCAACTGTTTTAGAGTGTTAAATACCACTGAAATTTAACACAAAGCACATAATATTGTAGTGATGGGTAACTGAATCCAGACAAATTTTTTGAGTGTTATATACAACTGAAATGTCACAGAAAGCATCTAATACTCTATGGATGACTGAATGCAGAAAAATTTTCAATGCTTTTTTGGAGTCTTACATACCACAGAAATTTAACAGAAAATACCTAATACTGTATGGATGGCTAATTCAATGAAAACAAAATTTTCAATGTTTTTTGGAGTGTTGAATACCATCTAAATTAATAGAAAGTACTTAATACTCCATGGAAGACTAATTGAATCCAGACAAATTTGTAAACACTTTTTTGGAGTGTTATATGCCACTCTATTGTCACAGAAAGCACTTGATACTCTATGGATGACTAATTGAATATAGACAATTTTTTCTACTTTTTTGGAGTGTTAGTTACCACCGTAATATACCACAAAGAACTTAAAACTGTATGGATGAGTAATTGAATCCAGAAAAATTTTCAAAGCTTTTTTGGTGTGCTATATAACACAGAAATGTACATCAAAGCATTTAATACTGTATGGATGAGTAATTGAAACAACATACCATTTTTATGCTTCTTTGGAGTATTATATACCACTAAAATATACCACAAAGCACATAATACTCTATGTATGACTAATTGAATCCAGACAAATTTTTCAATGCTGTTTTGGAATGTTATATACCACCAAAATGTAACTGAAAACACCCAATACTTTAAGAATGACTCAATGAATACAGAAAATTTCTCAAAGTTTTTTTGGAAAGTTATTTACCACTGAAACTATACACAGAAATACCAAAGTATGGGTTTCACAGGAGTATAGTCATGACAGACATAATAGTCTTCAGCAGAGCCCTGGCCATTATGGCAACCCATCAGCACTATGCAATCACATTTGCGGCATGCCATGAGTGTAATAGAACAGCGTGCCCCCTCTGCTGGTGTGCTGTAGATTCTGCTGCTACAGATTGATAGAATGACAGGTTAGCAGCCACAGGCGGAACTTCGTGGCTAATATAGGCAGATGATGACTTAAAATCATAGCCATTATCCATTAGGAAAGATGTGGGCTCATGTTGCGAGCCTGCATCAAAGGCTGTGAGATGGCATATGCCATACCCTGTAGGTATACCGTTAAGAGGTTACACAAAAAAGGATTGTTCCAAAATCACTATTCAAAAGGGAATCTGTCACCATGTTTATGCAGCCCCATCTAAAGAAAGCATAAAGTAGTGACAGACACTGATTATAGTGGGGTTGATTTTACTCGTTTTCTTTCAGTGCATTTTTTTAATAAAATCACACTTTATTATTTGCAGCACTGCAATAATTTTAATGCATCTGTGTAATTAGCTAAAAGTGTATGTCAGCGGAAAAAGCTCATGGCTTATATACCTTAACATTCCAATGGGATTACATTAAACAGAGGTGAGTATAATAGTTTCTTGGTTGGTCTTTGTTTGGCCGGCATACATCTGCATGTTGTTTTTTAACTATATGGGAATGTGCTGTCTACTGCACCTTTCTATATAGATAGCCATTACAAAAAATCTGTACCATGTGGTATAACAGTTTTTTTTTAGCTATTACGCACTATAGTGAATAGTAGTCGGATACTATGGCATCTTTCCAGTTTATGGCCATCTTTAGGCATATACCTCATGAGCATTTGTGATTGACATTGGCTGTAAGCACATTTTCTGGTTCATTTGTTTCAATCTTTTTCTGTCACAATTGCATTCCATGTTGGATGCTATTGTATGAAGCGGGCCAGTAGCTTAGCCCTCTCCATATATGATGGGTGTCAACTGTGTTATACAGCCAGTACTTGCCTCTAAGGCCAGGGTCACACTTAACATACAGTTATATGAAAAAGTTTGGGCACCCCTAATAATTTTAAGCTTAATGTTTTATAAAAAATTGGTGTTTTTGCAACAGCTATTTCAGTTTGATATATCTAATAACTATTGGACACAGTAATGTTTCTGCTTTGAAATGGGGTTTACTGTACTAGCAGAACATGTGCAATCTGCATTCAAACAAAATTTGACAGGTGCATAAGTATGGGCACCCTTATCATTTTCTTGTTTTAAATACTCCTACCTACTTTTTACTGACTTACTAAAGCACTTTCTTTGGTTTGTAACCTCATTGAGCTTTGAACTTCATAGCCAGGTATATGCAATCATGAGAAAAGCTACTTAAAGTGGCCACTTGCAAGTTGTTCTCCTGTTTGAATCTCCTCTGAAGAGTGGCATCATGGATCCTCAAAACAACTGTCAAATGATCTGAAAACAAAGATTATTCAACATAGTTGTTCAGGGGAAGGATACAAAAAGCTGTCTCAGAGATTTAACCTGTCAGTTTCCACTGTGAGGAACATAGTAAGGAAATGGAAGAACACAGGGACAGTTCTTGTTAAGGCTAGAAGTGGCAGGCCAAGAAAAACATCAGAAAGGCAGAGAAGAATCGCTCTCCCTGCTCTGCCGCCCGGAAGCTATGGGGCCTGAACAGGCGGTGGGGGGGCCCGTTGCCAGCAGTGGGCCCCCCACCCGTCATCGGAGGGTCAGCTGTATCGGCATCCAGCTGTATCGGCATCTCAGCGTCTGACAGCGGGCGCCGGCAGGTGACGTCATCGCGCCCGCTGTCAGACGCTGAGAGGGAGAACAGTGAGCAGCACAGGAGCCGGGAGGTGAGTATTGTTTTTTTTTTTTTTTTTTAATGGGGGTGCATTATACTACAGAGGCTGTATATGGGGGGTGCATTATACTACAGAGGCTGCCTATGGCGGTGCATTATAATATAGCGGCTGCCTATGGTGGTGCATTATATTATAGACTCTGCCTATGGGGGTTTATTATAATATAGAGGCTGCCTATGGGGGTGCTTTATACTATATTGAGGACTATCTGGTGTATTATGCTGTATGGATGCTATCTAGGGGCCATCATACAGTGTTGGACCCATTAAATAGTTTGGGGACATTAAGGGGTCAGTATATATCCAGTGAGGGGCATTATTCTGTGTATAGGGGAGATGTACAGGGGGAGACTTGGGACATTATTAAATGTACAGTGGACACTTATTGTTATAGGGGAACTCGGGTTACTGTGACTGTCAAAGGGGCACACAGGGCATTATTACAGTCTAGGGGACAAAATGTGGGCACTGTTTTCTAGTGCACTTGCACCCGGCATTACTATATTCTAGAGGGGTGCTTTAGAATTTAGAGATCACACAGAACCACACAGCAGGTGCAGTAATAGGGACACATACGGCAGCAGCAGCTCAGTATTGGGTATCAGGTGCAGTAATAGGGACACATACGGCAGCAGCGGCTCAGTATTGGGTATCAGGTGCAGAAATAGGGACACATATGGCAGCAGCGGCTCAGTATTCGGGTATCAGGTGCAGAAATAGGGACACATATGGCAGCAGCGGCTCAGTATTGGGGTATCAGCAGGATGAGGAGTTTGTGCAGGTTGAGAATAGTCCAATTGGTGACCGTGACAGTGCTAAAAATATGAGAAGTGAAATGTGTCTTTGTTGTAATCTCTGCAGTCGAAAGAAAGTGTCATTTCATGTCGGGTGCTTCTGTCTTTTCACAAAAGCCGGCTTTACCCGGCAATTGAATCAGAGGCTATTTTACTATGTAGAAGTGTATAAACTATGAATATATGTATATATATATATGTCACAATGACATGTATATATATATATATATATATATATATATATATATATATATATGTATTCTATGTGTGTATATTTAGTGTTTACAAGGAAAGAAAGAGGTTTTTTTAGTTACGATATTTCTGTCCCATAGACTTGCATTGGATTTCCGGTATCGGAATCGGGTATCGCCGATACTTTCAGGGTATCGGCGATACCCATTCCGATCCGATACTTCTTGATATCGGAAAGTATCGCTCAACCCTAATGCTGACCCATCAGTGACCCACAATCATGTGACAGGGTCACTGTTGGGCAGGATTAGCAACGCGGTTACTGTAAGCACAAGTTAAATGCAGCTGTCAACATATGCGGGCACATGTCAGCTGTATAGATCAGCTATCATATGCCTGGAAAGTTGTGGGCTCAGCGCCGGAGCCCACACCAAACAGAGGGAGTCTGACATGGGCATACTATTAGCCACATGTCAGAAAGGGGTTAAAAAGACTATTATTCCACCTTTAATGCAATCGCAGGGTGCTGATAGGTTAACATGGCAGCTAAGGCCTACTGAAGGACCAAGTCACCAACATCTTGGGACTACTATAAAGCACAGCCTGTGTGGGAAAGTTAATTTCACTATATAATGATACTGAATGCAAATGCTCCCTGGTTCAAGTTGCAAAAAATAAAAAAATATAAAAAGTAGTTAAAGTTTTTTTTGTCTAAAATATAAAAAAAAATTAAAACTTCAAAAACTTTGCATCACCATCCTTTTCCCATTCTGAAGCTATAGGAATTAAAAAATAAAGAAATAATTAGGATTATTGGTTTGCTATACTTAACCCAAAGTACCAGAATTGCTATTTTTAGTCACTGCACCTTCTCAAAAATAAAAAGTATTAACCCCTTAACGACCGCCGATACGCCTTTTAACGGCGGTCATTAAGGGTACTTAAACCACAGCGCCGTTAATTAACGGTGCTGTGGAAAAAGTGAATAGCGCCCCCCAGAGGTGCATTTTCTCCGGGGTCTCGGCTACCAGGGGGAGCCGAGACCCCAGAGAACATGAATCGGGTCGGTTTTTACCGACACCGATGTTGCGATCGCCGTTATTAACCCTATAACGGCGATCGCAAAAAATAAAAAAAATGTTTTGCCATTTAATTTCTCTGTCCTCTGATGTCATCGGACATCAGAGGACAGAGAAAAAGGGTCCCCGGGACCCCCATGTGGCCCCCGATCCACTGCATGTGGCCCCCAATCCTCCTCTTCTTGCCCCCGGGCCCTTCTGCCTCCCCCGGTGGGCGCCGCCATTGAGAAAATGGCGGGCGCATACTCAGTGCGCCCGCCGCTAAGTGCTGGGGGGGATGGGCAATTTTCTCTGGGGTCTCGGCTACCAGGGGTAGCCGAGACCCCAGTGAACATGATCGGGGTCGGTATTCACCGATCCCGGTGTTGCGATCGCCGCTATACAGCATAACGGCGTTCGCAAAAAAAAATAAAAAAATTATTTCTCTCCTCTCTGATGTGATCGCACATCAGAGGGGAGAAAATGAGGGTCCACAGGTCCCCCAATTGCCCCCCCTATACCTCCCGGTGTCCTCAGTCCTCCCGCAGGCCCGGCGTCTTCTTCCTGGAAAAAAAAAATGGCGGGCGCATGCGCAGTGCACCCGCCGATCTGCTTGGCGGCAAATTCAAAATTTTTTTCATTCATTCTCATAAAAATACATTTTGATCACTGTGATAAAATATCACAGTGATCAAAATAAAATAAACAGTACATAACCCCCCTTTTATCGCCCCCTTAGTTAGGGACATATAATAAAATATAGAAATTATATTTATTTTCATTTTTCCGTTAGGGTTAGGGTTATAATTAGGGTTAGGGTTATAATTAGGGTTAGGGTTAGCATTAGGGTTAGGGTTAGCATTAGGGTTAGGGTTAGCATTAGGGTTAGGGTTATAATTAGGGTTAGGGTTACGATTATAAGGCTGGGTTCATACTGCGTTATGGCAGTCCGTTAGACGGACTGCGTTACACCGCGGTATAACGCGGTGTAACGCAGTCTGTTAACACTGCCATTCACCTCTATTTGAGGGCGCATCGCGACGCATGTCGTAAAGCAACATGCGTTCGCGACGTGCCATCATTCAGTGACGGAGCCTCGAACGCGGGCTGCAGCGCCTGGGCTCCGTCACCGTTAGCGCAGATGAATCATCTGCTGATTCCTCTGCGCTAGCGGGTATAGCATAACGCGATCGCGTTATGCTATTCCGTTACGAGCCCGTCAACGCTACGTGTTGAACGGGCTGGTAAAATGCAATATCAACCCAGCCTTAGGGTTAGGGTTATAATTAGGGTTAGAATTAGGGTTAGGGTTACAATTAGGGTTAGGGTTAAAATTAGGGTTAGGGTGACAATTAGAGTTAGGGTTACAATTAAGGTTAGGGTTACAATTAGGGTTGGAATTAGGGTTGGGATTTAGGTTAGGAATAGGGTTGGGATTAGGGTTAGGGATGTGTTGGGGTTAGGGTTGGAGCTAGAATTTAGGGGTTTCCACTATTTAGGCACATCAGGGGGTCTCCAAACACGACGTGGCGTTCAAAATGTCAAATGGCGCTCCCTCCCTTCCGAGCCCTGCCGTGCACCCAAACAGTGGTTTACCCCAACATATGGGGTATCAGCGTACTCAGGACAAATTGCACACCAATTTTGGAGTTCTAATTTCTCATGTTACCCTTGAGAAAATAAAAAATAGCTGGCTAAAAAAATCATTTTTGAGAAAAAAAATGATTTTTTATTTTCACAGCTCTACGTTTATAAATTTCTGTGAAACACTTGGGGGTTCAAAGTGCTCACCACACATCTAGATAAGTTCCTTAAGGGGTCTAGTTTCCAAAATGGGGTCACTTGTGGGGAGTTTCCACTGTTTAGACACATCAGGGGGTCTCCAAACACGACGTGGCGTTCAAAAAGTCAAATGGCGCTCCCTCCCTTCCGAGCCCTGCCGTGCGCCCAAACAGTGGTTTACCCCAACATATGGGGTATCAGCGTACTCAGGACAAATTGCACACCAATTTTGGGGTTCTAATTTCTCCTGTTACCCTTGGGAAAATGAAAAATAGCTGGCTAAAAAAATCATTTTTGAGGAAAAAAATGATTTTTTATTTTCATGGATCTGCGTTTATAAATTTCTGTGAAGCACGTGGGGGTTCAAAGTGCTCACCACACATCTAGATAAGCTCCTTGGGGGGTCTAGTTTCCAAAATGGTGTCACTTGCAGGGGTTTCTACTGTTTAGGCACATCAAGGGCTCTGCAAACACAACATGACACCCGCAGAACATTCCATCAAAGTCTGCATTACAAAATAGTGCTCCTTCCCTTCCAAGCACTCCCATGCGCCCAAACAGTGGTTTCACCCCACATATGGGGTATCAGCGTACTCAGGAAAAATTGCACAACAACTTTTTGGGTCCAATTTCTCCTGTTACCCTTGGGAAAATAAAAAAAATAGCGGGCTAAAGAATCATTTTTGAGGAAAAAAATGATTTTTTATTTTCACGGCTCTACGTTTATAAATTTCTGTGAAGCACTTGGGGGTTCAAAGTGCTCACCACACATCTAGATAAGTTCCTTAAGGGTTCTACAGGTCCTTCTCAAAAAATTAGCATATAGTGCAAAATTTCATTATTTTCCATAATGTAATGATTACAATTAAACTTTCATATATTTTAGATTCATTACACACCAACTGAAATTTGTCAGGTCTTTTATTGTTTTAATACTGATGATTTTGGCATACAACTCCTGATAACCCAAAAAACCTGTCTCAAAAAATTAGCATATCAAGAAAAGGTTCTCTAAACGACCTATTACCCTAATCTTCTGAATCAACTAATTAACTCTAAACACATGCAAAAGATTCCTGAGGCTTTTAAAAACTCCCTGCCTGGTTCATTACTCAAAACCCCCATCATGGGTAAGACTAGCGACCTGACTGATGTCAAGAAGGCCATCATTGACACCCTCAAGCAAGAGGGTAAGACCCAGAAAGAAATTTCTCAACAAATAGGCTGTTCCCAGAGTGCTGTATCAAGGCACCTCAATGGGAAGTCTTCTGGAAGGAAACAATGTGGCAGAAAACGCTGTACAACGAGAAGAGGTGACCGGACCCTGAGGAAGATTGTGGAGAAGGACCGATTCCAGACCTTGGGGGACCTGAGGAAGCAGTGGACTGAGTCTGGTGTAGAAACATCCAGAGCCACCGTGCACAGGCGTGTGCAGGAAATGGGCTACAGGTGCCGCATTCCCCAGGTAAAGCCACTTTTGAACCATAAACAGCGGCAGAAGCGCCTGACCTGGGCTACAGAGAAGCAGCACTGGACTGTTGCTAAGTGGTCCCAAGTACTTTTTTCTGATGAAAGCAAATTTTGCATGTCATTCGGAAATCAAGGTGCCAGAGTCTGGAGGAAGACTGGGGAGAAGGAAATGCCAAAATGCCTGAAGTCCAGTGTCAAGTACCCACAGTCAGTGATGGTGTGGGGTGCCATGTCAGCTGCTGGTGTTGGTCCACTGTGTTTCATCAAGGGCAGGGTCAATGCAGCTAGCTATCAGGAGATTTTGGAGCACTTCATGCTTCCATCGGCTGAAATGCTTTATGGAGATGAAGATTTCATTTTTCAGCACGACCTGGCACCTGCTAACAGTGCCAAAACCACTGGTAAATGGTTTACTGACCATGGTATTACTGTTCTCAATTGGCCTGCCAACTCTCCTGACCTGAACCCCATAGAGAATCTGTGGGATATTGTGAAGAGAAAGTTGAGAGACGCAAGACCCACACTCTGGATGAGCTTAAGGCCGCTATTGAAGCATCCTGGGCCTCCATAACACCTCAGCAGTCTCACAGGCTGATTGCCTCCATGCCACGCCGCATTGAAGCAGTCATTTCTGCAAAAGGATTCCCGACCAAGTATTGAGTGCATAACTGAACTTTATTATTTGATGGTTTTTTTGTTTGTTTTTAAAAAACACTTTTATTTTATTGGACGGTTGAAATATGTTAATTTTTTGAGACAGGTTTTTTGGGTTATCAGGAGTTGTATGCCAAAATCATCAGTATTAAAACAATAAAAGACCTGACAAATTTCAGTTGGTGTGTAATGAATCTAAAATATATGAAAGTTTAATTGTAATCATTACATTATGGAAAATAATGAAATTTTGCACTATATGCTAATTTTTTGAGAAGGACCTGTAGTTTCCAAAATGGTGTCATTTGTGGGGGGTTTCCACTGTTTAGGCGTATCAGGGGCTCTCCAAACGCGACATGGTGTCCAATTTCAATTCCAGCCAATTTTGGTTTGTAAAAGTCAAACGGCGCTCCTTCCCTTCCAAGCCCTGCCGTGCGCCCAAACAGTGGTCCCTCCCCACATATGGGGTATCAGCGTACTCAGGACAAATTGGACAACAACTTTTGTGGTCTAATTTCTCCTGTTACCCTTGGGAAAATAAAAAATTGGGGACTAAACGATCAGGTTTGTGGAAAAAATATGACTTTTTATTTTCATGCCCGGGAGTTAAAAACTTTTGTGAAGCACTTGGGGGTTCAAAGTGCTCACCACACATCTATATAAGTTCCTTAGGGGGTCTAGTTTCCAAAATGGTGTCACTTGTGGGGGGTTTCCACTGTTTAGACACATTAGGGCCTTTACAAACGCGACATGGCGTCCAGCCAATTCTGCGTTGAAAAAGTCAAATGTCGCTCCTTCCCTTGCGACCTCTGCCGTGCGTCCAAAAAGTGGTTTACCCCCACATATGGGGTATCAGCATGCTCAGGACAAATTGCACAAAAACTTTTGGGGTCTTGTTACCCTTGGGAAAATAAAAATTGGGGTGAACAGATCGTTTTTGTGGAAAAAATATGATTTTTTATTTTCACGGTTCTATGTTATAAACTTCTGTGAAGCACTTGGAGGTTCAAAGTGCTCACCACACATCTAGATAAGTTCCTTATGGGGTCTAGTTTCCAAAATGGGGTCACTTGTGATGGGTTTCCACTGTTTAGACACATCAGGGCCTCTACAAACGCGACATGGCATCCAGCCAATTCTGCGTTGAAAAAGTCAAATGTCGCTCCTTCCCTTGCGACCTCTGCCGTGCGCCCAAAAAATGGTTTACCCCCACATATGGGTATCGGCTTATTCAGGAGAAATTGCACAACAAATTTTGTGGTTCATTTTTTCTTTTAACAGTTGTGAAAATAAAAAAAATTGGTTCCGAATTAAAGTTTTTGCAAAAAAAGTTAAATGTTAATTTTTTCCTTCCACATTGCTTCAGTTCCTGTGAAGCACGTAAAGGGTTAATAAACTTCTTGAATGTGGTTTTGAGCACCTTGAGGGGTGCAGTTTTTAGAATGGTGTCACTTTTGGGTATTTTCTATCGTATAGACCCCTCAAAGTGACTTCAAATGTGATGTGGTCCCTAAAAAAAAAATGGTGTTGTAAAAATGAGAAATCGCTGGTTAACTTTTAACCCTTATAACTTCATAACAAAAAAAATTTTGTTCCCAAAATTGTGCTGATGTAAAGTAGACATGTGGGAAATGTTATTTATTAAGAAATTTGTGTGACATATCTCTCTGATTTTAGGGCATAAAAATTTAAAGTTTGAAAATTGTTAAATTTTCAAAGTTTTCGCCATATTTCCGTTTTTTTCATAAATAAACACAAGTCATATCAAGGAAATTTTACCACTAACGTGAAGTACAATATGTCACGAAAAAACATTCTCAGAATCAGCTGGATTCGTTAAAGCGTTCCAGAGTTATAACCTCATAAATTGACAGTGGTCAGAATTGTAAAAATTGGCCCGGTCATTAACCCCTCTCTGACATTAGACGTACTATCCCGTCCATAAAACCCGTGCCATTCTGACCATGGACGGGATAGTACGTCATAGGCGATCAGCTGCGCTCCTGAGGGGAGCGCAGCTAATCGCCGCCGGGTGTCAGCTGATTATCACAGCTGACACCCGTGACTGTGTGTCAGGAGCGGTCACGGACCGCTCCCGGCACATTAACCCCTAGCACACCGCGATCAAACATGATCGCGGTGTACTGGGGGCACAGGGGAGGATCGCGCAGGGTGGGGGCTCCCTGCGCGCCCCCCTGAGACCCTCAGACCAGCGCGATGTGATCGCGCTGTTCTGAGGGCTTCCTCCCTCCCAGGACCCGGATCCAAGATGGCGCCGGGGTCCTGGAGGGAGGCGGCTTCCTCAGTGCCTGCTGAGAGCAGGCACTGAGAAGCCTGCTGCACTGCCTGAGCGATCGCTGGTGTGACAGAGTGCTGTGCACACTGTCACACCAGCGATCTGCTCAAATACAGTGATGTCCCACCCTGGGACAAAGTAAAAAAGTTAAAAAAATAAAAATAAACATGTTATAAAAAAAAAATCCAAAATAAATAATAAAAAAAAAAAATATTCCCCAATAAATTCATTTCTTCCTGTAAATAAAAAAACCAAAACAATAAAAGTACACATATTTGGTATCGCCGCGTCCGTAACGACCCCCCCTATAAAACTGTCCCACTAGTTAACCCCTTTAGTGAACCCCTTAAAAAAAAAAAAAAAACGAAGCAAAAAATCAATGCTTTATCATCATACCGCCGAACAAAAAGTGGAATAACGCGCGATCAAAAAGACCGATATAAATAAACATGGTACCGCTGAAAACGTCATCTTGTCCCGCAAAAAACGAGCTGCCATACAGCATCATCAGCGAAAAAATAAAAAAGTTATAGCTCGCAGAATAAAGCGATGCAAAATAATTATTTTTTATATAAAATTGTTTTTATTCTATAAAAGCGCCAAAACATAAAAAAATGATATAAATGAGGTATTGCCATAATCGTAATGACCCGAAGAATAAAACTGCTTTATCAATTTTACCACACGCGGAACAATAAAAACGCCTCCCCCAAAAGAAATTCATGAATTGCTGATTTTTGTTCATTCTAACCTCCCAAAAATCGAAATAAAAAGCGATCAAAAAATGTCACCTGCTCAAAAATGGTACAAATAAAAACGTCAACTCGTACCGCAAAAAATAAGACCTCACATGACTCTGTGGGCCAAAATATGCAAAAATTATAGCTCTCAAAATGTGGCGATGCAAAAAACTATTTTTGCAATAAAAAGCGTCTATTAGCGTGACAGCTGCCAATCATAAAAACCCGCTATAAATAGTAAATCAAACCCCCCTTTATCACCCCCTTAGTTAGGGAAAAATAATAAAATTAAAAAAATGTATTTATTTCCATTTTCCCATTAGGGTTAGGGTTAGGGTTGCGGCTAAAGTTAGGGTTAGGGTTGGCGCTAAAGTTAGGATTAGGGTTAGGGTTGGGATTAGGGTGTGTTAGAGTTAGGTTTGTGGTTAGGGTTGGGACTAGGGTTAGAGGTGTGTTGGGGTTAGGGTTGGAGTTAGAATTGGGGGTTTCCGCTGTTTAGGCACATCAGGGGCTCTCCAAATGTGACATGGCGTCTGATCTAAATTCCAGCCAATTCTGCGTTGAAAAAGTCAAACGGTGCTCCTTCACTTCTGAGCTCTGCCATGCGTCCAAACAGTAGTTTATCCCCACATATGGGGTATCAGCGTACTCTGGACCCCAAGAGTTATTGTGCAATTTTTCCTATTTCTTCTGTTACCCTTGGGAAAATAAAAAACTGGGGGCGAAAATATCATTTTTGTACAAAAAAAAATTATTTTTTTGTTTTTACGGCTGTACATTATAAACTTCTGTGAAGCACTTGGGGGTTCATAGCGCTCACCACACACCTAGATAAGTTCCTTGTGGGTCTATTTTCCAAAATGGGGTCACTTGTTGGGGATTTCCACTGTTTAGGCGCATCAGGGGCTCTCCAAATGCGACATGACGCCCCAGACCATTCCATCAAAGTCTGCAATCCAAAACGTCACTACTTCCCTTCCGAGCCCCAACGTGTACCCATACAGTAGTTTTCTCCCACATATTGGGTATCAGCGTACTCAGGACAAATTGGGCAACAACTTTTGGGTCCAATTTCTCCTGTTACCCTTGTAAAAATAAAATATTGGGGCAAAAAAATCATGTTTGCAAAAAAAAAAAAGATTTTTTATTTTTAACGGCTGTGCGTTATAAACTTCTGTGAAGCACTTTGGGGTTCAAAGTGCTCACCACACATCTAGATAAGTTCCTTGTGGGTCTATTTTCCAAAATGGGGTCACTTGTGGGGGGGTTTCCACTGTTTAGGCGCATCAGGGGCTCTCCAAATGCGACATGACGCACCCAGACCATTCCATCAAAGTCTGCAATCCAAAACGTCACTACTTCCCTTCCGAGCCCTGACTTGCGCCCATACAGTAGTTTTCTCCCACATATTGGGTATCAGCGTACTCAGGACAAATTGGACAACAACTTTTGGGGTCCAATTTCTCCTGTTACCCTTGTGAAAATAAAATATTGGGGGCGAAAAAATCATTTTTGTAAAAAAAAAAAAGATTTTTTATTTTTACGGCTGTGCGTTATAAACTTCTGTGAAGCACTTTGGGGTTAAAAGTGCTCACCACACATCTAGATAAGTTCCTTGTGAGGTCTATTTTCCAAAATGGGGTCACTTGTGGGGGGTTTCCACTGTTTAGGCGCATCAGGGCTCTCCAAATGTGACATGACGCCCCCAGACCATTCCATCAAAGTCTGCAATCCAAAACGTCACTACTTCCCTTCCGAGCCCCGACGTGTGCCCATACAGTAGTTTTCGCCCACATATTGGGTATCAGTGTACTCAGGACAAATTGGACAACAACTTTGGGGTTCCAATTTCTTCTGTTACCCTTGTGAAAATAAAATATTGGGGGCGAAAAAATCATTTTTGTAAAAAGAAAAAAAGATTTTTTATTTTACGGCTGTACGTTATAAACTTTAGTGAAACACCTGGGGTTCAAAGTTCTCACCACACATCTAGATAAGTTCCTTGAGGGTCTAGTTTCCAAAATGGTGTCATTTATGGGGGTTTCCACTGTTTAGGCAGATCAGGAGCTCTCCAAACACGACATGGCGTCCAGCCAATTCTGCGTTGAAAAAGTCAGACGGCGCTCCTTCCCTTCCAAACTCTACCATGCACCCAAACAGTGGTTTACCCCCACATATGGGGTATCAGCGCACTCAGGACAAATTGCACAATAACTTTTGGAGTCTTGTTACCCTTGGAAAAATAAAAATTTGGGTGAAAAGATCATTTTTGTGGAAAAAATATGATTTTTAAATTTTACGGCTCTACGTTATAAACTTGTGTGAAGCACTTGGGGGTTCAAATTGCTCATCAAAAATCTAGATAAGTTACTTAGGGGGTCTAGTTTCCCAAATGGGGTCATTTGTGGGGGTTTCCACTGTTTAGGCACATCAGGGGCTCTCCAAATGCAACATGGCATCCAAACTCAATTCCAGCCAATTTTGGTTGGAAAAAGTCAAATGGTGCTCCTTCCATTCCGAGCTCTGCCGTGCTCCCAAACAGTGGTTCCCCCCCACATATGGGGTATCAGCATACTCAGGACAAATTGTACAACAACTTATGTGGTCTAATTTCTCCTGTTACCCTTGGGAAAATAAAAAATTAGTGACTAAAAGATAATTTTTGTGGGAAAAAAAATAGGATTTTTTATTTTCATGCCCGGGCATTATAAACTTGTGTGAAGCACTTGGGGTTCAAAGTGCTCACCAAAGATCTAGATAAGTTCCTTAGGGGTCTAGTTTCCAAAATGGGGTCACTTGTGGGGGTTTCCACTGTTTAGGCTCATCTGGGGCACTGCAAACGGAACATGACCCCCATTAACGTCTGCATTCCAAAACGTTACTACTTCCTTTCCAAGCCCTGCCGTGCGCCCAAACAGTTTCCCCCCCCCACATAGGGGGTATCAGCGTACTCAGGACAAATTGGACAACAACTTTTGGGGTCCAATTTCCTTGGAAAAATTCAAAAATTTGGGACTAAAAAATCATTTTTGTGGAAAATTGATTTTTTTTTTTTCACACCCAGGCTTTATAAACTTTTGTGAAACACTTGAGGGTTCAAAGTGCTCACAACAGATCTAGATAAGTACCTTAGGGGGTCTAGTTTCCAAAATGGTGTCACTTGTGGGGGGTTTCCACTGTTTAGGCGCATCAGGGGCTCTCCAAACGCGACATGGCATCCAATCTAAATTCCAGCCAATTTTAGTTTGAAAAAGTCAAACGTTGCTCCTTCCCTTATGAGCTCTGCCGTGTACCCAAACAGTGGTTTTCCCCCACATATGGGGTATTGGCGTACTCAGGAGAAATTGCATAACAACCTTATCTGTCCATTTTCTCCTTTTACCCTTGTGAAAATAAAAAAAAAGTTTGTAAAAGATAATTTTTGTGGCTAAAAAGTAAAATATTCATTTTTTCCTTCCACGTTGCTTTAGTTACTGTGAAGCACCTGAAGGGTTAATAAACTTCTTGAATGTGGTTTTGAGTACCTTGAGGGGTGCAGTTTTTAGAATGGTGTCACTTTTGGGTATTTTCTGCCATATAGACCCCTCAAAGTGACTTCAAATGTGAGGTGGTCCCTAAAAAAAATGGCTTTGTAAATTTTGCTGTAAAAATGAGAAATCGCTGGTCAACTTTTAACCCTTCTAATTTCCTAACAAAAAAAAATTTTGGTTCCAAAATTGTGCTGATGTAAAGTAGACATGTGGGAAATGTTATTTCTTAACTATTTTGTGTGATATATTTCTCTGTTTTAAGGGAATAAAAATTCAAAGTTTGAAAATTGCAAAATTTTAAAAATTTTCGCCATATTTGCGGTTTTTTCAAAAATAAACGCAAGTTATATCGAAGAAATTTTACCACTAACATGAAGTACAATATGTCACGAGAAAACAATCTCAGAATCGCGAAGATCCGTTGAAGCGTTCCAGAGTTATAACCTCATAAAGAGACAGTGGTCAGAATTGTAAAAATTGGCCCGGTCATTAACGTGCAAACCACCCTTGGGGTGAAGGGGTTAAGCTGCAAAATGGCTCTGTCACTAAGGGGTTAAAGACATCATATGTAACACAAAAGTACTAATAAAAACTAAAGCTGGTCTCAAATAAATCAGTTATGGATATCAGAACATAGTGACATACACCAAATTTATTTTTACAAAGTTCCACTTTTTTTTTTAAGCTAGCAAAAGGAAAACACAAAATGAGTTTGATTTCGGCATAATAGTACAGAACAGCAGAATTGTTTTGCCAGGTCCAGCAAACTGGACACAGTAAAATAAAATCTGAAGATAATGCTGGAATTCAGATTTTTTTTCACACAGTAAAGATGTATATCTTAGTACCGTGTTAGCCAGTAGATAGAAAAATATTTAGAATTGAGAGTCCTCAGTGGTTGATACCTTTTAATGGCTAACTGAAAGGATGGTATCAAATTGCAAGCTTTCGAGACTACTCAGGTCTCTTCATCAGGCAAAGACTAATACAAAATCTGAAGAATCACTTATTTATACACAACGCAGCACAGAAAAAATGCAATAGATGAGACAAGTGACGTGAAGCAGAACTGTCATTATGGGAGAGGGATGAACAGTTGTGGCAATAAATATTGGACTAGTTCATAGATAAGGAGTGTGAAAGTTTTATTGCCCTCTGATTGGGGTCTGGTAATGTTTTGTGATGTTCTCACAGGGTCTTTGAAGCAAATTCCTTAATTGATGTAATAGGCCATAAATCCATGTGATACATGGGCGTACTCACCGTGGGGCAGGGTGGGCAAGTGCCCCCCCCTAGAAGCAGGGGCACAAAATGAAAGAGAGCGGAGAGAGCAGCACAATGGCGGCTCCCTCTGCCACAGGTTGCACTGCCTGTCTGTGTGCGCAGTGCACGGAGCTGCTGTCTCACCAGAGGAGCTTCTTCCTGGCTGGCAGCAGCTGTAGTTTCACTTTCTGCCCTGCAGGCTCTGGTTGTCTCAGCCACACTGGGTCCTAGTGCCCTCTGTGTGCAGACACTGAACACTTCCTGCTCCTGCCTCAGCCACTGCCTGCAAGTTTCATGGTAAGAGGGGATGGAATTTATTAAATTCATTCTGCTCAGGCATGTCATGGTCACTGTGGTGGAATGTGAGAGGATGGGGGTATTGTGGGGGAGAGGGTACAGGGCACTGGGGTGAATGTAAGAGGATGGAGTATTGTGGGGGCTAATGCACTGGGGTGAATGTAAGAGGATGGGGTATTGTGGGGGCTAATGCACTGGGGGGTTAATGTGAGAGGATGGGGTATTGTGGGGGGGTACATGGCACTGGGGATGAATGTAAGAGGATGGGGTATTGTGGGGGCTAGGGCACTGAGGGGGTTAATGTGAGAGGATGGGGTATTGTGGGGGAGGGGTACAGGGCACTGGGGTGAATGTAAGAGTATGGGGTATTGTGGGGGCTAGGGCACTGGGGGTTAATGTGAGAGGATGGGGTATTGTGGGGGCTAGGGCACTGGGGGGTTAATGTGAGAGGATGGGGGTATTGTGGAGGCTGAAGTGGGGGAGGGGCAACAGGGCACAGAGAGTGAATGTGAGAGGATGGGGTATTGTGGGGGAGGGGATACAGGGCACTGGTTGGTGAATGTGAGAGGATGGGGATATTATGGGGCTGGCGCACAGGGGTTGATGTGAGAGGATGGGGTATTGTGAGGGAGGGTGGACAGGTCACTGGGGTTGAATGTAAGAGGATGGGGTATTGTGGGGCTAGGCACTGGGGGTTTACTGTGAGAGGATGGGGGTATTGTAGGGGCTGAAGTGGGGAGGGGCAACAGAGCACTGAGGGGTGCATGTGAGAGGATGGGGGTATTGTGGGGTCAGTGGGACAGAACACTAAGGGGTGCATGTGAGACAATGGGCAGTTGGGGTGTGGGTGGGGGACAGGGGAGGTAGGGGGCTTTTTTTTACTTGTGAGCTCCATAATACTTTAATAATAGATTAATATTTCAGTATTATTATAACAAGGGCATAGACAGACGGCCGTATAACTCATGCGAGCATCGCACTGCAATCCTCGGACTTGCATGACATGAGCGCGACTGCCATGTATAATATATGGTATATACAGCGTAGTGTCGCATACACTACTGTATTATACAATATACAACAGTTCTAATGCTCCATACCTAATATGCAGGATAATGTACAGTGTATATGATGTAACCTGTATAAGATGCAACATTGGCTTGCCCCCCCCTAGTTTTGATCCTGGGTACGCCCATGATGTGATAGGTTCATTTCAGCATTGAGAGTGTCAAAGGTCACCATCAATTTGTATTCGCAAACTCTCCTGTGTCTCTGAGATGTGAAATCACCTTTCAGTACAAGTAATTTCATGTCCAACATGCTATGACTGGGGATGCAAAAGTGTTTGGCCACAGGTAGATCCATTCTTTTTTCTCTTATTGTGTGGTGATGAGAATTCATCCTTGTTATCAGTTTTTGCCCTGCCTCCCCCACATACAGACCCCCAGTTGGACATTTTGTACAAATAATTAGGTACACCACATTAGATGTGATGCAGCTGAAAGTACCTGTGATTTTGTAGTCCTGATGTGAGTTGGGGATCTTTATCTTGTCCGTGGTCATTATAAATGAACAGGTTTTGCATTTCTTCTTGTTGCAAGGAAAGGTTCCTGCAGCTGTTGGAGAGGACAGGGAACTTCTGACAATGATGCTTCTTAGATTTGGGGGCTGCCTAAAACACAGTAGTGGGGGGTCTGGAAATATGGATTGTAATCGGGCATCTTTTTGTAGCAAAGGTTGTAGTTTCCATGCAGCTCCCCTTAGCACCTCCAGATTTGGATTGTAGGTGACCACTAGAGGCACCCGGTTATTTTCTTCTTTAGTTTTGTAATGTAGCAGGTGATTCCTTGATATTCTGGTGGCTCTTGTAATTTGGTTTTCAATTGTTCTTGGATGGTAGCCCTGATTTAAAAAGGTCTTTCTGAGGCGACCAAGGTGTTCATCTCTATCCATGGGGTTGGCCTATTACATCAATTAAGGAATTTGCTTCAAAGACCCTGTGAGAACATCACAAAACATTACCAGACCCCAATCAGAGGGCAATAAAACTTTCACACTCCATATCTATGAACTAGTCCAATATTTATTGCCACAACTGTTCATCCCTCTCCCATAATGACAGTTCTGCTTCACGTCACTTGTCTCATCTATTGCATTTTTTCTGTGCTGTGTTGTGTATAAATATGTGATTCTTCAGATTTTGTATTAGACTTTGCCTGATGAAGGGACCTGAGTAGTCTCGAAAGCTTGCAATTTGTTACCATCTTTTCAGTTAGCCATTAAAAGGTATCAACCACTGAGGACTCTCAATTCTAGATTTTTTTTCAGGATTTTATAGTGATTATGTCAATTTTCATGGAAAAGTATAAAAGGGATGACACTTGGAAGGAGAGGAAAATAGAAAAGCTCAGTATCAAAAATTTACTCTGAAGGAAATGGGTTAAAGTCTAGAATCTAAAGAGCAATGTTAAAGCCAGATATTACACATGACACAAACATGTCTTTTGTTCTTGTTCATGAATACTGACGATATGCTGTACATGTAAAGAACATATAATGAGAATATTTTGTAGCCAAGAATTTATGTTCTCAGCCTTCGTAAGTAAAGATCTGGACATTCATTGAATGCTCCTGTTAATTCTAAACAAAAGCTATACAGCAGAGCATTGTTGCAGGGACAATCACATTCTTTTTAAACTGCAAGTAGAGCAGGAAATGACTTTATTCATGGGGATGGATAGCTATTTGATTGTCTGTAAAAGCAGTAAGTTACTGCAGTGGAAATCGTATTACACACTTGAATAAGATAATTTAACAGTTGATGCACATGCAATGGTAAGTTTAAGACAAAGCTAATTTAAGTTACTTGATACTGGATGTGCTACAGACTCTTGTCATTTAATAAAACAATTCTATGTCTAAGAAAATAATTAAATTTAATCTTCAAGGACAACTGGTGTGATATACTAGTATGTAATGATATTAATAACAATAATAAGACACTATTTTTAGTACTATTGCTTATTAGCAGTAATATTAGCACTAACAGTATTAAGAGTAAATACACAAATTTCTTATATATTGCACATTTTATTGAAGAAAGCAAAAACAATTATGACCTAAGTTTCATAAGTAGTTACAGTTTCTTTGTCTCATTTATAGCACTTATTTTTTGGGATTTTTTTACCTTTCCTCACACAAATGCATCAGAGCGGAATGCTAGTGGTCTTTATAGTATTACAGTCATGGCCAAAAGTTTTGAGAATGACACAAATATTATATTTTCACATGATCTGCTGCCCTCTGGTTTTATGTGTGTTTGACAGATGTTTTTATCACAGACAAAATATAATAATTGCAAACATATGAGTAACAAAAGCTTATATTGACAGAATTAGTTAATGCAGCAAGTCAATATTTGCAGTGTTGACCCTTCTTCTTCAGGACATCTGCAATTCTCCCTGGCATGCTCTCAATCAACTTCTGGACCAAATCCTGACTGATAGCAGTCCATTCTTGCACAATCAATGCTTTCATTTTGTCAGAATTTTTGGGTTTTTGTTTGTCCACCCGTCTCTTGATGATTGACCACAAGTTCTCAATGGGATTAAGATCTGGGGAGTTTCCAGGCCATGGACCCAAAATCTCTATGTTTTGTTCCCTGAGCCATTTAGTTATCACCTTTGCTTTATGGCAAGGTGCTCCATCATGCTGGAAAAGGCATTGTTGATCGCCAAACTGCTCTTGGAGGGTTGGGAGAAGTTGCTCTTGGAGGACATTCTGGTACCATTCTTTATTCATGGCTGTGTTTTTAGGCAAGACTGTGAGAGAGCCGATTCCATTGGCTGAGAAGCAACCCCACACATGAATGGTTTCAGGATGCTTAACAGTTGGCATGAGACAAGACTGGTGGTAGCGCTCACCTTGTCTTCTCCGAATGAGGCGTTTTCTTGATGTCCCAAACAATCGAAAAGGGGATTCATCAGAGAAAATAACTTTACCCCAGTCCTCAGCAGTCCACTGCCTGTACCTTTTGCAGAATATCTGTCTGTCCATGATGTTTTTTCTGGAGAGAAGTGGCTTCTTTGCTGCCCTCCTTGAGACCAGGCCTTGCTCCAAGAGTCTCCGTCTCACAGTGCGTGCAGATGCACTCACACCTGCCTGCTGCCATTCCTGAGCAAGCTCTGCACTGCTGGTAGCCCGATCCCGCAGCTGAAACACTTTTAAGAGACGGTCCTGGCGCTTGCTGGTCTTTCTTGGGCGCCCTGGAGCCTTTTTGGCAACAATGGAACCTCTCTCCTTGAAGTTCTTGATGATGCGATAGATTGTTGACTGAGGTGCAATCTTTCTAACTGCGATACTCTTCCCTGTTAGGCCATTTTTGTGCATTGCAATGATGACTGCACGTGTTTCTTTAGAGATAACCATGGTTAACAGAAGAGAAACAATGATGCCAAGCACCAGCCTCCTTTTAAAGTGTCCAGTGGTCTCATTCTTACTTAATCATGACAGATTGATCTCCAGCCATGTCCTCATCAACACCCACACCTGTGTTAATGGAGCAATCACTGAAAAGAGGTTAGCTGGTCCTTTTAAGGCAGGGCTGCAATGATGTTGAAATGTGTTTTGGGGGATAAAGTTCATTTTCTAGCCAAATATTGACTTTGCAGGTAATTGCTGTTAAGCTGATCACTCTTTATAACATTCTGGAGTATATGCAAATTGCCATTAGAAAAAGTGAAGCAGTAGACTTTGTAAAAATTAATATTTGTGTCATTTTCAAAACTTTTGGCCATAACTGTACATACCTCTACTAGATCCAGCACCAGGCTCTCTGTCTTCCTGTGCCACATCCATATCTCTCTTATCTTCTCTTCTGCATGTTAGGTTATCATGGTAACCCAGAATTTTTATGTTATATCATGCTCCCTGGCCTTAGAAGCCAACTCAGGTAACTGGACACCGCATGAGTATTCTGGTAGTTAACATTCGCTGCTAACACAGACTTCTTCTCAAGTTCTGCCTAATGACAAACTGAGCTTTGCTATCGTTGAGTCAAGTCTGCCATATTGCTTCTAGCTCTTCATTGGACTCTGTGACAAACTCCACTTTAATATTGTTCAGTCATTTCTACTGGGTTGCTGTAAGTTGTCCAAGGATTCTGTGTCAGTCTCCACTCTTCCATCGGTGTGTTAACTTTTCCATGCCACTGCAAGCTCAGCTTATACTCTGTGACAAACTCATCTCTACAATTGCTGTTTCAACTCTGCCGTAATATTGCCAGCTCTGCACAGGACTCTATGACAAACGCAGCTCTGCTATATCGCTGAGTCAATTCAGTTCTTCTCAATCTGTTCCTCATCACTGAGTGTCCTGTTGCAATACTGCCACCACAACCTCTTTTATTCCATCTAAATCTAAAAGACTGATGTGACTTATATAACATGATTTAAAAAGCAACACAAAAATTAAAAATTATCATGAGTGTTACAGTATATGTACTGATAAATTTGGCTTTATACTTATTGTACACAGCAAAGCTCAGAAATATCACGTTTTAAATGTAAAACCAATGACAAATCATTATTTTATCTCATGTACTAATCTATTTTACAATAGGTATTTAGCATTTTACTCGTTTTTATTAAAGAAAGCTTTAGAAGCCAGAAGCCAAAGAGATTGGCAAACTTCCCATAGTACTCAGCAGCATGTGGGAATAACAAGTAACAAGTGGTAGCACATGCCAAGCAGATAGGTGTAAATGTCTTTGTTAACAGCAGACATTGCTGGTAGCAGTCACCAGAGCAAAACTGCAAATCTGTTACCCATTGCATAGTGGCAGATATCCATACTATTCTAATTAACCAATGTATTTGCAGAAAAAAATAGGAACCTGGAATGATATTGTGCGTTTATCATGTCAAAACTAATAAAGCAATCCTTGTACTGGTATAATTTTTGTTAGATAATTTCATTTTTTAATTGAAAATATTAGGCAGCATATATTTAAACACATTATTATTACAAGCATATAATGTATGTTTGTGGGAGAGATAACGTCTCAGCAAGGCCGGGACAAGGTATTTTGGAGCCCTAGGCAGATGAAGCCAATGGCGCTCCCACCCTAAAACAAAGGAATGGGTCAGAGATTAAGGTAACAGGACCCCTAAGGCAACTCTCCACTCCACCACAGATGGGTTAGGTAAAGAGCTCTGAAGACCACTTCATCTAGAATTGCTACTTTTTCACCAAAAAATGTCATCAAAAGTAAAAAAAAGCAGTATACTTTAGTGCAGGGTTCCCCAACTCCAGTCCTCAAGGCCCACCAACAGGTCATGTTTTCAGGATTTCCTTTGTATTACCCTGGTGATAATTGCATCACCAGTGCAATACACAGGAAATTCTGAAATCATGACCTGTTGGTGGGCCTTGAGGACTGGAGTTGGGGAACACTGCTTTAGTGACATATCTTAACAAGAAGTGCAATTTCAAAGTCATATATAAAATAAATCATTTTTTGAGGACCATTTGCACAATATGGGGGAAAAATAACTATATTCATCCCTGACATCCTTTATTTTTTATTTCAAACCTAAGATAGCCATGGAAACTAATGTAACTTAACTATAAAGGGGCTGTTTGGTTTCAAGTAAGGTGTCCACTATTTTGCAGATTCCCTAATGGAAAATAAACAGACATCTATTATAGATAAAGGGATAGGTTTGATAGGTTTTGCATCTGTCATGGGATAAATACGGCTTTCAAAAAATTGATGGTGGTTCTAGTGTTCAATTCATATACTGTCACCAGAACCACCTTTAGTACATTAATGCAGCACTAGAACCACCATCAGTACATGAATACATCAATAGACCCACCATCAGTACATGACTGCATCACCAGAAGCACCATCAGTAAATTAGCAGGTCAACAGAACCACCATCAGTACATGAATACATAATCAGAAACACACGTACAGTACATGAATAAATCACGATAACCACATATACTAGAATACAAGAACCAAGCTTAGTACTATGATCAATTGTAATGTCGTCATCCCCTAAACAATTATATTGTATGAACCTACTATCTTAAAACTCCCAGTATATCCTTTACAATGGTAAGGAGACACTGGGCACAGATACTGGCCACAGCCCCATATATAGTATGGTCACTGCAACCCCTCATATACTTTGCTATCCCCTACACAGCCCCCATTTGCTTTCCCCCACACAGCCCTTTCATGGCTTCTTACACAGACCCTCATTTCAAGGCCCCCTGCATAGCCCCTATTCTTATCAACCCTCTACACAGCATGTCATCTCATATTCTTCCCTGCGCAGCCCCTCATCTCATATCCTCTTCACAGTCCATCATCTCATTCCTCCTCCACAGCTCATCTCATGGCCTTCCCTGCACTGCCCTGTCATTTTATGGTTCCCCCTGCACTGCCCCTTATCTCAAGCCACCCAGAACAACCCCTCATCTCATGCCCACCCTTCACAGCCCCTTATCTTATGGCCCCCCTTGCACAGCCCCTCATCTCATAGCCCACCCTGCACAGTCCCTCATTTCATAGCCCCAGCTGCACAGACCCTCATCTCATGGCCCCCCTGCACAGCTACTCATCTCATATCCCCCTGCACACCCCTCATCTTATAGCTTCCCAGCACAGCCCCTCATCTCATAGCCCCCTGCACAGCCATTCATCTCATAGCACCCCTACACAGCCCCTCATCTTATAGCCCCCCTGTACAGACCCTCATCTTATGCCCCCAGCACAGCATGTACAAATAATCTAAAAATTGAAAAAAAAACTTACGCGTAATCCAGCCTCCCTGTCCACACTCTTCTCTGTGCAGCAATGGGTGGTCACGATCCATTTTTGGATTTGTGGCAGATCTGGTTCCACGCAGTTAAACCTTTTTTCCTTTTGAAGAAGCGGGGATTAATGTCAGTTTTTCCCTGCTGGCAATCTGGTCTTACTGCATGCTGCTGGGTCAGCTGATGTGGGTGGTGACCACTCCCACCATCCTTTAAATGGTCACCTGATGCATCAGTTGACTGTTGGTGATACAGTTTCTTTCTGGAGACCAGCCTAGCAGGAGCAGCTCTCTGGTGTCACCTATGTCTGGGGTTTGGAGTCCAGTTGCTGTTGTTATCTGCGGTGTGGAGCTTAGCAGCGGTGTACATAAGCTAAGTGTGATGTTTTTTTCACCTTGTCCCTTTGGTATTTGTTATTTCCCCCTGTGTATATTATCTGCAGAAGTGATGCTAGTGCTCCTTGCTGGCAAGTGCACTAGCTAGGGCAGTAATGATGACTATTAGGGACAAGGTATCCTGACCGCGTGGGGGAAAGGACCCGCAAAGGGTGTAAGCGGAGAGCAGGGACAAGCTCAGGTTTGAGCTCAGGTGGTGACCATCCCTCATTCCCTATTGGTAGGGTGTTCCTTGTTATGTTTTGGCAGCTGAGGAGGCAGGAGCAAAAAACCGCATAGCCAGCCAAACACCAGAGAGGTTGAAAACTAATAGGTTGCAGACCCCTAATCTAACCGCACAACTAGAAGCAGCCGTGGGACGTTCCTACGGTGCCCGAGACGCCTCATCACAGCCGGAGAGATTAGCTATCCCTGAAGATGGAAAGAGGAAAAGCTAACTGCCCCGGAGTAGAGCCCCAAAAGAATAGGAAGCCCCCAAACATATAATGGCGGTTAGACAAGATGAAAACACAAACACAGGCAGAAAATAAATTGAGCAAACGCTGGGGCCCAAAACTGTCTAGATAGGACAGCACAGGAGAATACTGTCTGCAACCCAGAAAAACCCTAGGAAAAACTCCAACACTTCTGAATCCAAAAATACTGACACCACACGGTCTCGACCACCCATATCAGATCTCTGGTGCGAACACGCAGCTACCCAGCAGTAAAACATCACAAGAACTGAGCAAATGAACAAACACAAAAAGAAACAGAGGCCAGCCCAAGCCCCCCAAAGGGGACACGGATGAACTCAAAAAGCAAGGCAGCAAAAAAACAGGAAAATCAAACCACAGTTAAAAAAACTGAAAGCAACCCATCTGAACGCAAGCAGGAGACAGCAGAAAAGCAAGCCGAATTCCAACTTAGACCAGGAAGAACAATTGATCACCGGCAAGGATCATGGGATGTCAGCTCACTTATATCAGGCCAGTCCGTCCCACCTGATAACCAATCATCAGTTGCAGGTGGTGGATTTTTGCTGTTCAACATAGGTTCAATACCCTCAGCAACCACCAGAGGGAGCTTCAGCTCCGAAGTCGTCTTCAACACGTTCACAACAGTTCCTCTCACCTTTTCCATCCCGTTGTTTGTGAATTGTGCCGTCCACTGACAGACCACCCGTTGGGTCCTGTCACTCCGTGACATGGGTGCTTGATGACTTGATGGTATTACTGCATCGCTCCATCCTATGTCTCTTGCATGCACCTTCCCCAACAAAGCACAGGATGTTTTGGGATGGCATTATGTTTTAAAAAGAGAAAATACAGTTTGACAATAAATGGCTTCACCCAACCATTATCCATGAGTGGAGAAAAAGTTTTGGTGTTGTCATTCATATTCTCTGAAAAAAGGCCAAGAAAGCAAAAATTCTACGGGTATGTGAACTATTGAGCACAACTGTATGTATATAAATGTATATAGATAGTGGTTACAGGTTTAAAACAGGTAATAACGTTGGTAATAAATACTTTTTGTTGTGGTACAAAGCCTACTATATTTATTCAGGTGCTAATTCAATTCATTAATATAAATACCTAACATATTATTCATCCTTCATTCAACCAAGTACCTTTATAATGAATTGAATTGATGGAATGATTCTCCAAATAGGGGTATTTATTTACAAAGTTAGCAGCATACCGTTCATGGTCTGAAGCAATAAAGTGCATAATGTGCATTAAAGTTATGATGTCATTTAATATGACTTCTGGTTATCAATGAAAAAAATATAAAGAAAATTGCTAACAATGTTTGGTGGCCACCCTAAATATCCTTTACATCTTACATATAACTCAAAGGAAGATTGTAAAGTTAGATTGGTCCCCAAAATAGAAAAAATGGCAGTGCATTGGTTTTTATTTGCCTCGGCTCAAGAATAACAAGAAGGTGTTTTAACCCCTTTACCCCAAAAGGTGGTTTGCATGTTAATGACCAGGTCAAGTTTTACAATTCTGACCACTGTCAATTTATGAGATAATAACTCTGGAACGCTTCAACGGATTCCGGGGATTCTGAGATTGTTTTTTCATGACATTTTGTACTTCATGATAATGGTAAAATTTCTTCAGTATGACTTGAGGTTTTTTGTGAAAAAAACAGAAATTTGATGAAAATTTGAAAAATTTCACACTTTTCCAAATTTGAATTTTCATGCCCTTAAATCACAGAGATATGTCACACAAAATATTTAATAAGTAACATTTCCCACATGTCTACTTTACATAAGCACAATTTTGGAACAAAAACTTTTTTCTTTTGTAAGGAAGTTATCAGGGTTAAAAGTTGACCAGCGATTTTTCATTTTTCCTGCAAAATGTACAAAAACTTTTTTTAGGAATCACATCAAATTTAAAGTCACTTTAAGGGTCAATAAGACAGAAAATACCCAAAACTGACACCATTCTAAAAGCTACACTCGATAAGATTATTAACCCTTCAGGTGCTTCTCAGGAATTTTTGGAATGCAGAAAAAAAATTAAGATTTAACTTTTTTTTCACAAAATTTTTTATTTAGATACTTTTTTTTTATTTTGACAAGGGTAACAGGAAAAATGGACCCCAAAATGTGTTGTGCAATTTCTCCTGAGCATGCTGATACCCAATATGAGGGATAAAACCACTGTTTGGGCACATGACAGGGCTTGGAGGGGAAGGAGCGTCATTTGACTTTTTGAATTCATCCATTAGTGGATGTCATGTCCCATTTAGAGAGCCCCTGATGTGCCTAAACAGTGGAAATCCCCCCACAAGTGATTACATTTTGGAAACTAGACCCATTAAGGAATATATTTAGATGTGTGGTGAGCACCTTGAACCCCTAGGTCAGTGATGGCTAACCTTGGCACTCCAGCTGTTGTAAAACTACAACTCCCAGCATGCCCTTGAAACCTGCAGCAGTTGAGGCATGCTGGGAGTTGTAGTTTTCCAACAGCTGGAGTGCCAAGGTTCGCCATCACTGCCCTAGGTGCTTCAGAGAAGTTTATAACGTTGAGCCGTGAAAATAATAAAAAAAACATTTTCCTCACAAAAATTTTATTTTAGCCCCAAATTTGGCATTTTCATAAGGGTGACAGGAGAAATTGCACCATACAATTTGTTGTGCAATTTCTCCTGAGCACGCTTATACCCCAGATGTGGGGAAATACTACTTTTGAGGCACAATGCAAAGCTCAGAAGGGAAGAGGTGCCATATTCGAGTTCAGATTTTGCTGGAATGGTTTGAGGGTGCCATGTCACATTGGCAGAGCCCCTGAGGTGCCAGAACCACAGAAACCCCCTATAGATCAACTCATTTTACAAACTACAATCCCCAATGAATTCATCTAGTGGTACAGTGACAGCGTCGGACTGGAACACCTTGGGCCCATCAGAGAAAATCATTCTTGGGGCCCACTATGTAGCTACATAGAAATAAATACAAGACCACCAATTGTGCAGTAAAACACACTAATATCAGGGTATAATATAAGGTAGTACATGTCTTAATTATGTAGCAGGAGTTGGGGTAGCCTCCCTCATAGATTATAAAGCAGCCCCCCATAGGGGATAATGCTGCCCCCCTCATAGAGGATAATGCTACCCCCCTCATAGGGTATAATGCTATATATATATATAGATAGATAGATAGATAGATAGATAGATTTAGATAGATAATAGATAGATACCATATATACTCGAGTATAAGCCGACCCCATAATTTTGCCACAAAAAACTGGGAAAACTTATTGACTCGAGTATAAGCCTAGGGTGGAAAATGAGATTATGCCCCATATGCTGCCCCAAGTATTATGCCCCACAAGATGCTGCATAGATTGTGCCCCATATGCTGCCCATGTATTATGCCCCATAGATGCTCCATAGATTGTGCCCCCATAGATGCTCCATAGATTATGCCCCCATAGATTATGCCCCCATAGATTATGCCCCTATAGATTATGCCCCCATAGAAGCTCCTTAGATTATGCCCCCATAGAAGCTCCATAGATTGTGCCCCCATAGATGCTCCTTAAATTATGCCCCCATAGAAGCTCCATAGATTGTGCCCCATAGATGCTCCTTAGATTATGCCCCCATAGAAGCTCCATAGATTGTGCCCCCATAGATTATGCCCCTATAGATGCTCCATAGATTATGCCCCCATAAATGCTCCTTAGATTATGCCCCCATAGATGCTCGTTAGATTGTGCCCACATAGAAGCTCCATAGATTATGCCCCATAGATGCTCCATAGATTATGCCCCCATAGATTATACCCCCGTAGATTATGCCCCCATAGATTATGCCCCCATAGATTATGCCCCCATAGATTATGCCCCCATAGATTATGCCCCCATAGATTGTGCCCCCATAGATGCTCCTTAGATTATGCCCCCATAGAAGCTCCATAGATTGTGCCCCATAGATGCTACATAGATTGTGCCCCCATAGATGCTCGATTATGCCCCCATAGTTTATGTGTCACGCTGTTACTGCATACAGGAGGTCTGGGGTCTATGCTGACCCTAAGCTGGGGTCCTGACTAATCCCTCTACCTGGAGGTACTGTTGATGGTACAGAGGTCCAGGCCGCCAGCGTAACCCTATCTCCTGCAAATCCCTGACCTTCAGTAATCTAGTCCTGAGAAGGACCCTGATCACAACACAGGGGACTGGAAGGTATATGCCTAAACACAGTAATAGACGAACGAGACAGTACAAGGGGTAAACTGAAATCCACCTTGCATACAAAACTCACACCACGAAAACAGAGGGAACACCAGCGGGTACGGAGATAAATGATAAAGCGAGGAGGGGAAAACACCACACCAGGTACTCTTCACTTCAGACTTCACAATACCACGATCCGCTCTGCTGGTCTGCATGAATGCTTTCACCGACACATTCCTAGCAGACTGGCAGGTATTTGAAGGAATCTCATTACTGCAGAATTAACTGCAGCTGGGCGAGGCCGGACCTTGTCTAGCACAGAGAGTGAGAGAATTAACTCCCTCACTGCCGAAAAACACCAAGCACCAAAAACTCAGCTGCGCGAAGTCAGATTGTGTAATCGCGACGATCTTCGTGGCGACACACCCGTGACAGTACCCCCCCTTCTACGAGGGGCCTCTGGACCCTCAGAGCCAGGTTTATCCGGGTGAGTCGTGTGGAAGGCCCGAATTAATCGGTCTGCGTTAATATCCGACGCAGGAACCCACGTCCTCTCCTCAGGACCATACCCCCTCCAATGAACCAGGTACTGAAGGGACCGGCGGTTAAGACGTGAATCGATGATTTTCGACACCTGAAACTCCAAGTTACCATTGACCACCACAGGAGGAGGAGGTAAAGGTGACGGTATCACCGGCGCCACATACCTCTTAAGCAAAGATCTGTGGAACACGTTGTGAATTTTACACGTAGGGGGGAGGTCAAGATGGAATGCCACCGGATTAATTATAGAACTGATCCTGTATGGCCCGATGAACCTGGGACCCAGTTTCCAAGAGGGAACCTTGAGTTTTATATTTTTGGTAGACAACCATACCCGATCGTTCACACATAGGTCCGGACCAGACACTCTCCTCCTGTCAGCCATACGTTTGTATCGGTTCCCCATAGTACTAAGATTGTTCAGCACTCCTCTCCACACTGAAGCAAGTGATGACGAAAATCGTTCTTCCTCAGGAACCCCCGAAGAGCCCCCCTATGAAAGTACAAAACTGGGGGTGAAAACCATATGCCCCAAAAAACGGGGACTTACCAGTGGACTCGCTCCGCCTATTGTTAAGAGCAAACTCTGCCAGAGGTAAGAAAGAAGCCCAGTCCTCCTGGTTCTCTGACACAAAACACCGGAGATATGTCTCCAAACTCTGGTTCAGACGTTCTGTCTGGCCATTGGTCTGCGGATGAAAAGCAGATGAAAACGACAACTGCATCACCCGCCGTGTACAAAATGCCTTCCAGAATTTGGACACAAACTGAGACCCTCGATCCGACACCACATCGGAGGGTACCCCGTGAAGCCTCATAATCTCCCCAATGAACATCTGCGCCAGAGTCTTAGCATTAGGAAGAGCAGGAAGAGCGATAAAATGAGCCATCTTGCTGAACCTGTCCACTACAACAAGTATGACTGTTTTACCTGAAGACGGCGGGAGGTCCGTAATAAAGTCCATAGACAGATGAGTCCACGGAAGCTCCGGGATCTTCAAAGGTAAGAGGGCCCCAGACGGACGGGTATGTGGGGTCTTAGAGCACGCACAAACCCCACAGGACGCAACAAAAGTTACCACCTCCCTATGTAAGTTAGGCCACCAAAACTGCCGCGAGAGGAGATCCACAGTTGCTTTACTCCCTGGGTGTCCTGCTAAGGCTGAGTTATGGTGTGCCTCAATCACCTTTTGTCGCAAGTGATCCGGAACAAACAGTCTCCCTGGAGGTCCAACAGGGGCATCCCCCTGAGCCTCCAATACCTCCTTCTCAAGCTCAGAGCATACTGCCGACACCACCACCCCCTCCTGAAGGATCGGAACCGGGTCATCCGTCTTCCCGTCCCCAGGGAAACTACGAGACAAGGCATCCGCCTTTACATTTTTTGACCCAGGACGATATGTGACAACAAAATTAAACCTGGTAAAAAATAACGACCACCTAGCTTGTCTGGGATTCAGACGTTTTGCGGACTCTAAATACAGTAAGTTCTTGTGATCGGTGATGACGGTGACCGGGTGGACTGCCCCCTCCAAGAAATGACGCCACTCCTCAAAAGCTAACTTAATGGCCAAGAGCTCCCTATTGCCGACATCGTAATTCCTCTCAGCGGACGACAATTTTTTAGAGAAGAAAGTGCACGGGTGCCACTTACCAGGGGACGAACCCTGTGACAATACTGCTCCCACCCTACCTCAGAAGCGTCCACCTCCACAATGAACGCCTGTGACGCATATGGGTGAATGAGTATGGGAGCCGAAGCAAAACATTTTTTCAAGGAGGAAAACGCTTGACAAGCCTTGTCAGACCACCTAGAAAAATCCGTCCCTTTTTTAGTCATGTCTGTGAGAGGTTTAACTATGGACGAGAAATTACCAATAAATTTCCGGTAGTAGTTAGCAAACCCCAGGAAACGTTGTAGTGCCTTAAGATCCTCTGGCAGATCCCACTCAAGAACTTCCCGCACTTTCCCAGGGTCCATACGAAAACTGGACGCTGACACCAGGAAACCTAAAAACTGAAGTTCCTGTACTGCGAACACACACTTTTCCCATTTGGCGTACAGTTTATTATCCCGCAAGATCTGCAACACCTGCCTAACATGCTCCTGATGAGACACCAGATCCGGCGAGTAAATTAAGATGTCATCCAAATATATAACAACAAACTGTCCCACCAGGCGGCGAAAAATGTCATTAACAAAGTGTTGGATCACCGCCGGGGCATTAGTCAGACCAAATGGCATGACAAGGTTCTCATAATGCCCCTCTGGAGTGTTAAACGCCGTCTTCCATTCATCCCCCTCCTTCATCCTAATCAGATTGTACGCCCCCCTGAGATCCAACTTA
Organism: Oophaga sylvatica; assembly: GCA_033576555.1. Taxonomy (NCBI): domain Eukaryota; kingdom Metazoa; phylum Chordata; class Amphibia; order Anura; family Dendrobatidae; genus Oophaga; species Oophaga sylvatica. The sequence goes on along the minus strand of JARQOD010000006.1, from coordinate 284,655,610 downwards.
GAGAACCATTTGGCGCCCACGATCTGATTGAAGAGATCGGGAATAAGTGGGAGTGGATACGGATCTCGGACCGTAATCCGATTGAGTTCACGGAAATCCAGGCAAGGGCGTAGGGCTCCATCTTTCTTCTTCACAAAGAAGAACCCCGCGGCCACCGGGGAAGATGAAGGTCTAATATGCCCCTTAGCCAGACTCTCTGAAATATAATCCTTCATGGCCTGTCTCTCAGGACCAGAAAGGTTATACAACCTAGATTTCGGTAACTTGGCCCCAGGGAGCAATTTAACAGAACAGTCAAACACGCGATGAGGAGGTAGTTCTTGACACCCTTTCTCCGAGAATACATCCTCAAAGTCCACCAGAAATGAAGGTAAGGTCCTAGGAGCGACCGCACCGATGACCGTATTCATGCAGTTTTTATTACAGAATTCACTCCATTGGCTTATCTCTCTGGATTGCCAATTAATAACTGGGTTATGCTTAGTTAACCAAGGAAGGCCCAGCACTATAGGAGTGGGAAGACCCTCCAACACGTAACACGACAACAGTTCTTTATGTATCGCCCCCACTTGAAGATCTATGTTATGCACTGCTTGCAAAAAACTACCCTGACCGAGAGGTCTGACGTCGATCGAGAATATGGGGATGGGTTTAGCCAATACACTCAGTCGCATACTGATTAGCCCCGACCCCACTATCCAGAAGAACAGATATCCTCTCAGTTCTCGCACCCACCACCACCTCCGCCGGCACGAGGAATTGAGACGGACCTAGGGACGAAATACCTACTCCCAGATTGCCGTCCACCACACAACCTGGGATCAATAGTTTTCCGGCGACTTCTCACTCTGCAAAGGACGGGATGGACACCCCCCAATAAAATGTCCCTTTCTCCCGCAGAAGAAACACCTTCCTGTCTTGTGGCGCACTGCCGATCCCCTCCCCCGGAATGATGTCCCTCCTAACTGCATCGGCTCTTCTGGACTGACCAGGGGAACCTCCATATAAGGGGCCCTAGTAGAAGGTGGAGTCATCACAGGGGGCGGAGTTACCCCGCACCTCTCCCGAAGCCGCCTGTCAATGCGAATAGCAAGGGCCATAGCGGCTTCCAGTGACGTGGGAGGGTCATACTGTGCCAGCACATCCTTTAATTTGTCAGATAAACCTTGACAAAACTGGCTCCTAAGAGCCGGGTCATTCCACTGGGTGTCCGTGGCCCACCTACGGAACTCCGAACAGAATTCCTCCGCCGGACTATCTTACGCAACTTAGATTCAGCAAGGGAGACCCGATCCGGGTCATCATATACAAGACCCAGAGCTGTGAAAAACCTATCCACTGACTGGAGAGCCGGGGAGCCCGGGGGGAGAGAGAACGCCCAGGATTGGGGTCCCCTTGTAGGAGCGAGATGACAATCCCCACCCTTTGTTCTTCACTCCCAGATGACCGAGGTCGCAGCAGAAAGTACAATTTACATGCCTCCCGGAAAGCAAAAAACTTGTCCCGCCCCCAGTGAACCTGTCAGGGAGAGCTACTTTAGGTTCTGGACCGGCTTGCTCCAGGGGGTACAAAACCTTGGACTTAACGTCCGTCAGCTCTATGGACATACTCTGCAACTGCCGAGCTAGACTGGCTACAGGATCCATGGTAGCTGGAGAAAATCTTTAGCGGTCGGTGAAAATGTCACGCTGTTACTGCATACAGGAGGTCTGGGGTCTATGCTGACCCTAAGCTGGGGTCCTGACTAATCCCTCTACCTGGAGGTACTGTTGATGGTACAGAGGTCCAGGCCGCCAGCGTAACCCTATCTCCTGCAAATCCCTGACCTTCAGTAATCTAGTCCTGAGAAGGACCCCGATCACAACACAGGGGACTGGAAGGTATATGCCTAAACACAGTAATAGACGAACGAGACAGTACAAGGGGTAAACTGAAATCCACCTTGCATACAAAACTCACACCACGAAAACAGAGGGAACACCAACGGGTATGGAGATAAATGATAAAGCGAGGAGGGGAAAACACCACACCAGGTACTCTTCACTTCAGACTTCACAATACCACGATCCGCTCTGCTGGTCTGCATGAATGCTTTCACCCGACACATTCCTAGCAGACTGGCAGGTATTTGAAGGAATCTCATTACTGCAGAATTAACTGCAGCTGGGCGAGGCCGGACCTCGTCTAGCACAGAGAGTGAGAGAATTAACTCCCTCACTGCCGAAAAACACCAAGCACCAAAAACTCAGCTGCGCGAAGTCAGATTGTGTAATCGCGACGATCTTCGTGGCGACACACCCGTGACATTATGCCCCCATAGATTATGCCCCCATAGATTGTGCCCCCATAGATTGTGCCCCCATAGATGCTCCTTAGATTATGCCCCCATAGAAGCTCCATAGATTGTGCCCCCATAGATGCTCCTTACATTATGCCCCCATAGAAGCTCCATAGATTGTGCCCCCATAGATGCTCCTTAGATTATGCCCTCATAGAAGCTCCATAGATTGTGCCCCCATAAATGCTCCTTAGATTATGCCCCCATAGATGCTCCATAGATTATGCCCCCATAGATGCTCCATAGATTATGCCCCCATAGATGCTCCATAGATTATGCCCCCATAGATGCTCCTTAGATTATGCCCCCATAGATGCTCCTTAGATTATGCCCCCATAGATTATGCCCCCATAGATGCTCCACAGATTATGCCCCCTAGATGCTCCACAGATTATGCCCCCATAAATGCTCCACATATTATGCCCCCATAGATTATGCCCCCATAAATGCTCCACAGATTATGCCCCCATAGATGCTCCACAGACTGTGCCCCCATAGATTATGCCCCCATAACTGCTCCACAGATTATGCCCCCATAGATGCTCCACAGACTGTGCCCCCATAGATTATGCCCCCATAAATGCTCCACAGATTATGCCCCCATAGATTATGCCCCCATAAATGCTCCACAGATTATGCCCCCATAGATTATGCCCCCATAAATGCTCCACAGATTATGCCCCCATAGATTATGCCCCATAGATGCTCCACAGACTGTGCCCCCATAGATTATGCCCCCATAGATGCTCCACAGATTATGCCCCCATAGATTATGCCCCCATAGATGCTCCACAGACTGTGCCCCCATAGATGCTGCATTTTATAGGCCCCTTTATGCTGCCGCAGCTGCTGCTGCTGCAAAAAAAGACATACTCACCTCTCGTCGCTGGGGGCCAGGTGCTGGTGTCCTGAGCAGGCGGGGACACCGGCGCGCTTTGGGGGACAGGTGCCGGTGTCACCGCTCGCTCAGGGCCCCGGCACCTGAGATATTTACCTCTCACATGCTTCACCGCTGAGCCCCGCTGTCTTCGGTCCTCCGGCAGTGAATGCTCAGGCAGAGGGCGCGGCGCTCACTAATGACGTCATCGCGCCCTCTGCCTGAACATCGCAGCAAGAGGACCCGAGGACACAGCGGCACTCAGCGGTTGGAGCGGGTGACAGGTAAGTAATGATATTCACTGCTTCCCACGCCCATGTGGGCGTGGGAAGCAGTGAATATTCATTTCTCTTTAGCAGCGGGGACAGGGGCTCCTGCCTCCTGTCACCCTCTGCTGCTCCGCTGGCACGGGGCCCCCATGGCAGCTGCGTGGTGTGCCGCTATTAGCGACACGCCACTGGCTGGGGGCCCCTGGAGCAGCGGGGGGCCCTAGGCAACTGGCCCCTGTATGCCAGCAGGTGCCAGGGCCCCCCAGATGCCAGGGCCCACCGGAGAATCCTCCGGTTCTCCGGTGGGCCAGTCCGACCCTGTACAGTGATCATATTAACACCACATGTGCCTCACAGAATTTTATACCATTGAGTGGTGAAGAAAGAATAAATTAAATTTTTACCACTAAAATGTTGTTTTAGCCCAAAGTTTTTAATTTTTCTAAGGGCTAATAGGATTTTTTTTTACAAAAAATTTAGGTACATTTTTTCCTGAGTGCGCCACTACCCTACATGTAATCAAGAAATATTTTTCAGGCACAGTGCAAAGCTGAGGAGGCAAGGAGCACCAGATTTTACTGTTATGGTTTGCAAGTGCCATGACCTTCTGGGAGAGCCCATGAGGTGCCAGGACAGCAGAACCAGAAATAAGTGACCCTAATTTACAAACTACACCTCTCAATGAATTCATCTAGGGGTGCAGTGATCATATTTACACCACGGGTGTGTCACAGAATTTTATACCATTGGGCAGTGAAGAAAAAAATAACTACATTTTTACCACCAAACTTTTGTTTTAGCTACAGATTTTCCATTTTCACACAAGAAGTGGGTAAAAATGGCGCCAAAATTTGTCCCACAATTTCTACTGAATGTAATACCCCATATGTAGCTGTACAGTACTATTTAGCCATACGGAGAGACTCAGGAGGAATGGAGTGCTATTTGCCTCCTGGAGAGCAGATTTTCCTAGAATAGTTTGAGGACTCCATACACAGAGCCCCTAACTGCTTGAACAGCAGAATCCCCCCTCAAGTGACCCACATTTTGGAAATTTTTCCCGCTTGGGAATTTATCTGCAGTTGTAGTGATGATTTTGACTTCATGGGTATTTTCCAGAAACAAACAGCAATGAATGTTGCCGAGTGAAAATTGAAAACTGCTGTTGTAGTGACCAGTACACGGAAGTGAGCAGTGCATTGCAGTCACCAGTATGTTATGCCCAGCCCGTGCTTCTGGAGACATGCACCCGTAAGTTAGGCGGGCTCTATCATTGCTTCATAAATGCCAAACGTGGATGCTATATGTGGTTTGTGTACACTGTTGGCCTCAGAAGGGAGGGGCAGTTAGATTTGGGAGCACAGAATTTGCTGAATTTGTTTTGGAAGGTTATGGAGCCATTTCGCTTTTCCAAAGCCTTTGTAGTACCAGTAACGTGGCAGCCCCCTATATTTCCGTTAACAGATGACAGACCTGAGTGAGGGTTTGCTTTTCTTGTGGATTGAGCTGAAGCTTTTATTGGGAGCATTTTACATAACATTAGGGATAACAGTTATCCAGCGTCCTACGCTGAGCACTTACTTTGGGGTTTCCATCTAAATCTCTGAGTGATGTGATTCAGATGATACATTCACTATATTGAGGCAGCAAAGTTTCTCTGGACTCCGTCTGGTCTCTTTTAGCAGTGTCGTCCTTTTCAGAAGTGCACAAAACTGTGGCCGCCGGCGCTTTGATGCAATCCTAACCGGAGGTTCCGTATGAATCACATATTTCAGAGATTTTTATGGAAACCCTGGTGTCAGCACTCAGCGCAGAGCACAGGATAAAGGTGCGCCAAACCTTACTGCAATCTTTGGGAGGCAGAATGAAAAAATGAACAGCAGGTGAAGAATTGTTTTTACTTGCTTTTTACGCAGTTCCTCATGCGGTATAAGTGATTAGGCAACTTTATTCATCAGGTCGGTGCGATTACAGCGATACCAGATTTACATCTGGCTTTTGTGTTTGGCATTTGTCATACACTAAAAAACGCTTTTTATTGCAAAAAATAGTTTTTGCAAAGCCATATTTTGAGAGCTATAATTTTTCCATATTTTGTCCCACACAGTCATGTGAGGGCTTATTTTTTGCGGACGAGTTGCCATTTTTCTTAGTACCATTTTTGGGCACATGACATTTTTTTAATCACTTTCTATTCCGATTTTTGGGAGGCAGAATGAACAAAAAGCAGCAATTTATTCTTCGGGTTAGTACGATTACAGCAATACCTCATTTAGGCTAGGTTCACATTAGCGTTTCTTTGCGCAGCGTATCATCTGCATACGCAAACGCATGTTTACACAGCGTTTTTTATCCGCATCATCTTACACATGATGCAAAAAAAGCTGCGTGTGCATGAGTTTTGCATGCATTTGCGTTGCTTGTGTGCATGCATTCGATATTTCCAGGTGCTGTAATCAGTTCCTGGACATGCGCAGTCTGAAGTCGCGTTGAACGCATCCATGCGGATGTCCTTGCGTACCAATGCGTTCCCATACACAGTAATGCTTTTTTTGACACACTCATCTGCATGCGCATGACTGCACATATTTGACAGATTTTTGCCACTTCAAAAAATGCAACATGTTGTGTTCGCCGGACCCCGCCGCACCCTGAGAAACAACGCATGCGTACGCAGATGCATACAAACCGATGCAAACGCATGTCCCTGCGTACACCATGTTAAAGATAGGTACGCATGACTCATGTGGATCTATGCGGATCAAACACTGCAAACAGAAACGCAAATGTGAAACCAGCCTTATAAAGTTTTTTATGTTTTGGCTCTTTTACACAATAAAAACTATTTAATAGAAAAAATAATTATTTTTGCATCTCTTCATTTTGATAGCTATAACATTTTTATTTTTTCCACTGATGAAGCTTGTTTTTTGCGTGACAAGATGACGTTTTCAGTGGTACCATGTTTATTTATATCCGTCTTTTTGATCGCGTTTTATTCCACTGTTTGGCGGTATGATGATAAAGAATTGTTTATTGTCTTTTTTTTTATTTATTTTTTATTGTGTTCGCTAAAGGGGTTTACTAGTGGACAGTTTTATAGGTCGGGTCGTTGCGGACGTGGCGATATCAAATATGTGTACTTTTATTGTTTATATTTTTTTCATACAAATATTTATTTATAGATATAATATCTGTTGATTTTTTTTATTATCATTATTATTATTTCTGCCATCGGACGTACTATCCCGTCCATGGTACCTGGGCCTGCAAGACCATGGACGGGATAGTACGTCACATGCGATCGGACGGAAGCGCGTCCGATCGCGGCCGGGTGTCAGCTGATTATCACAGCTGACATCCGGCATTATGTGCCAGGAGCGGTCACGAACCGCTCCCGGCACATTAAAGGGAATATGTCACCCTAAATTGGCGGGATATTTAAATGATGGCAGTCAGGTCAGATGGGTGGTGTTTTGGGTACTTGCCTTAACATGTTGTTCGCCGCTGTCTCCATTATTTCTGGGAATTGTAGTCGTTGCCCTCCATATAACGCGCCTGCGCATTGCAATCTGCGGGCAAAGCATACTGCACGTGCGCAATTCATGACTGCAATGCGCAGGCGCGTTATATGTACCCAAAACACCGCCCATCTGACCTGACTGCCATCATTTAAATATCCCGCCAATTTAGGGTGACAGATTCCCTTTAACCCCTGGCACACTGCGATCAAACATGATCACAGTGTTCAAGCGGTATAGGGAAGCATCGCGCAGGGAGGGGGCTCTCTGCGTGCTTCCCTGAGACCCTGAGAACAGCGCGATGTGACCGCGCTGCTCTGAGGGCTTTGTCCCTGCAGGACCCCGGATCCAAGATGGCCGCGGGGTCCTTCCGGGTCCTGCAGGGAGGCAGCGCTGAGAAAGCCTGCAGCAGTGCCTGTCAGATCACTGGTCTGACAGGATGTTGCACTAACTGTCAGACCAGCGATCTGACCTTACACAGTGATGTCCCACCCTGGGACAAAGTAGAAAAGTAAAAAAAATAAAAATAACATGTGTAAAAAATAAATTCCCAAATAAAGAAAAAAAAATATTCCCCAATAAATTCATTTCTTCATGTAAATAAAAAAAAGAAACAATAAAAGTACACATATTTGGTATCGCCGCGTCCGTAATGACCCGCCCTATAAAATTGTCCCACTAGTTAACCCCTTTAGTGAACTCCTTAAAAAAACAAAAAAAGCTAAGCAAAAAAGCAATGCTTTATCATCATACCGCCGAACAAAAAGTGGAATAACATGTGATCAAAAAGACAGATATAAATAAACATGGTACCTCTGAAAATGTCATCTTGTCCCGCAATAGCCGTGATACAGCATCATCAGTGAAAAAATAAAAAAGTTATAGCTCGCAGAATAAAGCGATGCAAAAATAATTTTTTATATAAAATTGTTTATATTGTATAAATATATATTGTATAAAAGCGCCAAAACGTAAAAAAATGATATAAATGAGGTATCGCTGTAATCGTACTAACCCGAAGAAGAAAACTGCTTTATCAATTTTACCACACGCGGAACGGTATAAACGCCTCCCCCAAAAGAAATTCATGAATTGCTAATTTTTGTTCATTCTAACCTCCCAAAAATCGTAATAAAAAGTGATCAAAAAATGTCACGTGCCCAAAAATGGTACCAATAAAAACGTCAAGACATCCCGCAAAAAATAAGACCTTACGTGACCCTGTGGGCCAAAATATGCAAAAATTATAGCTCTCAAAATGTGGTGATGCAAAAACTATTTTTTGCAATAAAAAGCATCTTTTAGCGTGTGACAGCTGCCAAACATAAAAACCCACTATAAATAGTAAATCAAACTCCCCCTTTATCATCCCATTAGTTAGGGAAAAATAATAAAATTAAAAAAATGTGTTTATTTCCATTTTCCCATTAGGGTTAGGGTTGGGGCTAAAGTTAGGGTTAGGATTAGGGGTGTGTTAGGGTTAGGTTTGTGGTTAGGGTTATGATTAGGGTTGGGATTAGGGTTAGGGGTGTGTTGGGGTTAGGGTTGGAGTTAGAATTGGGGGGTTTCCACTGTTTAGGCACATCAGGGGCTCTCCAAATGTGACATAGTGTATGATCTCAATTCCAGCCAATTCTGCATTGAAAAAGTAAAATGCTGCTCCTTCCCTTCTGAGCTCTGCCATACGCCCAAACAGCAGTTTACCCCCACATATAGGGTATCAGCCTACTCAGGACAAATTTCACAATAACTTTTAGATCTAATTTCTTCTGTTTCCCTTGGGAAAATAAAAAATTGGGGGTGAAAATATCATTTTTGTAAAAAAAATTATGATTTTTTATTTTTATGGCTTTACGTTATAAACTTCTGTGAAGCACTTGGGGGTTCATAGCACTCACCACACATCGAGATAAGTTCCTTGTGGGGTCTAGTTTCCAAAATGGGGTCATTTGTGGGGGGTTTCCAATGTTTGGGCACATCAGGGGCTTTCCAAACGCGACATGACACCCGCAGACCATTCCATCAAAGTCTGCAATCCAAAACGTTACTACTTCCCTTCCGAGCCCTGACGTGTGCCCATACAGTAGTTTTCTCCCACATATGGGGTATCAGCGTACTCAGGACAAATTGGACAACAACTTTTGGGGTCCAATTTTTCCTGTTATCCTTGGGAAAATAAAAAGTTGAGGACTAAAAATCATGTTTGTGGAAAAAATATGATTTTTTTATTTTCATGCTCGGGCGTTATAAACTTTATTGAAACATCTGGGGGTTCAAAGTTCTCACCACACATCTAGATAAGTTCCCTGAAGGGTCTAGTTTCCAAATTGATGCCATTTGTGGGGGTTTCCACTGTTTAGGTACATCAGGGGCTCTCCAAGCACGACATGGCGTCCAGTTAATTCTGCGTTGAAAAAGTCCAACGGCGCTCCTTCCCTTCCGAGCTCTGCCATGCACTCAAACAAAGGTTTATCCCCATATATGGGGTGTCAGCGTACTTAGGACAAATTGCACAATAACTTTTGGGGTCTTGTTACCCTTGGAAAAATAAAAATTGGGGTGAAAAGATCATTTTTGTGGAAAAAATATGATTTTTTAATTTTACGGCTCTACGTTATAAACTTGTGTGAAGCACTTGAGGGTTCAAATTGCTCACCACAGATCTAGATTAGTTCCTTAGGGGGTCTAGTTTCCAAGCTGGGGTCACTTGTGGGGGATTTCCACTGTTCAGGCACATCTGTGGCACTGCAAATGGAACATGACACCCATCAATGTCTGCATTCCAAAACATTATTAATTGTTTTCCAAGCCCTGCCGTGCGCCCAAACAGTCCCCCCCCCCCCACATATGGGCTATCAGCGTACTCAGGACAAATTTGACAACTTTTGGGAACAACTTCCTTAGGAAAAATCAAAAATTGAGGACTAAAAAAATCATTTTTGTAGAAAATTATGGGTTTTTTTTTCACACCCAGGCATTATAAACTTTTGTGAAACACTTGGGGGTTCAAAGTGTTCACATCAGATCTAGATAAGTTCCATAGGGGGTCTAGTTTCCAAAATGGTGTCACTTGTGGGGGATTTCCACTGTTTAGGCGCATCAGGGCTCTCCAAAAGCGACATGACGTCGAATGAATTCCAGCCAATTTTGTTTTGAAAAAGTCAAATGGCGCTCCTTCCCTTACGAGCTCTGCCGTGCGCCCAGACAGTGGTTTACCCCGACATATGGGGTATCGGCATACTCAGGAGAAATTGTACAACAACTCTATCTGTCCATTTTCTCCCTATACCCTTGTGAAAATAAAAAAAAGTTTGTAAAATATTATTTTTGTGACTAAAAAGTTAAATATTCATTTTTTCCTTCCACGTTGCTTCAGCTCCTGTGAAGCACCTGAAGGGTTAATAAACTTATTGATTGTGATTTTGAGTACCTTGAGGGGTGCAGTTTTTAGAATGGTGTCACTTTTGGGCATTTTCTGCCATATAGACCCCTCAAAGTGACTTCAAATGTGAGGTGGTCCCTAAAAAAAATGACTTTGTAAACTTTGTTGTAAAAATGAGAAATCGCTGGTCAACTTTTAACCCTTATAACTTGTTATAACTTATAACAAAAAAAAAATTTGGGTTCCAAAATTGTGCTGATGTAAAGTAGACATGTGGGAAATGTTATTTATTAACTATTTTGTATTTCTCTGCTTTTAAGGAATAAAAATTCAAAGTTTGAAATATGCAAAATTTTCAAAATTTTCGCCACATTTGCGTTTTTTTCAAAAATAAACGCAAGTTATATCGAAGAAATTTTACCACTAAAGTGAAGTACAATATGTCACGAGAAAACTATCTCAGAATCACGAAGATCCGTTGAAGCGTTCCAGAGTTATAGCCTCATAAAGAGACAGTGGTCAGAATTGTAAAAATTGGCCCGGTCATTAACGTGGAAACAACCCTTGGTGGTTAAGGGGGGTAAAGAGGTTATCATTTTTTGCAGGCTGATCGTTTGTATAGCATGGGGATGCAGCAACATCCTTATACTATGCAAACTGTCAGCTCTTCACTGACAGAGTAAGTTGCTGATCACACACTGCACATGATCAAGCAACTTTCCGTGCTCTGACGACATCAGGTCATCATGGCAACGATCGGGACCACTTGTCACACAGCGGGTTTTCCAATCCAAAGGCAGAGGGGCTGTCTGGAATGCTGCAATCACGTTCGATAGCAGTATTCAGGGGGTTAAAGTGCCGGGAGCAATGCGTGACTGCGCCTGGCACTTAGTGCCGGGTGTCAGCTGTCAGAATCAACTGACACCAGGCAGCGATCGCTCACGCACCACCCGTATGAGCGGGTGACTGCGATGACGTAATAATCTGTCCCTGGTCAAATAGGCCCAGGGCACATGGATGGATTATTACGGCAGATGTCAAAAAGAGGTTAAAGGGAATCTGTCACCCATGGGATGTATATGACCTCTTAATATGGGCATGCAGGTAACAGAAATGTTACACTAGTTCTACCTGTATGCCTCATAATAATGGTCTTGATGCTGAGAAATGTTATATTCATTTTTTCTGTTAATTATGTCTTCCATTTTCTGGAAGAAATCCATGCCTCCTGTCTTCATTGTAATACTTACCACCTACCATCAGTGTCAGTTACGGCCCAGGAATCCCGATCCTGCGCCTTGCACTCCTTCAGAAATACATACCTGATCCACCCTTTAGGGATCTTCTGCGCAGGTTACTTCCGCCCCAGTTATCTTCGGTGTGCACACCAATATGGTCCTCTCCCCACTTCCTCCCTGCATAGTCATCGCCATGTACACATGGGTCCTAGCGATGACTGTGCAGGGAGGAATTGGGGAGAGCATATCAGAATTACTCCCCGGCATCTACGCAGAAGATCCCCAATACTTTAAATTTTGTTCATCATTTAAGTAAAAAAGAATCTATGCATGTTTGGTATGACCATGTTTTCTAGGTAATTTTTACCACACAATGAAAGCTATAAAAACAAAACCCACAAAACATAAGCAGAATTCCATTTTTTCACTATTTCATCGCACACATCGCAAATTTTTTTTCAATGTTTTGATACATTAGATGGTAAAATATATTGCGACATTCAAAATGGCAACTTATTTCACAAAATAAAAAGCCCTCACACGTCTATCTCAAAGGAAAAATAAATAAGTTCTGACACTTGAAAGAAAGCGAACAAAAAATGAAAGCTCAAAAATGAAAAATTCCCTGGACTTTAAAGAGTTAAACTGGCTACATTAAGGAATAGTGGCTGCAGAGCGGAATAAAACATATTTATTTATTTTTCAATTTGTCATCTCTGTTGCAGCAATATTAGCTTGTAAGCCTGTTTAGTTTCCAGCTGATGCTAAGACTAAGAGGGTATTAGGAGAGATTCATTTCTAGGAGCAGATACTTATTCCCACCTCTTGCTTATGATAGGGCAACTTCGTGCAGGGGAAAAAATAATTGCACCAGAGAAAAAATATGCCCCCATAAAAGGTGAGAACAGGCTTTGTCCTGTAAGTCATAATGCTATACAGGTAATCTCTCCTCTATGATCTGATTTCTGACATCTACTGGGTAGAATAGAGCAGAGCTACATGTTAATACAAACACCTCTTGCAGTTCTCACCTTACAGCAATCATTGTAGGAGGAGAGGGGAGTACAGAAGAGCTGACAGTGCCCTGAGAAGAAAGTTGCAAGACGTGTTTATAATGACACATAGTTCTGTTCTATACAGCAGTTGTTAGCAGTGGTATCATGGAGGTGTGATTACTGTAGCACTCCGGAGGTGGGTCCCATTGCCAAGATGTGGGGGGACCGGGTCACGCCTGGCCACGGGCGTCCCCCTGGTCTCCCAAGTCCTGATTACCCAGTACACGCTCCTGCGACGCTCCCTCATGCTGCAGTGTCTGTCCGGCATGTCTCCTCCGCTCCCTCGCTTCCTGGTTGCAGCCGCTGTCAAAGCATTTAAAGGGCCAGTGCACTCATTTTTCTGAAAAGTCCTTTCAGCCATTCGCAGTGAGTTCTGGGTGTATTTCAGGCCCTCACTTCCTTAGGAAGGTGCCTGGGAAATTTTGGGTGTTATTCTCAGTTGCTGTCCTCAGGTCGCAGACCAGCGCTTGCTAGTTCAGTCTTCATTTGCCTTTCATTAACACTCCATATTTTCTTCTAGTTCTGTGTTCCATTCGTCCATCATCTGTCTGCAGCTCTGTCGGAACTCTCCGGATCATCTGATATTCCTCCTCCGGTTCCCAGGATCTCCTGTTGCCTTCTTCAATGTGACTCCATCCCTCTTGGGTCCTACCCTCTGGTCTTGGAACCGTTCCACTCGAGACTCCTTGGTTGTATCGGCACAGTCCCTGTATAGGGGTTCATTCGCCGGTGCTCCCTTGGAGGAATTCGGTGCTTCGGTCCAGGGCGTTCTCCCTGAGGGGTCTTCTTTATTGTTGTCTCCAATAGAGACTTGCAATTTATCTCACGCCCTTGTCCGGCTTGTTCCTAGTGTTCAGCTTCCACAGTATACTCTGTGGTCTAGTGGGTTCACTTTTCCCTATCCCGCCTGTCTTATCGTGACAATTACATCTTTTAGAAAGGAAGCAAGTTCTGACATTTTCCTGTTCTTTTTTATCCCTTGCATGACGCCTCCTGGTTATGATTGGTTAATGTCATACAGGTGAAAAAAGTAATCCAATTAATCTTTGCTAATGTCCCCTTTGTCTTATCATGAATTAGAATTTAAAGTTTATAAACTAATGTCTCTGCATTCGACATGAGAAATTTAAAAGAAAATCCACATTTTATTTATGTAATGGGGCTCTGTCAGCAGTCGCCTGGCAGTTCTAAAATGGCTACCATGGAAAGGCTTAGAGGAAGTCACTCCGCTTACCAGATCCCAGGGGTCACAATGTGTTTCACCCTTTGACCTCTGTACAGAGATCTGGACTTAAACAGAGTCTACTGGGCTTGGGTCATGAAATAATCTACTGTTCAATGGTGCAGGCTGGCAGGAGTAGTCAGGGGGCTGAGTCAGAACCAAGAGGCAGGAAAAGAACAAAATCAGAATACGCAAGAATAGTCAGTAAAAAAAGCTGAGGTCAAAACAGAAGCTGAATAAACTGTACTAAAGTAGAGGAACACAAGGCTATATTTGACAGTTTCCAGCTGTATGCTGGAAGCTTAAGTAAGATGTCATGCTTTCCAATTGGCTGTAGCAGGGTGCTAATAACTCCCACTGGACACCATAGACACTCATAGGTCGTGGTCAGACTAGCGTATGGCATCCGATGCGAGAGCATCGGATGCGATATGCTAATGACCCTCGGCTCCTGCTCTGCTGCAAGCAAGAGCCGAGTGCCATGCGACTGTGCTCCAAGCCTCTCGCACATAGAGAATCGGAGCACAGCTGCGGAGGAGGCAGAGAAATAAATTTCTCCATCTCCTCAATTGCCGGGGTCAGCGGATATCACATATCACTTCGATGATATCCGAGTGATGTGCGTTGTCTTACTCACACCCATAGGCTTATATGGGTGCAAGTGAGCCGAGACTTGGCCAAGTGCTGTGATTTCACTCGCACATTGAAAACTGCCGAGAAAAAAAAAACGCTGATGGGAGCTGCTCCATAGAGGAATACTGGGCTGAGTGCTATGTGATGTTTTATCGCATAGCACTCGTCTGTATTCATCGCAAGTGTGACCCTGGCCTCACTGTCAGACTGGGCAGTATTGCAGGTCCCACCACACTAAACTTAGTGGCTGTCCAGAGCCTACACTGTCCAGAGCCTCTGGTTCTAACATTTCTTCTATCACCAGCTTAGCCTGCAGAATGAATATGGCGGCGTTTGGCGATAGAAGCAGACATCACAGGAGCAGGTCATGGTGGAGATGTGACAATTTAGCTCTGAAGCCACTGTTCCATGATGCAGCCATTTTAACTTGGTAAAATGTATCCTTTTTTAAAGGCGTTATTTATAACTAGATGGTGGCCCGATTCTAACGCATTGGGCATTCTAGAATATGTATGTAGTTTATTTATGCATGGCTCCACTCCCACCCTCCCATCCTTGTATGCATGGCTCCGCTCACACCCTCCCATCCTTGTATGCATGGCTCCCCCCTCCCATCATGTATACATGGCTCCCCTGTCCCATCCTGTATACATGGCTCTGCTCCCTCCTCCCATCCTTGTATACATGGCTCCGCTCCCACCCTCCCATCCTGTATAGATGGCTTTGCTCCCACCCTCCCATCCTGTATACATGGCTCCGCTCCCACCCTCCCATCCTTGTATGAATGGCTCCATTCTCACCCTCGCATCCTGTAAACATGGCTTCACTCCCACCCTCCCATCCTTGTATGCATGGCTCCACTCCCACCCTCCCATTCTTGTATGTATGGCTCCGCTCCCACCCTCCCATCCTTGTATGCACGGCTCCCCCCTCCCATCCTTGTATACATGGCTCCCGTGTCCCATCCTTTATACATAGCTTCGCTCCCCTCTCCCATCCTTGTATGCATGGCTCCCCTGTCTCATCCTGTATGCATGGCTCCTCTCCCTCATCCCTCCTTGTATGCATGGCTCCACTCCACTCTCCCATCCGTGTATGCATGGCTCCGCTCCCACCCTCCCATCCTGTATACATGGCTCCGCTCCACCCTCCCATCCTGTATACATGGCTCCGCTCCACCCGCCCATCCTTGTATACATGGCTCCTCTTCCCCTTCCCCTCCTTCTATGCATGGCTCCGCTCCATCCTCCCATCCTTGTATGCATGGCTCCACTCCCACCCTCCCATCCTGTATACATGGCTCTGCTCCCACCCTCCCATCCTGTATTCATGGCTCCGCTCCCACCCTCCCATCCTGTATACATGGCTCTGCTCCCACCCTCCCATCCTGTATTCATGGCTCCGCTCCCACCCTCCCATCCTGTATACATGGCTCCGCTCCACCCTCCCATCCTTGTATACATGGCTCCGCTCCCACCCTCCCATCCTTGTATGCATGGCTCCGCTCCCACCCTCCCATCCTGTATACATGGCTCCGCTCCACCCTCCCATCCTTGTATGCATGGCTCCGCTCCCACCCTCCCATCCTGTATACATGGCTCCGCTCCACCCTCCCATCCTTGTATGCATGGTCCCCACTCCCATCCTTGTATACATGGCTCCCCTGTCCCATCCTGTATACATGGCTCCGCTCACCCCTCCCATCCTTGTATACATGGCTCCGCTCCCACCCTCACATCCTGCATACATGGCTTTGCTCCCACCCTCCCATCCTTGTATGCATGGCTCCGCTCACACCCTCCCATCCTTGTATGCATGGCTCCCCCTCCCATCATGTATACATGGCTCCCCTGTCCCATCCTGTATACATGGCTCTGCTCCCTCCTCCCATCCTTTATACATAGCTTTACTCCCCTCTCCCATCCTTGTATGCATGGCTCCCCTGTCTCATCCTGTATGCATGGCTCCTCTCCCTCATCCCCTCCTTGTATGCATGGCTCCACTCCACTCTCCCATCCGTGTATGCATGGCTCCGCTCCCACCCTCCCATCCTGTATACATGGCTCCGCTCCACCCTCCCATCCTGTATACATGGCTCCGCTCCACCCCCATCCTTGTATACATGGCTCCTGTTCCCCTTCCCCTCCTTCTATGCATGGCTCCGCTCCATCCTCCCATCCTTGTATGCATGGCTCCGCTCCCACCCTCCCATCCTGTACACATGGCTCTGCTCCCACCCTCCCATCCTGTATTCATGGCTCCGCTCCCACCCTCCCATCCTGTATACATGGCTCTGCTCCCACCCTCCCATCCTGTATTCATGGCTCCGCTCCCACCCTCCCATCCTTGTATGCATGGCTCCGTTCCCACCCTCCCATTCTTGTATGCATGGCTCCGCTCCCACCCTCCCATCCTTGTATGCATGGCTCCCCCTCCCATCCTTGTATACATGGCTCCCCTGTCCCATCCTGTATACATACTCCGCTCCCCTCTCCCATCCTTGTATGCATGGCTCCCCTGTCCCATCCTGTATGCATGGCTCCTCTCCCTCATCCCGTCCTTGTATGCATGGCTCTGCTCCACCCTCCCATCCTGGTATGCATGGCTCCGCTCCCACCCTCCCATCCTGTATACATGGCTCCGCTCCACCCTCCCATCCTTGTATACATGGCTCCTCTCCCCCCTCCCCTACTTGTTTGCATGGCTCCGCTCCACCCTCTCATCCTTGTATGCATGGCTCCGCTCCCACCCTCCCATCTTGTATACATGGCTCCGCTCCACCCTCCCATCCTTGTATACATGGCTCCGCTCCCACCCTCCCATCCTGTATACATGGCTCCGCTCCACCCTCCCATCCTGTATACATGGCTCCGCTCCACCCTCCCATCCTTGTATGCATGGCTCCGCTCCCACCCTCCCATCCTGTATACATGGCTCCGCTCCGCTCTCCCGTCCATGTATGCATGGTCCCCCCTCCCATCCTTGCATACATGGCTCCCCCTGTCCCATCCTGTATACATGTCTCCGCTCACCCCTCCCATCCTTGTATGCATGGCTCCGCTCCTCCCTCCCATCCTTGTATACATGGCTCCACTTTACCCTCCTATTCCTGTATAATGGCTCTGCTCCACCCTCCATCCTTGTATGCATGGCTCCGCTCCCACCCTCCAATCCTGTATACATGCTCTCTCCTCCCATTCTTCCATCCTTTTATGCATGGCTCTGCTACTCCCTCCCATCCTTGTATGCATGGCTCCGCTTCATCCTCCCATCCTGTATACATGGCTCTGCGCCACCCTCCCATTCTTGCATACATGGCTCCGCTCCCCCCTCTCATCCTTATATGCATGGCTTCACTCCCACCCTCCCATCCTGTATACTTGGCTCCGCTCCACCCTCCTATCCTTGTATACATGGCTCCGCTGCCCACCCTCCCATCCTGTATACATGGCCTCGCTCTACCCTCCCATCCTTGTATACATGGCTCCGCTCCACCCTCCCATCCTGTATACATGGCTCGCTCCACCCTCCCATCCTTGTATGCATGGTCCCCCCCTCCCATCCTTGTATACATGGCTCCCCTGTCCCATCCTGTATACATGGCTCCGCTCACCCCTCCCATCCTTGTATGCATGGCTCCGCTCCACCTCCCATCCTGTATACATGGCTCCGCTCCCACCCTCCACTCCTGTATACATGGCTCCGCTCACCCTCCCATCCTGTATACATGGCTCTGCTCCACCCTCCCATCCTTGTATGCATGGCTCCGCCCCACCCTCCATCCTGTATACATGGCTCCGCTCCCTCCTCCCGTCCATTATGCATGGTCCCCCCTCCATCCTTGCATACATGGCTCCCCTGTCCCATCCTGTATACATGGTCTCCGCTCACCCTCCCATCCTTGTATGCATGGCTCCGCTCCTCCTCCCATCCTTGTATACATGGCCTCCACTTTACCCTCCTATTCTGTATAGATGGCTCTGCTCCACCCTCCCATCCTTGTATGCATGGCTCCGCTCCCACCCTCCATCCTGTATACATGACTCTTCTCCCATTCTTCCATCCTTTTATGCATGGCTCTGCTATCTCCTCCCATCCTTGTATGCATGGCTCCGCTTCATCCTCCCATCCTGTATACATGGCTCTGCGCCACCCTCCCATTCTTGCATACATGGCTCCGCTCCACCCTCCTCACTTATATGCATGGCTTCACTCCAACCTCCCATCCTGTATACTTGGCTCCGCTCCACCCTCCTATCCTTGTATACATGGCTCCGCTCCCACCCTCCCATCCTGTATACATGGCTCCGCTCCACCCTCCATCCTTGTATACATGGCTCCGCTCCCACCCTCCCATCCTGTATACATGGCTCTGCTCCACCCTCCCATACTGTATGCATGGTCCCCCTCCCATCCTTGTATACATGGCTCCCCTTCCCATCCTGTATACATGGCTCCGCTCACCCTCCCATCCTTGTATGCATGGCTCCGCTCCTCCCTCCCATCCTTGTATACATGGCTCCACTTACCCTCCTATTCTGTATACATGGCTCTGCTCCACCCTCCCATCCTTGTATGCATGGCTCCGCTCCCACTCTCCAATCCTGTATACATGACTCTTCTCCCATTCTTCCATCCTTTTATGCATGGCTCCGCTATCTCCTCCCATCCTTGTATGCATGGCTCCGCTTCATCCTCCCATCCTGTATACATGGCTCTGCTTCACCCTCCCATCCTTGCATACATGGCTCCGCTCCATCCTCCCATCCTTGCATACATGGCTCTGCTCCCCTTCTCATCCTGTATACATGGCTCCACTCCCACCCTCCCATCCTTGAATGCATGGCTCCGCTCCCACCCTCAATCCTGTATACATGGCTCCGCTCCCCTTCCCATCCTGTATACATGGCTCCGCTCCCACCCTCCCATCCTTGCATGCATGGCTCCGCTCCACCCTCCCATCCTGTATACATGGCTCCGCTCCCCCCTCCCATCCTGTATACATGGCTCCACTCCCACTCTGTATATATGGCTCCGCTCCCACCCTCCCATCCTGTATACATGGCTCCGCTTCCACCCTCCCATCCTTGTATACATGTCTCTGCTCCCACACTCCCATCCTATATACATGGCTCCACTCCCACCCTACCATCCTTGTATGCATGGCTCCCCTGTCCCATCCTTGTATGCATGGCTGGGCTCCGCTGGGCTCCCCCATCCTCCCCCATCATACTTACCTTCACACCGTCGCTACACGTCCCAGCATCTCTATCCCGGCGCGTCAGCTTCTTCCTGTTTGGTGCGGTCACATGGTACCGCTCATTAAGGTCATGAATATGGACACCACGCCTATGAGAGTGGAGTCGCATCTATTTTCATGACCTAAATGAGCGGTACTACGTGACTGCTCAGCATAGAAAGAAGCAGACGCGCCGGGACAGGGATGCAGGGACCAAAGGTGAGTACGTACGTGGAGATGACCCTCGGCTACCTTCAGGAGATCAGCGGCTAGCGCCGCTGATCTCCCGACGATAGCGGTGGCATGCGTGGTTCAAATCCTACACCAATTTGCGTCCGGACTGTGCCTGTCGCTGATTGGTCGCGTCTGGCCGGGCGCGACCAATCAGCGATGCAGGATTTCCGTTGCAGACAGACAGAATTAGACAATTATATAGTAGATGATGTTTAAACCAGTGCACATATTACTATGGAATAATTTATTTTAAAGCTTAGTAAATGTGCAAATGTTTATATCACCATTTCAGATTGTGAATTTCTGAAAATCAATATATTGACTATTTTATAATCATAAATTTGATATTTGATAACATGAGCTTAGTCCTATTTAACTAGGAAAATATGAAAATGAAATGCATTGGAATTATATAAAGCAAGGCTCAATAGAACATGATTTTGCTGGCTAAATAATGACAGCATGGTTTGAAATGGGAACCTTTTACTGTATAAAAAAATGGTACACTTTACAATTCTGCCTATTATTTAGTACATTTCTGATCGTGCAACAAAAGCACCTTGAGCATGGCCTGTGATGAAGCCCATTACTGTGTCTTCAATGTACAACCCTGGGGCTGCACAAATTAGGTTATTCCAAAGAGCACAATGAGATGTGCATAATAATGGAACATATACAAACAGCTGAGAGAAAAATAAGTGTCTCCACTGGGGACTGACCCCAGGCTGCTCAGAATTATGTTCCAAATAAACTGCCACCTTATAGTTTTTCTCCAATAGACAGTCTGGTTAGCTGCTGATCATTAGATTATAAGTTAACACAAGCACATAAGTAATATACATATAAATAGACATATAGGAAGGGTATCTAGAGAAATAAAGTATGCCTCAGCTGTGACATCAGCCTCACATACTTAAAATAACATTACATATGCATGTAAGCCTTTTATGTAATATGATCTAATTATTCAATGTGCATAGTTTATTTTGCGTAATTTTCATTTCTTCTGTTTCGTTCATGAATGAAATTGCATTGGCAATAAAAATACTGCAAAATAAAGGCTGGGTCTCACATAACGATACACCAGCGATCCCGACAACGATATGCACTTGTCAGGATCGCTGGTGTATCGCTACATGATCGCTGCTGAGCTGCCAAACAGGCAGCTCAGGCAGCGATCTGGGACAGCGACACTGCAGGTAACATCGCTTAGTTACCCGCAGTGTACCTTGGATACCAGCGCGCTGATGCAGGGAGCTGGTAACCAAGGTACACAGCGTGTTTCCAAGCGCTGCGCGGTGCCTGGAAACCCGTTGTGTACCTTGGATACCAGCTCCCTGCATCAGGGCGCTGGTATCCAAGGTACACAGCGGGTTTCTAGGCACAGCCCCGCGCCTGGAAACCCGCTGTGTACCTTGTTTACCAGCGGATCGCTGGTCTCCCGCCTGTCACACGCAGCGATGCGTGCCTGTCAGCGGGAGACCAGCGATCAAAAAAATGTCCTGACATTTCAGCGACGATCAGCGATACCCAGCAGGGGGGCTGATCGTCGCTGAATGTCACACACAGCGATATCGCTGGTGAGCTCGGTGCTGCGTCACAAAACTAGTGACTCAGCACCGATCTCGGTAGCGTTATCGCTATGTGAGACGGGCCCTTAAGTGTCCATGATTCACAAGATGATCCCATATAAGATTAAAATTAGGAACAAAAATAAATCCCCACAAAAATTAAATTGCACAAGTGTAATTACAATGGATATGAAATGAGTCCACTTTTTTCTTTATAAATCATAAGAAACAGATGAATCCCATTTTGCTTTAGTTAAGCTCATGCAAAAATAAAGTAAGTGTGATGAAACTGGTGCACATTCAAGATACTAATGTGAAAAGAATAATTAATAAGAAAAAAATCTAAATGTGAAGATAACACTTCCCATTAAATAATATGTAACTAATGTTGTGTTCTAACATTTTAGTGAAAGCATAAATAGAAATCATGGGGCAACACTAGTGTGCTCAAACATTATGATACCTTTTTCATGGCATCCATAGAGTGTAAGGCCCCTTCATATAGTATGATGCCCCCAAAAACACCTCTGCAAAGTATAATGCCTCAACACTAGTGTTGAGCGATATTGCTCGATATCTAAAAATATCGTATCGAAATTGTATCGCCGATATCACTAAATATCGTCGATATCCGATTCCGATACCGGAAGTCCCATGTAAGTCTATGGGAACAAAATATCGCAACTAAAAAAAACCTTTATTTCCTTGTAAACACTAAATATACACACATAGAATACATATATATATATATACATGTCATTGTGACATATATATATACATATATGTATAGTTTATACACTTCTACATAGTAAAATATCCTCTGATTCAATTGCCGGGTAAAGCCGGCTTCTGTGAAAAGACAGAAGCACCCGACATAAAATGACACTTGGTGTACATAGGGTTAACCATGTCTTTTCATGTCGTTTGCAATCTGATTTGCACAAACAATTACATCAGTCTATGTGTGCAAAATTTCACACCTGTAGGGGTTAATTAAAGGTGTAAATTCATTGTAAAAAAAACGGACTTTTTTGCTACGAATTTACACCTTTAATTAACCCCTACAGGTGTGAAATTTTGCACACTTACACTCATGTAATTGTTTGTGCAAATCAGATATCAAACTACATGAAAAGACATGGTTAACTCTATGTAAACCAAGTGTCATTTCATGTCGGGTTCTGCATTTTCACAAAAGCCAGCAATTGAATTAGCGGCTATTATACTATGTAGAAGTGTATGAACTATAAATATAAATATATATATATGTGTCACAAATTTAATGACATGTATATATATATATGAGGTTTAGAATTGCTGAAAAAAAAGGCGTGGGCTCCCGCCCTATTTTCGCAACCAGACAGACAAAGCCAGTGAGTGGGGGCAGATAATAATAGCCCAGAGAGGGACCATTATTTTTGCCCCCCCCGGCTACTAACATCTGCCCCCAGACACCCCAGAAAGGGCAAATCTCTAATTAGATTTGCCCTTTCTGGCACTTTGCCCGTCTATTCCCATTGCCCTGTAGCGGTGGCGAATGGGTTAATAAGTGGTTAAAATGACCTTGCAATTGAAAGGTCACTTTAAGCCAGGTTAATAATTGAGAGCTGTCAATTAGACAACTATCAATTATTAATCCTATTGTATGAAAGAAAAATCAAACACACACACTTTAACCCCTTCATGACCCAGCCTATTTTGACCTTAAAGACCTTGCCATTTTTTGCAATTCTGACCAGTGTCCCTTTATGAGGTAATAACTCAGGAACGCTTCAACGGATCCTAGCGATTCTGAGATTGTTTTTTCGTGACATATTGGGCTTCATGTTAGTGGTAAATTTAAGTCGATAATTTTTGCGTTTATTTGTGAAAAAAATGGAAATTTGGCGAAAATTTTGAAAATTTTGTAATTTTCAAATTTTTAATTTTTATTCTGTTAAACTAGAGAGTTATGTGACACAAAATAGTTAATAAATAACATTTCCCACATGTCTACTTTACATCAGCACAATTTTGGGAACAACATTTTTTTTTGTTAGGAAGTTATAAGGGTTAAAAGTTGACCAGCGATTTCTCATTTTTACAGCAAAATTTACAAAACCATTTTTTTTAGGGACCACCTCACATTTGAAGTCACTTTGAGGGGTCTATATGGCAGAAAATACCCAAAAGTGACACCTTTATAAAAACTGCACCCCTCAAGCTACTCAAAACTACATTCAAGAAGATTATTAACCCTTCAGGTGCTTCACAGGAACTAAAGCAACGTGTAAGGAAAAAATGGACATTTTAATTTTTCCAACAAAAATTTTCTTTTAGCATCAATTTTTTCATTTTTACATGGGCATCAGGATAAAATGGATCCTAAAATTTGTTGGGCAATTTCTCCTGAGTACACAGATACCTCATATGTGGTCATAAACCACTGTATGGGCGCACGGCAGGGCTCAGAAGGGAAGGAGCGCCATTTGACTTTTTGAATGGAAAATATGCTGGAATATTTAGCGGTTGCCATGTCACATTTGGAGAGTCCCTGTGTGCCTAAACATTGGAGCTCCCCCACAAGTGACCCCATTTTGGAAACTAGACCCCCTAAGGAACTTATCTAGATGCATAGTGATCATTTTGAACCCCCAGGTGCTTCACAAATTGATCTGTAAAAAAAAGAAAGTACTTTTTTTTCACAAAAATTTTCTTTTAGCCTCAGTTTTTTCATTTTCACATGGGCAACAGTATAAATTGGATCCTAAAATTTGTTGGGCAATTTCTCCTGAGTACACAGATACCTCATATGTGGTCATAAACCACTGTTTGGGCGCATGGCAGGGCTCAGAAGGGAAGCAGCGCCATTTGACTTTTTGAATGGAAAATATGCTGGAATATTTAGCGGTTGCCATGTCGCATTTGGAGAGTCCCTGTGTGCCTAAACATTGGAGCTCCCCACAAGTGACCCCATTTTGGAAACTAGACCCCTAAGGAACTTATCTAGATGCATAGTGATCATTTTGAACACCCAGGTGCTTCACAAATTGATCTGTAAAAAAAAGAAAGTACTTTTTTTTCACAAAAATTTTCTTTTAGCCTCAGTTTTTTCATTTTCACATGGGCAACAGTATAAATTGGATCCTAAAATTTGTTGGGCAATTTCTCCTGAGTACACAGATACCTCATATGTGGTCATAAACCACTGTTTGGGCGCATGGCAGGGCTCAGAAGGGAAGCAGCGCCATTTGACTTTTTGAATGGAAAATATGCTGGAATATTTAGCGGTTGCCATGTCGCATTTGGAGAGTCCCTGTGTGCCTAAACATTGGAGCTCCCCCACAAGTGACCCCATTTTGGAAACTAGACCCCCTAAGGAACTTATCTAGATGCATAGTGAGCACTTTGAACCCCAGGTGCTTCACAAATTGATCCGTAAAAAAAAGAAAGTACTTTTTTTTCACAAAAATGTTCTTTTAGCCTCAGTTTTTTTCATTTTCACATGGGCAACAGTATAAATTGGATCCTAAAATTTGTTGGGCAATTTCTCCTGAGTACACAGATACCTCATATGTGGTCATAAACCACTGTTTGGGCGCACGGCAGGGCTCAGAAGGGAAGGAGCGCCATTTGACTTTTTGAATGGAAAATATGCTGGAATATTTAGCGGTTGCCATGTCGCATTTGGAGAGTCCCTGTGTGCCTAAACATTGGAGCTCCCCACAAGTGACCCCATTTTGGAAACTAGACCCCTAAGGAACTTATCTAGATGCATAGTGAGCACTTTGAACCCCCAGGTGCTTCACAAATTGATCCGTAAAAAAAAGAAAGTACTTTTTTTTCACAAAAATTTTCTTTTAGCCTCAGTTTTTTTCATTTTCACATGGGCAACAGTATAAATTGGATTCTAAAATTTGTTGGGCAATTTCTCCTGAGTACAAAGATACCTCATTTGTGATCATAAACCACTGTTTGGGCGCACGGCAGGGCTCAGAAGGGAAGGAGCGCCATTTGACTTTTTGAATAGAAAATATGCTGGAATATTTAGCGGTTGCATGTCGCATTTGGAGAGTTCCTGTGTGCCTAAACATTGGAGCTCCCCCACAAGTGACCCCATTTTGGAAACTAGACGCCCTAAGGAACTTATCTAGATGCATAGTGAGCACTTTGAACCCCCCAGGTGCTTTACAGAAGTTTATAACGCAGAGCCGTGAAAATAAAATATCATTTTTTTTTCTCAAAAAATGATTTTTTAGCCCACTATTTTTTATTTTCACAATGGTTACAGGAGAAATTGGACCCCGAAAGTTGTTGTCCAGTTTGTCCTGAGTACGCTAGTACCCCATATGTGGGGGGGAACCACTGTTTGGGCACACGTCAGGGCTCGGAAGGGATGTAGTGACGCTTTGAAATGCCAACTTGATGGAATGGTCTGCGGGCATCTTGTTACGTTTGCAGAGCCCCTGATGCGCCTAAACAGTAGAAACTCCCCACAAGTGACCCCATTTTGGAAACTAGACACCGCAAAGAACTTATCTAGATGTGTGGTGAGCACTTTGAACCCCCAAGGGCTACACAGAAGTTTATAATGCCCGGGCATGAAAATAAAAAAATCATATTTTTTCCACAATCAGGATCTTTTAGTCCCCAATTTTTTTATTTTCGCAAGGGTAACATGAGAAATTAGACCCCAAAAGTTGTTGTCCAATTTGTCCTGAGTATGCTGATATCCCATATGTGGGAGAAAACTACTGTATTGGCACAGTTGGGGCTCGGATGGGAAGTAGTGACCTTTTGAAATGCCCACTTGATGGAATGGTCTTCGGGCGTCATGTTACGTTTGCAGAGTCACTGATGTGCCTAAACAGTAGAAACTCCCACAAGTGACCCCATTTTGGAAACTAGATCCCCAAGGAACTCCTCTAGATGTGTGGTGAGCGCTTTGAATCTCCAAGTCCTTCACAGAAGTTTATAACGCAGAGCCGTGAAAATATAAAATCATTTTTTTTCCACAAAAATAATTTTTAGTCCCCAATTTTTTTTCCCAATGTTAACAGGAGAAATTAGAACCCCCAAAGTTGTTGTGCAATTTTTCCTGAGTACGCTGATACCTCATATGTGGGGATAAACCACTGTTTGGGCATACATCGGGGCTTGGAATAAACGGAGCACTGTTTGACTTTTTGAACGCAAAATTTGCAGGAATCAATGGTGGCGCCATGTCGCGTATGGAGACCCCCTGATGTGCCTAAATAGTGGAAACCCCTCAATTCTAACTCCAACCCTAACCCCAACACACCCCTAACGCCTACACACACCTAACCCTAATACAAACCCTAATCATAACCCTAACCCCAACACACCCCTAACCCTAATCCCAACTCTAACCATAAACCTAACTACAAGCCTAACCCTAATCCGCCGCGGATCAGCAGCGAAATCCGCCGCGGATCAGCAGCGAAATCCGCCGCGGATCACCAGCGAAATCCGCCGCGGATCCGCAGCGAAATCAGCCGCGGATCCGCAGCGAAATCCGCCGCGGATCAGCAGCGAAATCCGCCGCGGATCAGCAGCGAAATCCGCCGCGGATCAGCAGCGAAATCCGCCGAGGATCAGCAGCGAAATGCGCCGCGGATCCGCAGCGAAATCAGTCGCGGATCCGCAGCGAAATCCGCCGCGGATCAGCAGCGAAATCCGCCGCCGATCAGCAGCGAAATCCGCTGCGGATCAGCAGCGAAATCCGCCGCCGATCAGCAGCGAAATCCGCTGCGGATCAGCAGCGAAATCCGCCGCCGATCAGCAGCGAAATCCGCCGCGGATCAGCAGCGAAATCCGCCGCCGATCAGCAGCGAAATCCGCAGCGGATCAGCAGCGAAATCCGCCGCCGATCCGCAGCGAAATCCGCCGCGGATCAGCAGCGAAATCCGCCGCCGATCAGCAGCGAAATCCGCCGCGGATCAGCAGCGAAATCCGCCGCGGATCCGCAGCGAAATCCGCCGCGGATCAGCAGCGATGTCCGCGCGGATCAGCAGCGAAGTCCGCCGCGGATCAGCAGGGAAATCCCCCGCGGATCAGCAGCGAAATCCGCCACGGATCAGCAGCGAAATCCGCCGTGGATCAGCAGCGAAATCCGCCGCGATCAGCAGCGAAATCCCGCGGATCAGCAGCGAAATCCGCTGCCGATCAGCAGCGAAATCCGCAGCGGATCAGCAGCGAAATCCGCCGCCGATCAGCAGCGAAATCCGCCGCGGATTAGCAGCGAAATCCGCCGCCGATCAGCAGCGAAATCCGCAGCGGATCCGCAGCGAAATCCGCCGCGGATCAGCAGCGAAGTCCGCCGCGGATCAGCAGCGAAGTCCGCCGCGGATCAGCAGCGAAATCCGCCGCGGGATCAGCAGCGAAATCCGCCGCGGATAAGCAGCGATATCCGCCGCGGATCCGCAGCAAAATCAGCTGCGGATCAGCCGCAGCAAATCCGCTAGGAAAAAAAAAAAAAATTCTTTATTTTTTTTATTTGTCCCTACCTATGATAAAGGGGGGGTTCATTTACTTTTTTTTATTTTGATCACTGTGACAGTTTATCACAGTGATCAAAATAAATTTTTGAACACTGGGGGGCGCACTGCGCATGCGCCGGCAGGCGGGCGCACTGCGCATGCGCCCGCCATTTTCCAATATGGCGGCGCCCATGAAGAGGCCCGGGCGGACGCCGGGCCCGATCGTGGGACATCGGTGGATCGGGAGAGGTGAGTAGGGGGGTCGGAAGGCTGGGGGGGGGGATAGGAAGTGGGGGCAGTGGACCAAAAGAGGAGGGGAGCTGTAAGTGACGGCGGTGACCGATCGCTGCCATCTTTCGGTGGCGGCGGCCGATCACCGCCGTGACTCGGTGTGGGGGGGGTCAGGGCTCGGTCTCCAGCCATGGCAGATGCTATTGCAGCATCGGCCATGGCTGGATTGTAATATTTCACCAATTAAATTGGTGAAATATTACACATTGCTCTGATTGGCTGTTTCACTTTTAACAGCCAATCAGAGCGATCGTGGCCACGGGGGGGTTAAGCCAACCCCCCCTGTGGTGAAGCACAAAGGGTCCTGTAACTGCGGGTCGGGTGACCTTTGAGTGACCCCGGTCTCCCGGCCCGCAGGGACGAGATCCTTTCATGACGCCACATAGGCGTCATGGGTCGGATTGGCACAGGTTTTCATGACGCCTACGTGGCGTCATGGGTCGGGAAGGGGTTAATAAAAAAGAAGTTTAATGAAATAATCACACAGTTTTTGACCATATTTTATTTTCCTGCTAAAACCATTTCCTGTAATAAAAATAAAATAATAAAGCAAAATTATTCTTACCAATCCGATGTACAGTCAGGTCCCACGGTGTAATCCTTCAGAAAGGGTTAATGTTTACTGCAGGGACCGCAGCTAATGCTGCAGCCTCACAGTAAACCCCAAATGAATGAGTTCCTCTCCTGGCTGACAGGAGAGGAAGTGGAAAGCTTAATTGATTGCTTTCCACTTTCACTTCAGGTCAGCCAGGGACACAATCAGTGACGTCAGAGGGAACTGGTTAACAAAAATAGGGGATCCCCTCGAAAAAAATTGGCGTGGGGTCCCCCTATTTTTGTTAACCAGCCAGATGAAGCAGACCGCTGAGGCCTGGATTTTCAGGCTGTTAAGGAGCCAAGAGATCCATGGACCTTGCCAGCCTGATAATACCAGGCCACAGCAGTCTGCATATCTTGGCTGATTAACAAAAATAGGGGATCCCCTCGAAAAAATTTGGCGTGGGGTCCCCCCTATTTTTGTTAACCAGCCAGATGAAGCAGACCGCTGAGGCCTGGTTTTTCAGGCTGGTAAGGATCCAATATCCATGGACCTTGCAAGCCTGATAATACCAGGCCACAGCAGTCTGCTTAGCTTGGCTGGTTAACAAAAATAGGGGATCCCCTCGAAAAAAAAAACGGCGTAGGGGTCCCCCTATTTTTGTTAACCAGCCAAGTAAAATGCAGACTGCTGCGGCCTGGTATTAAAAGACTGTCAAGGCCCATGGATTTTGGCCCTCAACAGCCTGATAATACCAGGCTACAGCAGCCCCACATTTGGCGCATTAAAAGATGTGCCAATTGTGGCACTTTACCTGGCTCTTCCCACTTGCCCTGTAGCGGTGGCAAGCGGGGTAATAAGGGGTTAATGTCACCGTTGATTGCACGGTGACAATAAGCCCGGTTAATAATGGAGAGGCGTCAATAAGACACCGATCCATTATTAATCCCAAAGTTTTTAAATGCATAAAAAAAAGACAAAGCAAGAAAAAAGTATTTTAATGAAATAAAAGAGACAACACAGTTTTCATTTCTTTTATTGGACTCTCATTCCTGCGACGCCATCGATCTCCTGTAAAAAAAGAAAAAAAAAAAACCAACAGTATACCACCTGTCCGACGCAGTCCATAGTAACGACAGTCCTACGACGATCCAGCTCTGCTACATCGCAATGACAGGCAGAGCCTGTCATCGCGACGCAGCACAGCTGATTACCTGCTTCCCCGGCGGTGACGTCATCGGACTGACTGCTTTACGGCCGGGATTACCCATCAGTCACTGCAGTTATCGCGAGAAACTGCATGTGACCGCCGGGGAGAAGAGGATGGCGGCCATGAAGCAGTCCAGGCCGTGACCGCCGGAGATCTTCTGCCAAGTAAGTGCCGCTGACTCCTGACAGACCCGACCGACGGACACTGACAGTGACAGACCCGACCGACGGACACAGACAGTGACAGTGACAAATCCGATTCCGGTATTCGATAAGACGAAAATATCGAAACGAATTATCGAAAGGCCGATAGAGCTAATATCGGCCGATAGCCGATATTTGCATTATCGTATCGCTCAACACTACTCAACACAGTATTATGTCTCATCAGTGAATCAAAAACATTATGATACCCATGGTGCCCCAACAATGTATGATGCCCATCAGGGCCACTAATACAGCATGATGTCTCCACAGTGCCCCAACATAATGTGATATTCCCACAGTGCCCTCACACAGTATTGTATCCCCAAAGTGATATCCCCACAGTATGATGTCCCATAGTGACCTCTCTACAGAGCTCTAAGGTCTACTCCAACACAAGCACTGACAGACAAACAAAAAAGAAATACTCACCTAACCCCATTCCCTTGATTTGTGGCTCTAGTCTGTGTATTGTGTCAATTGAGCTCCACACAACATGCGTAATCTAGTGATGTCATTGTGCCTGATGCACCAAATGATGAAGCAGAGAGCTGACAGCTCCCTGTTCCTCCATTGAACACTACAGTATCTGCATACCGAGTAAGCAGATACTTTTGCAAATGAAGCTTCAGGTGCGCAGTTTGACATTGGCACCACAAATAATGGACCCCAAAGCGGCCTTGTGGTCTGTTGCTATTGGAGATACGTCACTGCATTGCAGGTTTATTAATGATAAAATAATAATGATGGTTTTTCTGGGCTTCAAGTCATTTTAGGACTATAATTTGAAAGGTACAGATGTAGCAATTGGCAAACTAGTTGCTACACTGCTCTGGCATCATCCTCAATTACTATCATCCCATTTTTCCTTTAGCTTATAGGCTGTCTGTCAATATTCATAACACCAAGAAATCTGTCTTTGTTTAAAATAAAAGAGTAGAATAAAGAATAAGGATGTAGAAAGTGTGAGACAGTGAAGGAATATGTGTCGAATGGGGTGTACATTTCACCTAGGTACTGTGCTGTATGGTATAAGGGAAATGTGTGGCTTTGTAAACCTAGTGGTAGAGAAAGGTCACTACACCTTACATTCAGTACACACTTGCAGCTCAGGTCTGAAACCATTCAGCTGTTAATTAGGAGACCAGAAGTAGGAACTGCGAACACAGTCAGAGAACTCGCTTAGTCTGGACACAGGAGGGGTCCAGGCACAGAAGGTGTCTCCAGGAGTTTGAGCTGTCTCGGTCTGGGTGCTCGATGTACCCCGGACACAGGAGTAGTCTCTGTGAGAATCAATGCGGATAGCTGCTGAATAGGAGGGGAGCTCTCTCAAGTCTGGACGTTGAAGGTGCCTTCAGACACAAGGAGGAGACTCTGTGAAACTCCATGCTGGTAAATGCTGAACATATGTGTTGTTTTGGCCCAGGCTGGTAGAGTCTGGACCCGGATAGATAGGGAAATCTATCTAAGTGTAGTAAGTGGCTAGACAAGCCCAGGTCTTATGTTTATGATTTGTTTTTATCTGTGTGCTGTGGACTTCAATAAAGCTGGTTGCGGCCAGTTTTGACCAGAACTGCTGTCTCTGAATGAACTGTTTCTATGCCATTCCGTCTACCCGGACGGCGATCTCAGAGCTATATCCCTGAAAAGCTTACAATTGGCGGAGAATGCTGGGGCAGCACAGTGGCTGATACAATTGGTGCTGGAATGTGCGTGCAGCACAGTGGCTTAGAGACAGCAATAAAGGTGAAGTCTGTTGAAGCAGCAGCAGAGAAAAAAAAAGTGTGTCAGCAAAAACGTCTGTTGGAGCAGTCTTAAAGAGACAGTGGCCCTAATAGAGTTTGCAAAAGAAAAAAAAGTGTGTCTGCACAGCAAAGCTGAACTTGTTGTGGAAAAGACTGTGGAGTGTGCAGCAGCAAAGGAAAAGTCTGTTGGAGCAGTCTTGAAGAGACAGTGGCCCTAATAGAGTTTGCAAAGGAAAAAAAAAAAAAAGTGTGTCTGCACAGCAAAGCTGAATTTTCTGTGGAAAAGACTGTGGAGTGTGTATGTCTTGAGTGAAGACAGAGAAGTCTGACAGCATGGATGACAGCATGGAGGCGCTGTTTGAACAAATGGCGCAAGTTAATGTGCAACATAAGACTGCCGTGGTTGAGACAGATAAGTCCGGCAGTATGGAGGAGCTCATTGAGTACCTGGTCCAGGCCCAGCGGAGCATGCAGCAGAGCATGGAGCGGCAGCGCCTGCAGCACCAGCAGCGCATGCAGCAGGCCCAGCAGCAATTCCTGCAGCAGCAGGAGAATAACCGGTTGTTTTTTGAACAGGTTGCAGCACTACAAAAGACTTGCAGCGCATCGTCCCAAAGTAATGGTGCAAAGTCGCCTGCATTGTCTGCTGTAAAGAAGGCGGTAAGACGGTCCCTGAAAAAGATGACACCTCGTGACGATGTGGAGGTATATCTCACTAGGTTTGAGGGACTGGCAGAGAAGGAGAATCTGCCCCTATCTGAATGGGCCATGATGGTCGCACCCTATCTGATTGGAGAGCCCAAAGGGCCTATGCTGACCTGAGCGAGCAGGACAGCCAAGACTATGCCAAGCTGAAAGCGGAGATTCTTACCCGGCTGGGTGTTACGGTGACAGCCCGTGCCAGGGGAGTTCATGACTGGAGATGCAGTTGGGAGTCTGCCGTCAGCAAACCTGATTATGGAGTTGAAAAGGTGATAGTGAACCGCTACACCCGAGCATGTCCTCCTGAGGTACAGCCAGAGGTCGGACAAGGAGACCACCAGGACGCCAATCGTCTGGTCAGCCTGATGGAGAAGGCCTTCGCCAGCAAAGACTGTCTCCGTGACCAGCCATCTGAGAGGTCGTCCCGGACGCTGAACTCTCGCGGTAAGAGCGTTCCAGCTGTTGGGGACATGGGGTATGCTGATAAGCGGGTTCAGGCCCGAGGGGACGTGGGTGGAAAAGTGTGATGGACAGTGTTGGAGATGTCGTGAAATTGCAGCCAACTGTCCAATAGAGGGGGAGCCTATGTATTGTGATGTTGGCAGATCCCTCTCTCTCTGCGCAGAACCTGTGTGTGAGTCCACCTCAGCCGAAGAGACTGGACCACAGGTGTCCCCGGTGGTTGTAAATGACTGCTCAGCACAGGCCCTCTTGGACTCAGAGAGTCCAGTGACTTCCGTATGTGACAGCCTGATTGATAGGGACTTCATCCCTGATAAGCACCTGGGTATGGTGTGCATCCATGGAGACACCAAAGTCTACCAGAGACTGCCGTGGACTTGGTCCCCAAACTCGGGGAGGTTTCATATGAAGTGGGGGTAGTGAAGAACCTGGTGCAACCCGTTATATTGGGTAATGACTTTCCCGATCTAAGGATCTCTGGGGGAAAAATGTTTCTGATGGACAGTGTGATGAAGCTCCTATTGAGGGTGCGCAGTCCCGAGGGGCGGAACACAATGCTAGTGGGCCGTTAAACTTATATGATGATGATGATAATCATGATAATGATGCTGATACTGATGGTGATGATGATGATGATGATGATCATGATAATGATGCTGATACTGATGATGATGATGATCATGATAGTGATGATGATACTGATCCTAATCATGATAATGATATTGATAATGATGATGACTGTGATAGAGATGAAATTCCTTTGCAGGTGATGTTGGGAGACGAGGATGGTGGTTTGTTGTGAATGGGTTTGAGATGAGTTCTGAGCAGAGGCTCCCTCTGGTGGTTACAAGCGGTACTAGTGAGGATTGTGAGGACTGGGAATCAGGTGTTACTGATTGGTCTTTTATAAGGGAGTCATTTTCCCATCAGGGTTGCCGGTGATCAATTGTTCTGGTCTGAATCCTTCTTTCCAGTTTCCCTTGTAGCCTGCTGTGTCGTGTCTGCATCTCCTGCTATCAGATAAGACAATTTCTTATTTTGTGTTTTTGCTATATTTTTGCATTTTGTCCTGCACTTCTGTGGGGGCCTTCAGGGTCCCCTCCGGGGGCTTCTGCCCTCTCAGTTTAGTCCAGCCACTGTGTTTTGTACTTTTGCTTTTTCCAGTTTTTTCAGTGGCTGCTGTTTTGTTTTTGTTACACCAGAGAACTAATTTAGGTGGTAGAGGTCGTGTGATCTCAGGTGATTTTGAAATTAGTAGAGTTGGTGTTTTTTCAGGGTTTTCTGAGATTGCAGTAAGTACCCTTCCTATCCTTTTCTATTTAGATAGTTTGGGCCCCAGCGTTTGCTCATACTATTTTCTTTCTGTGTCAGTATTTCCTCTTGTCTAACCGCCATTACATGTTTGGGGGCTTTCTATTATCTTTGGGGTTCTGCTCCGGGGCAGATAGCTTTCCTAATTTCTATCTTTAGGTGTAGTTAGTTTCTCAGGCTGTGACGAGGCGTCTAGGACCAACGTAGGAACGCTCCACGGCTGCCTCTAGTTGCGGTGGTTAGTCAGGGTACTGCAATCTCATAGATTCCAACTGCTCTGGTGTATTTCCTTTTTTACCTGCACTCCTCAGCTACCGTAACATAACAGTATCACCGGCCAAAAAAATTGTATGGTACTCACAGAAGGGAAAAAATATTTTGAAGGAAGAAAAGTTGTCAGAGATATTTTTCTGTTTGTTGCAATTATTTTTTTTTATTTTTTTTTTCCCTCTGTATCTCTGGGTGCTGGGGAGGATCTTTTCTCCCAATGGAGTTTGCACAGTTGTCTGGCCGTGTGGATCAGCTTGCCACTGAGGTTCGGAGTATTGCTATCTATCTTGCTAGGTTGCCTGTTGTGGAACCTAGGATTCCCATGCCAGATTTGTTTTTAGGGGATTGAGCTAAGTTTCAGAATTTCAAAAATAATTGTAAATTGTTTCTTGCCTTAAAATCTAAGTCCTCAGGAAACGAAGCGCAGCAGGTTCAAATTATCATCTCTCTCCTGCGCGGCGATCCTCAGGATTGGGCTTTTTCCCTGATACCTGGGGATCCTGTTTTGAGTGATGTTGATGCATTTTTTCAGGCTTTGGGGTTATTGTACGATGAGCCTAATGTCACTGATCAAGCTGAAAAAGCCTTGTTGGCATTAAATCAGGGGCTTGATGACGCTGAATTATACTGTCAGAGATTCCGTAGGTGGGCAGTCCTGACCAAATGGAATGACGACGCTTTGGCGGCCCTTTTCCGGAAGGGTCTGTCGGATAATGTAAAGGATGTTATGGTGGGATTCCCTGTCCCCTCTGGTCTCAATGATTCTATGTCATTAGCGATTCAAATTGACAGATGTTTGCGTGAGCGGAGAAGTATGCGTGGAGTGGTGTTGCCTTGTGAGCCAGCTGCTGAGCCCATGCAGTGTGATAGAGTGGTGTCTGGGGCACAGCGTCATGAGTTTAGAAAGCGCAATGGGTTATGTTTCTACTGTGGTGATGCCTCTCATGCTATTTCAGTCTGCCCTAAGCGGGGAAGACGTTTTGCACGCTCAGTTGTCTTGGGTAGTGTTCAGACTAAGTTTTTATTAACTGTCACTCTGATATGCTCTCTGTCCTCATTTTCTGCTCAGGCTTTCGTTGATTCTGGAGCAGCTATTAACCTGATGGATTATGATTTTGCTAAACGTTGTGGGTTTCCCTTGATACCCCTACAGAAGTCTATTCCTTTCCTGGGGATCGATTCTACCCCTTTGGCTGAGAATAAACCCCAGTTTTCTACTCAGGTGATAATGAGGGTTGAACCTGATCACCAGGAGTGCTGCAAATTTTTGGTTCTATATAATCTGCATGACATTATAGTGCTGGGTTTCCCTTGGTTACAGTCTCATAATCCTGTTTTGGATTGGAAATCTGTGTCTGTAACCAGTTGGGGCTGCCAATGTGTTAATACCAACACTCCTGTTTTTTCTGCCTCCCCCCAGGCTGAGGATGTTCCTGACTTTTTGTTTGATTTTTCTGATGTGTTTAGCGAAAGTAAATCTGCATCCTTGCCTCCCCATAGGAGCTATGACTGCGCTATTGAATTAGTGCCAGGTAGTAAATTCCCTAAAGGTCGCCTTTTTAACTTGTCTGTACCTGAACATGACGCTATGCGGTCTTATATCAAGGAATCATTGGAGAAGGGTCATATCAGACCATCCTCTTCACCCTTAGGTGCCGGTTTTTTCTTTGTGGCCAAAAAAGATGGTTCATTAAGGCCGTGTATTGATTATCGTCTCTTGAACAATATTACTGTGAAATATCAATACCCGTTACCCTTGATTTCTGACCTGTTTTCCAGGGTGAAAAACGCTACTTGGTTTACCAAGCTTGACCTCAGGGGGGCGTATAACCTTATTCGCATTAAGCACGGGGATGAATGGAAGACGGCATTTAACACCCCTGAAGGGCATTTTGAGTACCTTGTGATGCCCTTTGGGCTCACTAATGCTCCTTCCGTCTTCCAGTCCTTCATGAATGACATTTTCAGGGATTTTGTGGACAAGTTTCTGATTGTTTATTTGGATGATATCTTGATTTTTTCTAATGACTGGGACTCTCATGTGAAACATGTTCGAACTGTATTCCAGATTTTGAGAGAGAATGCTCTGTATGTGAAGGGATCAAAGTGTCTTTTTGGCGTACAGAAGATCTCATTTCTGGGATTCATTTTGTCCCCATCTGTTATTGAAATGGACCCGGTCAAGGTTCAGGCCATCTGTGATTGGGTCCAACCTACTTCATTAAAGGCTCTTCAGAGATTTTTGGGTTTTGCCAATTTTTATCGTAAATTTATTGGTAATTTCTCGGTTATTGTTAAACCATTAACTGATTTGACCAGAAAGGGTTCTGATGTGGTGAATTGGCCTCCTGAGGCAGTCTCTGCGTTTCAGGAACTTAAGCAGAGATTCACTTCTGCTCCTGTTCTACGGCAGCCTGATGTTTCTCTGCCATTTCAGGTGGAGGTTGATGCCTCTGAAATTGGGGCAGGTGCCGTTTTGTCCCAAAAAGATCCAGAGACCTCT
This sequence comes from Oophaga sylvatica, assembly GCA_033576555.1. Taxonomy (NCBI): domain Eukaryota; kingdom Metazoa; phylum Chordata; class Amphibia; order Anura; family Dendrobatidae; genus Oophaga; species Oophaga sylvatica. The sequence continues at coordinate 284,618,317 of JARQOD010000006.1, read as the reverse complement.
AAAAGTAACCCTTGTGCCTTTTTCTCTCGAAAATTTTCTCCTACTGAACGTAATTATGACGTGGGTAATCGGGAGTTATTGGCCATGAAGTGGGCTTTTGAAGAGTGGAGACATTGGCTGGAGGGAGCCAAACATCAGGTGGTGGTCCTTACGGACCATAAGAATCTGGTCTATCTGGAATCTGCCAAGCGACTCAATCCTAGACAGGCCAGGTGGGCCTTGTTTTTCACACGTTTTAATTTTGTGGTTTCCTTTCTTCCTGGCACTAAGAATGTTAAGGCGGATGCCCTCTCGAGGAGTTTCCTTGCGGACTCTCCTGAGCTATCTGATCCCTCTGTTATTTTGAAGGAGGGTGTAGTTCTTTCCGCCATCTCGCCCAATTTGAGACTTGCTCTGGAGGGGTGTCAGGAGGATAGGCCCGAGCGCTGCCCTGTTGGAAAATTGTTTGTCCTGGACCAATGGAAAAAGAGTGTGATGTCTGAGATTCATTGTTCCGCATTGGCTGGGCATCCCGGAATTTTTGGTACCAGAGACTTGGTTAGTCGGTCCTTTTGGTGGCCTACCTTGTCTCGCGATGTCAGGGAATTTGTGCAGTCCTGCGGGACTTGCTCTCGCTCCAAGCCTTGCTCTCGCTCTAGTGGTTTGTTGATGCCATTGCCTGTGCCCAAGAGACCATGGACCCATATCTCTATGGATTTCATTTCCGATCTTCCTGTTTCTCAGAGAATGACCACCATCTGGGTAATTTGTGATAGGTTTTCCAAAATGATACATCTTGTGCCATTACCTAAGTTGCCTTCCTCCTCTGAATTGGTGCCATTGTTCCTTCAGCACGTGGTTCGTTTACACGGCATTCCTGAGAACATTGTGTCTGACAGAGGAGTCCAGTTTGTTTCCAGATTTTGGAGGACTTTTTGTTCTAAACTGGGTGTTCAATTGTCTTTCTCCTCGGCATTTCATCCTCAGACCAATGGTCAAACTGAGAGAACAAACCAGACATTGGAGACTTATCTAAGATGCTTTGTGTCTGCTGATCAGGATGACTGGGTCTCTTTTTTGCCTTTGGCTGAGTTTGCTCTTAATAATAGGGCTAGCTCTGCCACTTTGATGTCTCCGTTTTTCTGTAATTCTGGGTTTCACCCTCGATTTTCTTCAGGACAGACGGAGGTTCTGTCTGTCCAGGTGTTGACTCTGTTGTTGAGCGTATGCAGCAGATTTGGGACCAGGTAGTGGAGAGGTTGTCCCTCTCTCAGGAGAAGGCCCAGCGGTTTGCTAACCGGCATAGGACTGATGGTCCTCGGTTTAAAGTGGGGGACTTGGTCTGGTTGTCCTCAAAGAATATTCCTATGAGAGTAGCATCTCCTAAATTTAAACCTAGGTTCATTGGACCTTATAAGATCATGGAGATTATTAATCCTGTTTCTTTTCGTTTGCTTCTTCCAGGGACATTTAAGATCCATAACGTGTTCCACAAGTCCTTGTTGAAGAGGTTTGTTGAGCCAGTGGTTCCTGCTGCTGTGCCTCCTGACCCTGTTTTGGTTGAGGGCAATCTGGAGTATGTGGTTGAGAAAATATTGGATTCTCGTTTTTCTAGACAAAGACTCCAGTATTTGGTTAAATGGAGAGGTTATGGTCAGGAAGACAATTCTTGGGTGTTTGCTTCGGACATCCATGCTAGGAGACTTATCCGTGCGTATCATAGAACTCATCCTGACCGACCTGGTTGCTCAAATGAGGGTTCGGTGACCCCTCCTCAAGGGGGGGTACTGTTGTGAATGGGTTTGAGATGAGTTCTGAGCAGAGGCTCCCTCTGGTGGTTACAAGCGGTACTAGTGAGGATTGTGAGGACTGGGAATCAGGTGTTACTGATTGGTCTTTTATAAGGGAGTCATTTTCCCATCAGGGTTGCCGGTGATCAATTGTTCTGGTCTGAATCCTTCTTTCCAGTTTCCCTTGTAGCCTGCTGTGTCGTGTCTGCATCTCCTGCTATCAGATAAGACAATTTCTTATTTTGTGTTTTTGCTATATTTTTGCATTTTGTCCTGCACTTCTGTGGGGGCCTTCAGGGTCCCCTCCGGGGGCTTCTGCCCTCTCAGTTTAGTCCAGCCACTGTGTTTTGTACTTTTGCTTTTTCCAGTTTTTTCAGTGGCTGCTGTTTTGTTTTTGTTACACCAGAGAACTAATTTAGGTGGTAGAGGTCGTGTGATCTCAGGTGATTTTGAAATTAGTAGAGTTGGTGTTTTTTCAGGGTTTTCTGAGATTGCAGTAAGTACCCTTCCTATCCTTTTCTATTTAGATAGTTTGGGCCCCAGCGTTTGCTCATACTATTTTCTTTCTGTGTCAGTATTTCCTCTTGTCTAACCGCCATTACATGTTTGGGGGATTTCTATTATCTTTGGGGTTCTGCTCCGGGGCAGATAGCTTTCCTATTTCTATCTTTAGGTGTAGTTAGTTTCTCAGGCTGTGACGAGGCGTCTAGGACCAACGTAGGAACGCTCCACGGCTGCCTCTAGTTGCGGTGGTTAGTCAGGGTACTGCAATCTCATAGATTCCAACTGCTCTGGTGTATTTCCTTTTTACCTGCACTCCTCAGCTACCGTAACATAACAGTGGTTCTTGGGAACCGAGTGTCCCTGACTTACCTGTGTCCTGTGACAATTTTGAGAGTGAGCAGTGGCGAGACCCCACTCTTAAAACGGCACAGGAAAATATAAGAGTTCTGAATGAGGTTTCCCAAGAGCCTGGCTCTGAGGAGAGGTTTCCTCAGGTTGCCATAAACAATAACCTATTGTATAGGGACACTAAAGTCCAGGGAGAGGTCGTGAGCCAGCTCCTAGTACCTGAGCTATATGGAAGTATAGTGCTGGGGTTGTCACATAGTCACATACTTGAGGGACCAGATGGTGAAGTTAATGTTGTGGATGAGATGTTAACTAAGGTTCCAGATCAGGATGTGAATGAGAATGAATTGTATACCCCTGAAAGTGAGCAGGATGAGAATGAGAATGAATTGTATAACCCTGAAAGTGAGCCGGATGTGGCTGAGAAAAAGGGGTCAGACAGGGATAGTGGTAGTGATAGTGAATCATCTGATGACAATAAAGCAACCAGTGCAAATGAGGAAGGCATGGTAGCAGGGGAGGTGGAGAGTCCTGAGAAGAAAGCTGATGCTGACCTTACAGCCGGACAGAAGATGGCATCTGAAGATGTTTTACAGTTGGCCGGTTCCCTGGCGAAGACCAAGGTGAAAGGAGGAGAGCTGAGCTTTAAAGGCAGGACTCTGAAACTGAACACAGCACAAGTGGATGCTGTTGAAGATGAGAAGTTATCAATGTATGGTATGGAGCTGCATCATGCCCAGGACTCTGAAGGTAAAGCTGCAGAGGTGGAAAAAGCCATGGAAGTGGTGGTCACCAAGCCAGATGCCTCATCAGAAGATGAGGTCTCAAGTGAAGCTGTGAGGAACAAGACTGAAGATATGGGGACTGACTCTGTCCAGGAATCTGTTTCTGCCGAAGACAGCGGCGTGGACGGGTTACGGTCCGGATCAGTAGCTGCAACTCGTGAAGCTCAGGCTGGAAGTTCGGCGCCCGGAGCCCCAGCAGTGTTCCCGAGTGATACCAAGGATCTGGATAAATCACAAGATGAGATTTTGAGACATCAGGCTGGCATTGGTGAGCTCAAGCGCACTTTCATGGAGTCTACATCGGAGCCACGTCCCAACAAATGGGAAAAGCGGTGTGTCACTCCGTTGCCGCTGCAGATACACGGGAGCCCAGATGGGATGCAGAACGTGGTGGAAGAGAAGAGCCAGGCGGGTTCTGAGTATACAGATGCAGCTATCAAGGAGAACTTGAAAGCTGGAATAAATGGAGATATTGGATACCATAGTGATGTGACTGAAGAGGTAGAATGTAAGACTGACGGTAGGGCTTCTGAGCATGTTCTACCAGAAGAGCCTGAAGAAGGGGCCGAGGACGTAAAGGACGTCCAACAGCTACAGGAGAAGATGCGTCTCCATGAGGTCTCCACCAAAGAAATGAAGACTGAGAATGTTGCGTTACGCGAGCAGCTGCAGCAGTGTGAACTGGATGTGGCATCTTTTCGCCGGGAACGTGAGCGTTTCCAGCAGTTGCTCCAGAGAGCACGAAATGAAGGGGAAAGTGTATATAGTACCTTGCAGGATCAAGGAAAAGTGGTTGCACAGGTACCAGATGAATTGATTACTTCTCAGAAAAAACTCCAAACTGTGATGAAGGAGTGTGATGAAAGCCATGAGCATCTTCGTGAGAAAGTAGATGTGCTAAAGAAGGTTCAAGGGGAACTAGAGAAAAGTAAAAAAACCCCTATACCTTCTGTGATAGTTGGTGACACATGGTCAGTGCACCAAGGACAGGAGGTACGTGAGTTTCTGAGGAAGAGTCAGCAGAAGTGTTCTGATGTGCCGGGTCGTACTTCTCTGGCCAGGCACTATATCGAAACTGAGCCCGGCCCTAAGGTCAAGATGAAACCGTGCAGGATACCCAAGGCCCGCAGACAGCACAGGCCTGGGAGGGTACAGGGTAGTGCGGATGCTTCAGATGAAGAGAAAGCTGAGGTTGGCTATGGCTCAGGTGAAGATACAGATGACAGTAGTGAAGATGAAGCTGATGAAGGCCATGACTGGTCCAGAGTTCACTGTCTCTTTTGGATTGTTGACCAGCCCTCCGGTCTGGATGACCAGCCCTCCGGTCTGGAGAAGAGGGGGGGGATATGTGAGACAGTGAAGGAATATGTGTCGAATGGGGTGTACATTTCACCTAGGTACTGTGCTGTATGGTATAAGGGAAATGTGTGGCTTTGTAAACCTAGTGGTAGAGAAAGGTCACTACACCTTACATTCAGTACACACTTGCAGCTCAGGCCTGAAACCATTCAGCTGTAAGGTTCTATGTATATATTCCTGAAACTCAGTTTGTTCGTCAGCCATTTTACTTTCTGTCTTGCTGCAGCTATCTTGCCCTCAGTCAAAATGGAGTTTCCAGCTTGCATGTTCCCGCCCTGATTCTCTCCTTTGCTTCTTAAGCAGCCACAGCTGAGCAATCAGTGCTTCAGAATCTAGCCTGCAGTGAACCTGTGACTTGACTCCTGTAAGCCTTGGACCTTGTACTCCAGCTATTCCTACTGAGGAACTCTGAAGCACTTGTGGACTCTGAACCCTGCTCTTTGAAAGACCCACGTTTGCATGGACTTACGGTAACAGAGAAGAAGATCCTGAATCTGTATTGGAGAGTGATTGCTGAGCTTGGATTGCTCTGGCCTGCTGTGTCTCCTGTTTCTGTGTCTGCAAACTGTGTGACTATTTCTGCCAACTTGTATGAAGTAATACAGGACTTTTCTATATCAAACCTGTGTCTCATGTATGTTCATCGCACCCAAGCACAAGACGCTATATGAACTGTACTACATACATTACAAGATTCTGAAGCCAAAACGTTAGTGTCTGCTGGGTCTGGAAGGCTGTGTCTGCTGTACTGTGGATATCAGACGTCCGGTTGTACTTTCTGTGATGACAGTGGTTGTGACTTCTCACAACCATTCCAGGTGAGCAATTCCCTTAAGTTTTTTCTTTTTGCAGTGTTACCACAGGTAAACACTATTGTTTGCTTTTTTTTTCCTTTCTTTTCTCTTTTTTGTCTGCTGTAACTCTGGATATCAGATGTCTGGTTGAAACTTTCTGTGATGATAGTGGTTGTGACTTCTCACAACCATTCCAGTAATCCTGTCTTAAAAGATCTGGAAAATGGAGGCCCGCATAAAGGAACTTTGCGGAGTGACTGATAATATCCTTGCAGATTTGCAGAATATAAAGACCCATTTTACAAATCTACAGGACCTCAATAATCACAATTTGCAAGTGGTTGGACAGACTACCCAGGATTTGCGAGCCAGGATTGAGGTTCTAGAGGGGCGAGTCCAGGCTCCTGCCGTAGCCCCGAGTGCTGGGATTCCCAAGTTGCCCCCTTTTCGTTTTGGCGGTGAACGTGAGAAATTCAGGGGATTTATTAATCAATGCAATCTTTTTTTTTCTGCACATGCTTCACAATTTCTCACTGAACGATCTAAGGTGCTTACTATAATTATGTTGCTTACCAACAAGGCTTTAATGTGGGCAAACACTCTGATTGAGACTGAGGATGATTGTTTGAATCACCTTGATGATTTTATTTCAGCCATGGGGCAGGTGTTTGATGACCCCAATCGAGGTGCAACAGCTGAAGCAGCCATGTTAGCTTTGCGCCAAGGTAAGCACTCGGTAGCTGAATATGCCTTGGATTTCAGGAGATGGGCCCTTGATACCACCTGGGACAGTTCCGCCAAAAAATCTATTTTTCGAAAGGGGTTATCTCCACTGATTAAGGATGAACTTGCTCGTGCCGACCCTCCCACTGCGTTAGGTGACTTTATTAACTACTGCATCCGTATTGATACTCGTCTGACTGAACGCAGGCAAGAGAGATGGTTCGAAAGCAATCGTACTAACCTTTTCCTACCTTCCTCTCCAGCTAAGGAACCTTTGAGTAGGATTACACGGGAACCTGAACCTGAACCCATGCAGGTAGACTCTTTACAACGACGGGTTAGTAATGCACGCAAGGAACATCGTTTTAAGGAGAATCTATGTTTCTATTGTGGTAAGTCAGGGCACTTCATTATAAACTGCCCCAGCCGTTCTCGTAAGACTACTGCAGCACTCATTCATTGTGAGTGTTGCGAGAGGGGATCTGTCAGGTCCGAGCCTCAGGCTCCAGAGAGATCTGCAGCAACAGATCTTGATTTCTCGGACTTAAACTCCGTTACCTCTGAGGACGTTGACTGTGTAAACGCTGCCATTTTTCAAGTTTCCTCAGCGGTGTCCCAGCTGAGTTGTAAGAAAAACAATTCTCATTGCTTTCTTTCCATCAAACTCTGGGTTGACTCAGCTTGGGTGTCTAGCTCAGCTATGATCGACTCAGGGGCAAGTGGAAATTTTATGGATGTCTCCTTTGCTCTGAAACAGGGAATACGTTCAGTGAAGAAGGCTACTCCAGTACAGATGGAAACTGTGGATGGCTCCCTGCTGACCTCTGGACCAGTGGATCAGGAAACAGAGCCTTTGAGGGTTCTTATGGGTAAAGATCATCAAGAGAAACTGTCCTTTATGCTTATCTCTTCTCCCCACTTTCCCATTATTCTAGGGCTACCATGGCTGCAGGCTCAGAATCCTACCATTAACTGGGAGACCAAGGAATTACACTTTCCAGAGAAACAGATGAGTCCAAAAGTTTCAGCTTGCTCTGTTCCTAAAGGAATCATGTCAGTCCCTGAACTACCAGCTGTATACCAGGACTATGTGGATTTATGTGACAAGAAGAACGCTGACCAGCTTCCTCCTCACCGTCCATATGATTGTCCAATTGAATTATTGCCTGGAGCAGAGATACCTTTTGGTAAGATCTACCCCCTGGCGGGGCACGAGCTAAAGGCTTTAAAGGATTACATAGATGAAAATCTAGCCAAGGGCTTCATACGCCCCTCTTCATCTCCTGCAGGTGCACCCATCTTCTTTGTAAAGAAGAAAGATGGATCTCTGAGACCATGCGTAGACTATAGGGAACTCAATAAGGTTACTATTAGAAACCGTTATCCATTGCCTTTAATCCTTGAGTTATTGGAGAGAGTGCGACATGCCAAAATTTTTTCTAAACTAGATCTTCGTGGGTTAAAACAGAACAAAGTGATGTTACCACCACAAAAAAAGCGATAAAGGGTTACTTATGTGAGAAAATACAAAACTTTATTGAAACATGACATATATATACGATTAGAACATGTAAAGGTACAGGCAGGGACAGCAAGTATCAATGCAAGGTGCCCACACAACCTAAAAGGAAAGGTAGGCGGACTGGTCCCAGATCACATAACAATATTAAAATAAACAAGCAGCACTACATATACAGTGTGTATATAGTTCTCAAAACACATAAGAACAATCATCATCTAAATCTGTTCAGCAAAAGAAATGCATAGCACGGGAAACCTAGTGTCAGAATAGTACTGTTGCCGCGGTCACTAGAAAGGACCATATGATCAGTGTCAAGTACTGCTGTAGAAAGGGGTGGAAAGAAACACCAGAACATATGCAAGACAAGCAAAATGTCTGTAGTGAGACCTGTGGGCAAAATGCCACCACAGCGTCGGTAAATTACCTCAATTGTCTGGTGTTAGTCTGAGAGCTGGGACCGGTGCGTCTGCCCCGACGCACGTTTCGGAATAGAATCCTTCGTCAGGGGGCGTGGTGATGAAGAAAACCGGAAGGTTTAAAAAGGGGGATGAAGCGGATGTGGCGTTACGTGGACCGGAAGTGACGCCTGCTGTTGCCGTGACAACTCACTATGCAGTGCGGCGCCAGCGTCATGCAGGGGGCAGGCCGACATGGGGATTGTCATGACTACCAGAAGCATGGAGACGCCAGAAGCCGCACCGCAAGCGAGGCACAGCACAGAGGCGTGCAGGTCCACAAGTATAAAATATAAGCAACAAAATGTAAACGATGTGCAGAAGAAGAGTAAAAATGTCAGAATATATTGGTATGTAGAAGGTAAGGTGGTAATTACTTCATGAACAGTACAAATACCTATATGTGTGAATAATTCAAGTTCAAAGAAGTATATAATCATGCATATCATATAAGCAACTAATACAAACAATGATATGAATATCATAATAATAAAGCAATCAAAACATAATCATTATTAAAAGCCAAGTGGCCAGTACTTATGCTCACAATACAGATAAAGATTGCATGAAAAACAAAATAAAATAAAAATAAATGACATGAAAAAATGAAAAAATAAAAAAAAATTATTTATTTAAATAAAAATAAAAAATAAAAAAATATAAAAATAACAATGCAAAGGAAAAATTCGGAAAATAATGATAAATATGTATATAAATCCACATAATACAAACAAAATTAGAAAAAAAGAAAAAAGAAAAGAAACAAGAAAAAATTAAGGCATCATGAGATTCATTGAAGTATGTCCTGTTGCAGTTAGAACCACCAAAGGAAAACACCGATCATATTCAAACGACATGGCTAAAAAACCTAGTGAACATAAGAAAAGAAAGTTACAACCGGTTTAAATGAAACCCTCCTAGAGTAGTGGGAACACCCACAGAGACACAAGAACAACAGCAGGGCAGCAATCACAAGAAGGGAGCGAAATTCAAATTCTCATTAAGTCCTGATGGATGGACTGTATTAAGAGTCCAAATCCACCGTGACTCCATTTGTGCTAGTCGTTGGGAGACCTTGCCTCCCCGGATCCCTAAGTCCACACAGTCAATACCTCTGACTCTGAACCCCTTACTTTGGCAGTTATGGTGTATTTTAAAATGCTTTGGAATAGTCTTAAGCATAGATATGTCCACTTCATTTACAGCTGCCTCGATGCCCAAAACGTGCTCCCTGATCCGTATTTTTAGTTGGCGTGTGGTAAGTCCTACGTA
>JARQOD010000006.1:284525043-284608686 GCA_033576555.1 Oophaga sylvatica | reverse complement strand
GATCAGGGATTTGAAGGATTTGAAGGATACTAATCAACTCCTTCGCAGGGTTGACGGATTATCCCTGGATTGTGACTCTATGTTAGTGACCGCTGACGTAGAGTCACTCTATACAAGTATTAGACACACCGACGGCTTACATGCCATTGAATTTTTTCTTGGTGCTTCTCAGTTCTCTTCGGATATGAGGTTATTCCTTTTGGAATTATTGGAGTTTACATTAACCCATAATTTCTTTGTATTCAAGGGGTCCTTTTTCCTGCAGACCCAGGGAACAGCCATGGGAGCGGCCTTTGCGCCCTCCTATGCCAATCTGTTCCTGGGTCTGTGGGAGAGGGACCTCCTCCTCTCAGATCGGCAGGCATCTATGGATCGCGTCCTCCTATGGACGCGGTACATAGATGATATTCTGCTGATCTGGGCAGGTGATTCAGACTCATTAGTTACTTTCTTTGGATGCCTGAATAGCAACGACCGTAACATCAAGCTTACTTTTAATTTTGATCGTAATAAAATTGAATTTTTAGATGTAACATTGAGGAGGGATACAGATCAGAATATCCAGACTACGATATTTAGGAAACCTACTGCCACCAATGTACTCCTACATGCCTCCTCTGCCCATCCACAGCATATGATCCGTTCCATTCCAGTGGGGCAGTTTCTGCGTTTGCGCAGAATTTGCTCAACGGATAATGAATTTGAAATTCAAGCTGCAATCATGAAGGAGAGGTTTTATGAGAGAGGCTATAGTAGGAGGACAGTAAAAAAAGCCTATAATAGGGCAAAACATAGTTTTAGGAATTCTTTGCTCTACAAGCCCCAAGACGATAGCCCCAAAATGGAACCCATACGTTTTGTGACATCTTTTCATTCCCAGTCTGAACAAATCAGACAAATACTAACTAGAGCTTGGCCTATTCTTAAAACGGACTCTATACTATCTAAGGTTATCTCTAAGAGGCCTCTTATTACCTATAGACGAGCCAAAAATCTACATGGCTGCTTGACTAGAAGCCACTATGTGGGAAATCCGTCAACTACTTTCCTGAGTGCACACAGCGCCCGCATGGGTTCTTTTCCCTGCGGACGGTGTGTTGCATGTGCAAACATGGACCGTGCTGACTCCTTCACCAACTCCACTGGTACGAAATCCTTTAAGATAAAAAGTAATATCTCGTGTACCACCAAAGCAGTGATATATTATGCCACATGCCCGTGCTCCCTGATCTACGTAGGACTTACCACACGCCAACTAAAATTACGGATCAGGGAGCACGTTTTGGGCATCGAGGCAGCTGTAAATGAAGTGGACATATCTATGCTTAAGACTATTCCAAAGCATTTTAAAATACACCATAACTGCCAAAGTAAGGGGTTCAGAGTCAGAGGTATTGACTGTGTGGACTTAGGGATCCGGGGAGGCAAGGTCTCCCAACGACTAGCACAAATGGAGTCACGGTGGATTTGGACTCTTAATACAGTCCATCCATCAGGACTTAATGAGAATTTGAATTTCGCTCCCTTCTTGTGATTGCTGCCCTGCTGTTGTTCTTGTGTCTCTGTGGGTGTTCCCACTACTCTAGGAGGGTTTCATTTAAACCGGTTTTAACTTTCTTTTCTTATGTTCACTAGGTTTTTTAGCCATGTCGTTTGAATATGATCGGTGTTTTCCTTTGGTGGTTCTAACTGCAACAGGACATACTTCAATGAATCTCATGATGCCTTAATTTTTTCTTGTTTCTTTTCTTTTTTTCTTTTTTTCTAATTTTGTTTGTATTATGTGGATTTATATACATATTTATCATTATTTTCCGAATTTTTCCTTTGCATTGTTATTTTTATATTTTTTTATTTTTTTATTTTTATTTAAATAAATAAATTTTTTTTATTTTTTCATTTTTTCATGTCATTTATTTTTATTTTATTTTGTTTTTCATGCAATCTTTATCTGTATTGTGAGCATAAGTACTGGCCACTTAGCTTTTAATAATGATTATGTTTTGATTGCTTTATTATTATGATATTCATATCATTGTTTGTATTAGTTGCTTATATGATATGCATGATTATATACTTCTTTGAACTTGAATTATTCACACATATAGGTATTTGTACTGTTCATGAAGTAATTACCACCTTACCTTCTACATACCAATATATTCTGACATTTTTACTCTTCTTCTGCACATCGTTTACATTTTGTTGCTTATATTTTATACTTGTGGACCTGCACGCCTCTGTGCTGTGCCTCGCTTGCGGTGCGGCTTCTGGCGTCTCCATGCTTCTGGTAGTCATGACAATCCCCATGTCGGCCTGCCCCCTGCATGACGCTGGCGCCGCACTGCATAGTGAGTTGTCACGGCAACAGCAGGCGTCACTTCCGGTCCACGTAACGCCACATCCGCTTCATCCCCCTTTTTAAACCTTCCGGTTTTCTTCATCACCACGCCCCCTGACGAAGGATTCTATTCCGAAACGTGCGTCGGGGCAGACGCACCGGTCCCAGCTCTCAGACTAACACCAGACAATTGAGGTAATTTACCGACGCTGTGGTGGCATTTTGCCCACAGGTCTCACTACAGACATTTTGCTTGTCTTGCATATGTTCTGGTGTTTCTTTCCACCCCTTTCTACAGCAGTACTTGACACTGATCATATGGTCCTTTCTAGTGACCGCGGCAACAGTACTATTCTGACACTAGGTTTCCCGTGCTATGCATTTCTTTTGCTGAACAGATTTAGATGATGATTGTTCTTATGTGTTTTGAGAACTATATACACACTGTATATGTAGTGCTGCTTGTTTATTTTAATATTGTTATGTGATCTGGGACCAGTCCGCCTACCTTTCCTTTTAGGTTGTGTGGGCACCTTGCATTGATACTTGCTGTCCCTGCCTGTACCTTTACATGTTCTAATCGTATATATATGTCATGTTTCAATAAAGTTTTGTATTTTCTCACATAAGTAACCCTTTATCGCTTTTTTTTTTTTTTTTGTGGTGGTAACATCACTTTGTTCTGTTTTAATCTATTTTTGCGATGGGTCAATTAGTCCGTTATTGATGGCTTTCACAGTGTGGTATATCATTTGGTTAAGCCAAACTATTTCCTTTTGTTTATCTCTAGATCTTCGTGGGGCCTATAACTTAGTCCGTATTAGACCTGGGGATGAATGGAAGACTGCATTCAGGTCACGCTATGGACACTTTGAATATCTAGTTATGCCTTTTGGTCTGAGTACCGCCCCAGCCACTTTCCAACACTTGGTGAATGACATCTTCAGGGATCTCCTAGATACATTCGTGGTAATTTATTTGGATGATATTCTAATTTTTTCTAACTCCACAGAGGAACATCATGGACATGTGAGAATGGTCTTGGAACGTCTAAGACAAAATCATCTTTACATCAAACTTGAAAAGTGTGAATTCCATAGGACCGAGATTCAATTTCTGGGGTATGTACTGTCTACACAAGGAATTAGTATGGATGGAAGCAAAACCCAAGCCATCAAGGATTGGCCAAGTCCTAGAAATGTGAAGGAGGTACAGCGCTTCATCGGGTTTGCCAACTTCTATAGACGTTTCATTAGAAATTTCTCTGAGGTAGTGTCACCTATCACTCAACTTACCCGGAAAGAGTCTAGGTTTTCCTGGACTTCCCAAGCCCAGGAAGCATTTTCCCGTCTAAAAGATAAATTTACCACTGCACCTATCCTAGTACATCCCAACCCCGAGCTTGCCTTCATAATAGAGGTGGATGCTTCAGACTGTGCCGTTGGAGCTATACTCTCTCAGAGAACAGGTGAGAAGAATGTCTTGCATCCCTGTGCCTTCTTTTCCCAGCAGTTGTCTTCGGCTGAGAGGAACTACGATGTGGGCAATAGAGAGTTGTTGGCCATTATTGCCGCCTTCAAAGAATGGAGACACCTTCTTCAGGGAGCTGCACAGCAAATAGTCGTCCTGACAGACCATCGTAACCTTGAGTTTATCAGGTCGGCTAAGTGCCTGACTCCTCGCCAGGCTCGCTGGAATCTTTTCTTAAACCAATTTAATTTTATCATCTCTTATAGACCAGGATCGCGCAATGGAAAGGCTGATGCACTCTCTAGGATTTACTCAGCAGAGACACGTCCAATTACTCCTCCTAAGACTATTCTTCCTGACTCTAGATTCCTAGGAGTAATTCATAATCAAGACCTACTTAAGGACATCAAGGAAGCGGATTCCTTTTTGGCACAACCCCCAAGGGACGTAAGTCTTGTCTTTAAGAATGGTGTGTGGATTCAGGGACAACGCCTGTATATTCCTGAAACAGTCAGATTGAGAGTATTGCAACTCATTCACGATTCCAAGATAGCTGGGCATAGAGGAATTCTAAAGACACAGGAATTTCTTTCTCGTTTCTTTTGGTGGCCCACTTGCAGGAAGGATGTTTTGAATTATGTCACTTCATGTGAGGTCTGTGCAAGATGCAAAACACCTCGCTCCTCACCAACTGGTCTGTTACAGCCTCTTCCCACCCGTCTCCGCCCGTGGGGATCCATTTCTATGGACTTCATTGTGGAGTTACCAACCTCTCAGGGAAGAACACCATTCTAGTGGTGGTTGACCGTCTAACAAAGGCAGCTCATTTTATCCCTTGTGTCGGCTTACCCACTGCAAAACAGACATCAGATTTGATGATTAAAGATGAGTTTCGCTTACATGGAGTACCGGATGAGGTTATTTCGGATCGAGGGGTGCAATTCACTTCTAGGTTTTGGCAAAATTTCTGTGCAGCATTGGACATTAAAGTAAACCTTTCTTCTGCTTTTCATCCCCAGACTAATGGACAGACCGAACGAACCAATCAAACCCTGGAGCAGTATCTCCGCTGCTTTATCTGCCACCTACAGGATGATTGGGTGGATCTACTTCCATTAGCTGAGTTCTCGTATAACAACTCTCAGAGTGCCTCCACTAAACAGTCTCCTTTTTACTCTAATCTAGGTTATCATCCTAACATTCTACCACGATTTCCCATAGAAACGCCTTTACCAGCAGTAGCTGAAAGAATCACGTCTTTACAGAAGAATATGGATCTTCTAAAGGAAAATCTGGAATCGGCTCAAGAAAGGTACAAGAAAGCAGCAGATAAATTTCGTAAACCTGCACCAGCTTTGAAGGTAGGAGACTTGGTCTGGCTGTCAACCAGAAATCTTAAGTTAAGGATTCCATCGTCTAAGTTGGGACATAAGTACATTGGACCCTATAAAATCAGTAAAATTATAAGTGCCGTTGCTTGTCGTCTTCAACTGCCCAGAACTATGAGAATCCACCCTGTCTTTCATGTATCCCTACTAAAGGCTGCGATACCCAATACGTTTCCTGGACGTTCCTCTCCTTGCCCTGACCCAGTGCTAGTCGATGGTCAGGAAGAATTTGTGGTGGAAAGGATTTTAGATTCCAGGTTGTATAGAAATCAGTTACAATATCTGATTAAATGGCAGGGCTACCCAGTGGAGGACAACTCATGGGAACCGGTCAATAACGTTAATGCTCCTCACTTGCTCCGTCAGTTTCATCAGAGGTACCCACACAAGCCTGGTCTGAGGTCATCCGGAGGTTGTCCTTAAGGGGGGAGTAATGTAAGGTTCTATGTATATATTCCTGAAACTCAGTTTGTTCGTCAGCCATTTTACTTTCTGTCTTGCTGCAGCTATCTTGCCCTCAGTCAAAATGGAGTTTCCAGCTTGCATGTTCCCGCCCTGATTCTCTCCTTTGCTTCTTAAGCAGCCACAGCTGAGCAATCAGTGCTTCAGAATCTAGCCTGCAGTGAACCTGTGACTTGACTCCTGTAAGCCTTGGACCTTGTACTCCAGCTATTCCTACTGAGGAACTCTGAAGCACTTGTGGACTCTGAACCCTGCTCTTTGAAAGACCCACGTTTGCATGGACTTACGGTAACAGAGAAGAAGATCCTGAATCTGTATTGGAGAGTGATTGCTGAGCTTGGATTGCTCTGGCCTGCTGTGTCTCCTGTTTCTGTGTCTGCAAACTGTGTGACTATTTCTGCCAACTTGTATGAAGTAATACAGGACTTTTCTATATCAAACCTGTGTCTCATGTATGTTCATCGCACCCAAGCACAAGACGCTATATGAACTGTACTACATACATTACATCAGCTGTTAATTAGGAGACCAGAAGTAGGTGTCTGCGAACACAGTCAGAGAGCTCGCTTAGTCTGGACACAGGAGGGGTCCAGGCACAGAAGGTGTCTCCAGGAGTTTGAGCTGTCTCGGTCTGGGTGCTCGATGTACCCCGGACACAGGAGTAGTCTCTGTGAGAATCAATGCGGATAGCTGCTGAATAGGAGGGGAGCTCTCTCAAGTCTGGACGTTGAAGGTGCCTTCAGACACAAGGAGGAGACTCTGTGAAACTCCATGCTGGTAAATGCTGAACATATGTGTTGTTTTGGCCCAGGCTGGTAGAGTCTGGACCCGGATAGATAGGGAAATCTATCTAAGTGTAGTAAGTGGCTAGACAAGCCCAGGTCTTATGTTTATGATTTGTTTTTATCTGTGTGCTGTGGACTTTAATAAAGCTGGTTGCGGCCAGTTTTGACCAGAACTGCTGTCTCTGAATGAACTGTTTCTATGCCATTCCGTCTACCCGGACGGCGATCTCAGAGCTATATCCCCTGAAAAGCTTACAAAAGGTACAGCTGCAGTATCTCTTACATATTTTTTGTATATACAGGAAACTTCATATTGTGAGAGAGTAAAGGGCAACAGCATCATGTTACAAATTGTTCATCTATTCCTCAGGAATGAAAAAGTAAAATATGAAATTACAGAACTTAGTACAGGGAAGAAAATTATAAATATTGTGGTAAGACGACTCGCTCGGCTCTCCTGAAGGTAGACTCAGGACACACGTTCTCTGGGTTTTCTTTCTGCTGGTTTATTATCAGCCATAAACTCATGCAGGTTTCGCAGGAAAAGTAAACATAACCCTTCTGGGTTAAACGGGAAAAGCATAAAAAACAAACAAACAATAACTCAGTCCATAGATGAGTGGGTTCCGCCCGCTCTCGGTAGCATAAACTGCACTGTTAAAGTCCTTGTGGAAAGCTCTGCAGCTTCCACTATCCTGTCTGGAGACTTGCCTCTCCAGACCACACCAGAGAAAAAAAAACAGGACTGAGCTTTTATACCTTGCTCAGCCACACCCTTTAACATATAACATGCTGGCAGATAAATAAAGCAGGTCTTAGTTCACACAGGAGAGCATCCTGTGTGACACATACCTCCCTTTACATATAAAACCAGTGACACTGTCACATATTCCTCCCCTCTGCCCAAAGCCGGGGTTTGGGCACCTTCTGAAATCAGACAGGGAATCCTAGAGAGGGCATCTGCATTCACATGTAACTTCCCTGGGCTATGCTCCACGTGAAAGTTAAATTCTTGAAGCTCTAGGAACCATCTAGTTACCCTAGCATTTTTTCCCCTCTTTTCCCTCAACCATCTCAACGGGGCATGGTCTGATACTAATTTAAACTTCCGGCCTAGTAGGTAATATTTCAGTGTATCCACGGCCCATTTTATGGCTAAACACTCTTTCTCTACTATGGCGTAGTTCTTCTCGCAGGAGGACAGCTTTCGGCTTAGATAGAGAATGGGATGTTCTTCCCCATTTATTTCTTGGGAGAGTACGGCCCCTAGACCAACCTCTGATGCGTCAGTCTGGACCACAAATTCTTTCTTAAAGTCTGGCGTGACCAGGACAGGCTGTTTGCACAGTGTTAGCTTCAGCTTTTGAAACGCGGTCTCCGTTTCTTCCGTCCATTTCACCATGGTTGATTTGGTGCCTTTTAGAAGATCCGTTAGTGGGGCGGCAATCGTGGCGAAATTCGGGATAAACCGCCGGTAGTATCCCACCATTCCCAGGAATGATTTCACCTGCTTCTTTGAGAGTGGTTGCGGCCAGGTTTGAATTGCCTCCACTTTTTTGATCTGCGGCTTTATTTCGCCTCTCCCAACAACATAGCCCAGGTACTTGGCTTCCTCTTTTCCGATGGCACACTTCTTCAGATTTATGGTAAATCCTGCTTTCCTTAACGCGTCCAAAACGGCCTGTAATTTAGGTAGGTGACTAGCCCAGTCTGGGCTAAAGACCACAATGTCGTCGAGGTAGGCTGCGGCATACTTCTTATGTGGGGCTAGGATCCGATCCATAGCCCTCTGGAAAGTGGCTGGGGCCCCCTGTAGTCCGAACGGCATCCACTTGTATTGAAAACAGCCATCAGGTGTTGAGAAAGCCGTCTTCTCTTTAGCCATCTGGGACATGGGGATCTGCCAGTAGCCCTTCGTCAGGTCAAGAGTGGTGATGTACCTCGCCGGTCCAAGCCTCTCGATGAGTTCGTCGACGCGGTGCATCGGGTACGCGTCACACTTGGATACCTCACTTAGCCGACGGTAGTCATTACAAACCTCCACTCTCCATTGGGCTTCGGCACGAGGACGATTGGGCTCGACCACCCACTCTTCGACTCCTCTATTACCCCGAGGTCTAACATCCTCTTCACCTCAGCTGAGATCACCTCCCGGCGTGCTTCCGGAATCCGATACGGCTTCAAATTCACTCGTACATGCGGTTCTGTCAGCACATCATGCTCTATCACTTGTGTATGCCCCGGCAACTCTGAGAACAGGTCCCGATTCCGCTGTAGTAATTCTCGACACTGTTGCTTCTGGGCCGGTGATAGAGTCTCTGCAATAGTGACCTCCTCCACCTTGCCTTCTGGTGCGGCTCCCAGGCAAGGGATTTCCACAGGTTCACGGTCCCGCCACGGCTTGAGCAAGTTTATATGATATATTTGATGTGCCTTCCTTCGGCCAGGCTGGTGGACTTTATAATTAACCTCGCTGACTTTCTCCACCACCTCGTATGGACCTTGCCATTTGGCGAGGAACTTGCTCTCGACGGTAGGGATCAGCACCAAAACACGGTCTCCGGGCTGGAACTGTCTTAGTCTCACCGACCGGTTATAGACTCTCGCCTGGGCTTCCTGCGCCTGGAGGAGATGTTCCTTTACGATGGGCATCACCTTTGACATTCTCTCCTGTAACTGGGCGACATGTTCGATCATACTCCGGTGTGGCGTGACTTCAGCCTCCCAAGTTTCCTTGGCGATGTCTAGGAGACCTCTTGGATGCCGCCCATATAGGAGCTCAAAGGGAGAGAAGCCCGTGGAGGCTTGAGGAACTTCTCTGACCGAGAAAAGCAGAACTGGGAGCAGGTAGTCCCAGTCTCTCCCATCCTTTTCAACGACCTTCTTGAGCATCGCCTTTAAGGTCTTGTTGAAGCGTTCCACTAGGCCGTCAGTTTGTGGATGATAAACCGAGGTCCGCAGCTGAGTTATCTGAAGGACTCTGCAAAGCTCCTTCATCACCTTGCTCATGAAGGGGTTCCTTGGTCTGTTAGGATCTCTTTTGGTAGACCTGTCCGAGCAAAAATATGGACCAACTCTCGGGCTATACTTTTACTGGACATGTTCCTTAGGGGAACCGCTTCTGGATACCGAGTCGCATAGTCCATGACGACCAGGATATATTGGTGGCCCCGAGCTGATTTGACTATGGGGCCCATGAGGTCCATGGCAATCCTCTCAAAGGGAACCTCTATCACAGGTAGTGGAACTAAGGGGCTACGGAAGTGGGAGGAGGGAGCATTTATTTGGCAGGTGGGGCAGGACCTACAAAAGTTTTGAATTTCTCGATAACATCCTGGCCAATAAAACCTCCTCAGTATCATCTCCTGAGTTTTCTCGACCCCTAGGTGTCCCCCCAGAACATGTGAATAGGCCATGTCTAGCACCCGCCGTCTGTATGGCCCCGGCACTAACAGCTGTTCCACTATCTCACCGCCCCTCAGTTTGGCCACCCGATATAGCAACTCCCCCTGTACTGCAAAGTGGGGGAATCTGGTGTCGGCCCCCGGCTCTTGGGCAACCCCATTACATACAGTAACCTGGTCGAATGCCCCTTTTAAGGTCAGGTCTCGAACTTGAGCAGTCCCAAAGTTCTCTCTGGACATATCTAACGCAGGTAGGTCGGCCTCCTCGGTCACCGTCTCACCCTCATCACCGACAAGGACGCACAGTGGGAACTCCTCTCTCTGAGACTCTGTCGGGGGTTCTTCTTCAAGGATCTCGCTTTTCGCCATGCTACTTAGTCCAGTTCCCTTCCCCCACAAGTCCCAGAATAAGGAAAAATAACGGCCCAATATGACGGGATGTATCAGGTCCTTTACCACCCCAACTTCATGGGACTGGGCACCACAGTCTGTCCCTACTGTTACTGTGGCCACGGGATAGTCCTTGGCGTCACCATGGATGCACCGAACACCCAGGGTTTTGGAAGGGATCAACTGGTGGGGAAGGGATGCTCTTATCAAGGTCACCAGACTCCCGGAGTCCAACAGCCCAAGCACTTTTATTCCATTAATGGATACTGCACACGCCTGCGGTCCCTTGCCGGGTCGACAGTCCACGCTACAGGCTGGATAGGCATAATAGGAGATCTGTCTGCCTAGGCTGCAGTCCATGGGCTCAGGGGATATTTGACACTTGGCGGCTACATGTCCAGGGTTGTGACATCGCCAGCAAACTATATCTTTCCCACTTGTTCTAAAGGCCGCTTCGATAGGAGTGGGACGCCCCCCAGTGGTGGCTCTAGACCCCTTCCGTGGTGAACCCACCCCCTTTTGGGTATCCCAGTAGGGAGAAATGACTGCATCCGGTTTCCCAAGAGATCTCTCAACTACCTGGTACCTCTCTACCAGGCCGATAAAGTCATCTGCGTTCTGGGGATCACCCTGGGCAACCCAGATCTGTACTGACTTGGGAAGGGAATGCATGAATCTATCAATCACCACCCGCTCAACCATCTGGGCCGGAGTGGAGGACTCCGGTTGTAGCCACTTCTGAACAAGATGCAATAAGTCAAACATCTGCGAACGAGGGTTTGTTGCTAGCATACGCCCAGTGATGAACTCGCTGGGCTCTTACTGCCATATTTACTGCCAGACGTGCTAAGATCTCTGTCTTTAGTTTGGGATACTCCTTAGCATCTTGCAGCGCCAAGTCAAAATACGCTTTTTGGGGTTCACCTGATAAATATGGCGCCAGAACCTCTGCCCACTGTGCTGGTGGAAGTCTCTCCCGATCAGCCACCCTCTCAAAAACAGTCAGAAATGCTTCTACATCATCCCCAGGGGTCATCTTCTGCATGGCCCGCCTTACCGCCTTCCTGACGTGAGAATCATCAGTCGGCCCTGGGGTTGGGGTGGCCGCCCGGCTCTGGATGGCGTCCGCCAAAAGCTGTATCTGCTGTTGCGCCTCCTGCTGGTGCTGCTGCTGCGACTTTTGCTGCAACTGGATCTGCTGAAGCAACAGTTTGGTCGTCTCCTGGTGCTGCTGCTGCATGCTCTGCTGGGCCTGCTGTATGCTCTGCTGGCTCTATAGGTGTTGCTGCTGTATGCTCTGCTGGGCCTGGACCAGGTGCTTAACGAGCTCCTCCATGCTGCCGGACTTCTCTAGCTGTCTGGCAGCCTTCACCCAGGACATCCACCGGTCTTTGTGGCAGGTACACGTGTTCCTGGAATCCTGCACGCACTCTCACACCAACTGTGGTAAGATGACTCGCTCGGCTCTCCTGAAGGTAGACTCAGGACACACGTTCTCTGGGTTTTCTTTCTGCTGGTTTATTATCAGCCATAAACTCATGCAGGTTGATTTGGTGCCTTTTAGAAGATCCGTTAGTGGGGCGGCAATCGTGGCGAAATTCGGGATAAACCGCCGGTAGTATCCCACCATTCCCAGGAATGCTTTCACCTGCTTCTTTGAGAGCGGTTGCGGCCAGGTTTGAATTGCCTCCACTTTTTTGATCTGCGGCTTTATTTCGCCTCTCCCAACAACATAGCCCAGGTACTTGGCTTCCTCTTTTCCGATGGCACACTTCTTCAGATTTATGGTAAATCCTGCTTTCCTTAACGCGTCCAAAACGGCCTGTAATTTAGGTAGGTGACTAGCCCAGTCTGGGCTTAAGACCACAATGTCGTCGAGGTAGGCTGCGGCATACTTCTTATGTGGGGCTAGGATCCGATCCATAGCCCTCTGGAAAGTGGCTGGGGCCCCCTGTAGTCCGAACGGCATCCGCTTGTATTGAAAACAGCCATCAGGTGTTGAGAAAGCCGTCTTCTCTTTAGCCATCTGGGACATGGGGATCTGCCAGTAGCCCTTCGTCAGGTCAAGAGTGGTGATGTACCTCGCCGGTCCAAGCCTCTCGATGAGTTCGTCGACGCGGTGCATCGGGTACGCGTCACACTTGGATACCTCATTTAGCCGACGGTAGTCATTACAAAACCTCCACTCTCCATTGGGCTTCGGCACGAGGACGATTGGGCTCGACCACCCACTCTTCGACTCCTCTATTACCCCGAGGTCTAACATCCTCTTCACCTCAGCTGAGATCACCTCCCGGCGTGCTTCCGGAATCCGATACGGCTTCAAATTCACTCGTACATGCGGTTCTGTCAGCACGTCATGCTCTATCACTTGTGTATGCCCCGGCAACTCTGAGAACAGGTCCCGATTCCGCTGTAGTAATTCTCGACACTGTTGCTTCTGGGCCGGTGATAGAGTCTCTGCAATAGTGACCTCCTCCACCTTGCCTTCTGGTGCGGCTCCCAGGCAAGGGATTTCCACAGGTTCACGGTCCCGCCACGGCTTGAGCAAGTTTATATGATATATTTGATGTGCCTTCCTTCGGCCAGGCTGGTGGACTTTATAATTAACCTCGCTGACTTTCTCCACCACCTCGTATGGACCTTGCCATTTGGCGAGGAACTTGCTCTCGACGGTAGGGATCAGCACCAAAACACGGTCTCCGGGCTGGAACTGTCTTAGTCTCACCGACCGGTTATAGACTCTCGCCTGGGCTTCCTGCGCCTGGAGGAGATGTTCCTTTACGATGGGCATCACCTTTGACATTCTCTCCTGTAACTGGGCGACATGTTCGATCATACTCCGGTGTGGCGTGACTTCAGCCTCCCAAGTTTCCTTGGCGATGTCTAGGAGACCTCTTGGATGCCGCCCATATAGGAGCTCAAAGGGAGAGAAGCCCGTGGAGGCTTGAGGAACTTCTCTGACCGAGAAAAGCAGAACTGGGAGCAGGTAGTCCCAGTCTCTCCCATCCTTTTCAACGACCTTCTTGAGCATCGCCTTTAAGGTCTTGTTGAAGCGTTCCACTAGGCCGTCAGTTTGTGGATGATAAACCGAGGTCCGCAGCTGAGTTATCTGAAGGACTCTGCAAAGCTCCTTCATCACCTTGCTCATGAAGGGGGTTCCTTGGTCTGTTAGGATCTCTTTTGGTAGACCTGTCCGAGCAAAAATATGGACCAACTCTCGGGCTATACTTTTACTGGACATGTTCCTTAGGGGAACTGCTTCTGGATACCGAGTCGCATAGTCCATGACGACCAGGATATATTGGTGGCCCCGAGCTGATTTGACTATGGGGCCCATGAGGTCCATGGCAATCCTCTCAAAGGGAACCTCTATCACAGGTAGTGGAACTAAGGGGCTACGGAAGTGGGAGGAGGGAGCATTTATTTGGCAGGTGGGGCAGGACCTACAAAAGTTTTGAATTTCTCGATAACATCCTGGCCAATAAAACCTCCTCAGTATCATCTCCTGAGTTTTCTCGACCCCTAGGTGTCCCCCCAGAACATGTGAATAGGCCATGTCTAGCACCCGCCGTCTGTATGGCCCCGGCACTAACAGCTGTTCCACTATCTCACCGCCCCTCAGTTTGGCCACCCGATATAGCAACTCCCCCTGTACTGCAAAGTGGGGGAATCTGGTGTCGGCCCCCGGCTCTTGGGCAACCCCATTACATACAGTAACCTGGTCGAATGCCCCTTTTAAGGTCAGGTCTCGAACTTGAGCAGTCCCAAAGTTCTCTCTGGACATATCTAACGCAGGTAGGTCGGCCTCCTCGGTCACCGTCTCACCCTCATCACCGACAAGGACGCACAGTGGGAACTCCTCTCTCTGAGACTCTGTCGGGGGTTCTTCTTCAAGGATCTCGCTTTTCGCCATGCTACTTAGTCCAGTTCCCTTTCCCCACAAGTCCCAGAATAAGGAAAAATCATGGCCCAATATGACGGGATGTATCAGGTCCTTTACCACCCCAACTTCATGGGACTGGGCACCACAGTCTGTCCCTACTGTTACTGTGGCCACGGGATAGTCCTTGGCGTCACCATGGATGCACCGAACACCCAGGGTTTTGGAAGGGATCAACTGGTGGGGAAGGGATGCTCTGATCAAGGTCACCAGACTCCCGGAGTCCAACAGCCCAAGCACTTTTATTCCATTAATGGATACTGCACACGCCTGCGGTCCCTTGCCGGGTCGACAGTCCACGCTACAGGCTGGATAGGCATAATAGGAGATCTGTCTGCCTAGGCTGCAGTCCATGGGCTCAGGGGATATTTGACACTTGGCGGCTACATGTCCAGGGTTGTGACATCGCCAGCAAACTATATCTTTCCCACTTGTTCTAAAGGCCGCTTCGATAGGAGTGGGACGCCCCCCAGTGGTGGCTCTAGACCCCTTCCGTGGTGAACCCACCCCCTTTTGGGTATCCCAGTAGGGAGAAATGACTGCATCCGGTTTCCCAAGAGATCTCTCAACTACCTGGTACCTCTCTACCAGGCCGATAAAGTCATCTGCGTTCTGGGGATCACCCTGGGCAACCCAGATCTGTACTGACTTGGGAAGGGAATGCATGAATCTATCAATCACCACCCGCTCAACCATCTGGGCCGGAGTGGAGGACTCCGGTTGTAGCCACTTCTGAACAAGATGCAATAAGTCAAACATCTGCGAACGAGGGGTTTGTTGCTAGCATACGCCCAGTGATGAACTCGCTGGGCTCTTACTGCCATATTTACTCCCAGACGTGCTAAGATCTCTGTCTTTAGTTTGGGATACTCCTTAGCATCTTGCAGCGCCAAGTCAAAATACGCTTTTTGGGGTTCACCCGATAAATATAGCGCCAGAACCTCTGCCCACTGTGCTGGTGGAAGTCTCTCCCGATCAGCCACCCTCTCAAAAACAGTCAGAAATGCTTCTACATCATCCCCAGGGGTCATCTTCTGCATGGCCCGCCTTACCGCCTTCCTGACGTGAGAATCATCAGTCGGCCCTGGGGTTGGGGTGGCCGCCCGGCTCTGGATGGCGTCCGCCAAAAGCTGTATCTGCTGTTGCGCCTCCTGCTGGTGCTGCTGCTGCGACTTTTGCTGCAACTGGATCTGCTGAAGCAACAGTTTGGTCGTCTCCTGGTGCTGCTGCTGCATGCTCTGCTGGGCCTGCTGTATGCTCTGCTGGCTCTATAGGTGTTGCTGCTGTATGCTCTGCTGGGCCTGGACCAGGTGCTTAACGAGCTCCTCCATGCTGCCGGACTTCTCTAGCTGTCTGGCAGCCTTCACCCAGGACATCCACCGGTCTTTGTGGCAGGTACACGTGTTCCTGGAATCCTGCACGCACTCTCACACCAACTGTGGTAAGATGACTCGCTCGGCTCTCCTGAAGGTAGACTCAGGACACACGTTCTCTGGGTTTTCTTTCTGCTGGTTTATTATCAGCCATAAACTCATGCAGGTTTCGCAGGAAAAGTAAACATAACCCTTCCGGGTTAAACGGGAAAAGCATAAAAAAAACCAAACAATAACTCAGTCCATAGATGAGTGGGTTCCGCCCGCTCTCGGTAGCATAAACTGCACTGTTAAAGTCCTTGTGGAAAGCTCTGCAGCTTCCACTATCCTGTCTGGAGACTTGCCTCTCCAGACCACACCAGAGAAAAAAAAACAGGACTGAGCTTTTATACCTTGCTCAGCCACACCCTTTAACATATAACATGCTGGCAGATAAATAAAGCAGGTTTTAGTTCACACAGGAGAGCATCCTGTGTGACACATACCTCCCTTCACATATAAAACCAGTGACACTGTCACAATATACTGTAGAAATTCTATTGTTATAGCCAATCTATGTGGCGCCCCTGAGGGTTCAGTCGCCACAGAGGTACTGCATCTCAGCCAGAGATGTGGTATCCCACCTTTCAGGTAAGATGGAGACACTGAACCTGGCTCTGACAGCACTGCATCCATCACACACACTAGCTCAGTTCCTCTAGCATGCCTGTACCTAGCAAAGGGTGTTAGATAGTGGGTGGAGTTTGTGGGTCAGAGCAGGAGTTAGAGGGAAGTAAGACAGAGTCTTCCCTTAGGGAAGAAGACAGACGTGCATAGGCAGCTCTCCCGCAGGGGAGAGGGGAAAGAGATAGAACAGTGCAGCAGGCTCCAAGTCCTGAGGAGCTGCTCATAAACAGAAAGAAAGAGAGAAGGTTTCCTGTAGGGAAAAGGGATTTCTCAGAGGCATGGCTGAGCAGAAGGCTACCCATGGGGCTCGTTCAGCTGGGAGAATCCAGGTCGCAGAAGGGACTCGGCCCCTAAACTAGTGGAGCGTACGACATGACTCGGCTAGCAAGCCGACAGCTGTGACAACTTTAGGGGTCACAGCCAAAACCACAAGCATCTTCTCCGGGAAGGAAAGCTATATAGAATCAAGGAAACACTTGGGTCACGTTGTCCTACAGGATTCGCAGCTACCGGACTGGGACACTGCTTTGTGAGGTGCTGGGAAGGAAGAAGGAGTGGAATCAGCACAGTGAGATGGCCAGGGAAGGCATATACTGACAGGGAGATTTGAACTGGTGTTCTCCATCTACCTGGGAGTTGGCTGGACTCCTCATCTAGAGGATGTGGCACCAAGCAGGCACCTGTACTGCGTGCACCTGAACTGTGAGTAAAGCCTTGGAAACTGCATCTGACTGTTTCCTTCAATTCTTCCTGTGGCACACACTCCACTCTGCTACATCTCCCAGCACCATTACCCTCTACAACATCTCTCTGCCCTGGGACAACAAGCTTCACCTGTGGGAAGCTTTACCAACTCTGCTGCATCACACGATCTGTCCCAGAGGATCTGCACTGCACCGCTTGTCACCTCTGACCAGAAACCACAGGTGGCATCACGAACACTTGAATACAAACTCTATCATCCCCTGTAAATATTCCCCTTTTATTGGATGCCCAGGGCCACGGACCGGGTCACTGCTGCCATGACACATCCCTTTAGGACACCGGCCTGGTACCGAGTATCCCACTGCCCTGGCGGGTGATCCATCAACATTCTACAAACCTAATGAATAGACCATATTGCAAGACCCTTGAATCCCCCCAAAGATCAGATCAAGAGCTATATCGTTTACATGTGCACAACGGGTTATCTCTATGGGCAGTTGTACTGACTACAACTTGGATCTGCTCCATTCTCATGCATTTATCCAAATCTTATCATTGCACTCTCTACCCCCGAGACCCCCAAAATCGATTCCCAATCCTCTGTTCCATCTCAATGGAGCATTATGATCATGCATGACCACTGCTATATCTATTCATGTGTATGGTACTGACAGAGCTAGCCCAGTGCTGCACTTTGCTATCTCCAGTAAGCCTTACATTAGACTAATATCGGTCACACACCTCTATATTGACAAATTCACTCAACAAAAAAAAAAAAAAAAAAGAGAAAGATAGGTCTCGCACACCTTTAGCATTCAATTAATGTTCAGGTGGACAAATATGCTATGTGGCCAATATACGGACACCCTTGAAATTATTCCAGTAAAGGAAGTATGGTATTTCTCCCACAAAATTATTGAAATTACACGTTTTGTTCTACACGTGTTTATTTATTTTGTGTGTATTGGAACAGCACCAAAAAAACTAAGAATAAAAGGGAAACTGGACATAATTTCATGCAAAAACCCCAAAATGGGATGGACAAATTGTTGGCAACTTCACATTAATATTTGGTTGCATACCATTTGGAATTAATAACTGCAATCAATCGCTTTCTATAATTTCTATAATAGGGATCAGTTGCCTGCCTTGTATGCCTGGCCATCCCACTGCCTCTTCCTGCCTCTTGCTGTGGTACTATCCCTCCCCCTGTGTTCTGCCTTCCTCCCTATGCATGTCACCTTCCCAGGTTAGGTCAGTGACTTTATTGTCCAACCCCTCACTTTCCAGTCCTGCACTCTGGTTCTCCTCCTGACTTGCTGATGTAACAATACCACTTGTTGGCAATTGTGTCTCATCATCATCCAGCTCTTCGACAGTAATTGCATTTTCCCACCATCGCCTTCTTATGAGCATCACTGCTCAAATATTTGAGCATCGCTACATGCAATCTCCTCATGTCCCACTAGAAACGGGGAGGGCGAGAGGCCAAAATCTATGAATGGAAATGTGAACAGCTCTTCAGAGTGTGCAAGTGTGGGATCACTTGTCTACTGGCACTTGGCATGTGGGGAGAAGGAGGATCAGAGTGAAGATTAAATGGTCTAGAATCATGGCTACCGTGACTAGACCGTGTGGTGGACAGGGTGGTGCTGGCAAAGTAACTGGAAGCCTTATCTGCAATTCATCCAACAACCTTTTCAAAGTGGTCTGGCTTCAAGAGTGGTGTTCCGCACCCCCCTACAAGGTGGGACAGGAAGCTAGATCGACATGATGTGTGTATTGTGCTCCCGTGGCAGGCACAGTTTCAACTTGCCCAAGTCTCCAGACTCTTCTCTTACCATCCAAATCACATCCACTTTCCTATCTCTTACCATGTGCCTTGCCCATTTTGAATTACATATGATATATCCCTGTTGAGAAAATGTTGCAGACAGTATCACAATGCCAGCAAAATTTGCCTACTACAGTCATGGCCAAAAGTTTTGAGAATGACACAAATATTAATTTTTACAAAGTCTACTGCTTCATTTTTTCTAATGGCAATTTGCATATACTCCAGAATGTTATAAAGAGTGATCAGCTTAACAGCAATTACTTGCAAAGTCAATATTTGGCTAGAAAATGAACTTTATCCCCCAAAACACATTTCAACATCATTGCAGCCCTGCCTTAAAATGACCAGCTAACCTCTTTTCAGTGATTGCTCCATTAACACAGGTGTGGGTGTTGATGAGGACATGGCTGGAGATCAATCTGTCATGATTAAGTAAGAATGACACCACTGGACACTTTAAAAGGAGGCTGGTGCTTGGCATCATTGTTTCTCTTCTGTTAACCATGGTTATCTCTAAAGAAACATGTGCAGTCATCATTGCAATGCACAAAAATGGCCTAACAGGGAAGAGTATCGCAGCTAGAAAGATTGCAAGAACTTCAAGGAGAGAGGTTCCATTGTTGCCAAAAAGGCTCCAGGGCACCCAAGAAAGACCAGCAAGCGCCAGGACCGTCTCTTAAAAGTGTTTCAGCTGCGGGATCGGGCTACCAGCAGTGCAGAGCTTGCTGAGGAATGGCTGCAGGCAGGTGTGAGTGCATCTGCACGCACTGTGAGGCGGAGACTCTTGGAGCAAGGCCTGGTCTCAAGGAGGGCAGCAAAGAAGCCACTTCTCTCCAGAAAAAACATCATGGACAGACTGATATTCTGCAAAAGGTACAGGCAGTGGACTGCTGAGGACTGGGGTAAAGTTATTTTCTCTGATGAATCCCCTTTTCGATTGTTTGGGACATCAGGAAAACGCCTCATTCGGAGAAGACAAGGGGAGCGCTACCACCAGTCTTGTCTCATGCCAACTGTTAAGCATCCTGAAACCATTCATGTGTGGGGTTGCTTCTCAGCCAAGGGAATCGGCTCTCTCACAGTCTTGCCTAAAAACACAGCCATGAATAAAGAATGGTACCAGAATGTCCTCCAAGAGCAACTTCTCCCAACCCTCCAAGAGCAGTTTGGCTATCAACAATGCCTTTTCCAACATGATGGAGCACTTTGCCATAAAGCAAAGGTGATAACTAAATGGCTCAGGGAACAAAACATATTGATTTTGGGTCCATGGCCTGGAAACTCCCCAGATCTTAATCCCATTGAGAACTTGTGGTCAATCATCAAGAGACGGGTGGACAAACGAAAACCTAAAAATTCTGACAAAATGAAAGCATTGATTGTGCAAGAATGGACTGCTATCAGTCAGGATTTGGTCCAGAAGTTGATTGAGAGCATGCCAGGGAGAATTGCAGAGGTCCTGAAGAAGAAGGGTCAACACTGCAAATATTGACTTGCTCCATTAACTCATTCTAACTGTCAATATAAGCTTTTGTTACTCATATGTTTGCAATTATTATATTTCTGTCTGTGATAAAAACATCTGTCAAACACACATAAAAACCAGAGGGCAGCAGATCATGTGAAAATATAATATTTGTGTCATTCTCAAAAGTTTTGGCCATGACTGTACAGTTGGGCATATAAGACTGTAGTATCAATATAGCAATGTTATTTGAAACACAATTTTTATGTGTTTTGAAGCTCAACTCTTTTACATAAATGCCGTATAAAATGTGACTGCTGAAAAAATTTCAGCAATACAATGCCAGCAAAATGTGCTGACTTTAAATGGATGTATAAAACTGCAGTATCAACATAGCAATGTGATTTGTTTAACAAAGTTTTATAATTGAGGGTCTTTTGATGCCCACTCTAGCATGATAAATGTGATATAAAATGTCATAGCTCAAAAAAAGGCCGTATTACAATGGCAGGCAAATTTGCACATCTCAGACAAGAAGTATGAGACTGCAGTATAAATATAACAATCCAATTTTTTAACAATTAATTTTTAGGGGGGATTTGAGAGCACACTAAATGCCACATAAAACTTCCCTGTTCAAAAAAAAATGCAGTATTACAATGCCAGGCAAATTTGCCCAATTGAGATGGACATATGAGATTGCAGTATAAATATAGCAATGCTATTGAGAGCCAACCAAGTCTGGCTGTATGCTTTTGGCACACAACTGCCGCAGTAAAAAGGGTGTATAACATTTCTCTGCTCAGAACAATTTGAAGGATTAAGAACAAAAAGAATATTGTTAGCCCTGAAAAGAGGTTTTGATATCAGTTGCAGGCTGCAGCATAAAGGACTTGCAATTCATCCTATCCTGTTCTACATGATCACTTCAGCATATTTCTGCCTAAGTGCTGCTAACAGCTGTATTAATATGTATTATAAATAGCCTTAAGAAGGATTGTTGTTTTACTTCACAGAAATCTAAATGTGGTTGAATCCCTGGCTAATACGCAGTTACAATACTGTCCCTTTCTGATCAGCACCTCTCCCTAAGCTGCTTGTGTCTGGGGTATAGTCAGGGCAGCATGGTGGCTCAGTGGATAGCACTGCAGCCTTGCAGTGCTAGAGTCCTGGGTTCAAGTCACATCAAGGACAACATCTGCAAGGAGTTTGTATGTTCTCCCCGTGTTTGCGTGGGTTTTCTCCGGGTACTCCGGTTTCCTCCCACATTCCAAAAACATACTGATAGGGAATCTAGATTGTGAGCCCCATCAGGGACAATGACGATAATGTGTGCAAACTGTAAAGCGCTGTGGAATATGTTAGCGCTATGTAAAAATAAAGATTATTATTATTATAATGTGCAGAGCATGGCATCACGAGTCTTATATAGACCTGATGATGCTATGTGGCCAGCCAATCACAGTAATGCCATAACCAAGATGGCTATGGCATTATAGTGACAAGCAGGTGTAAGGCGGCGGTGTTCACACCGTGCAGTAACTGAGGCAGTGACCCAAACAAGTCCAAAGTAAACAGCTTTTATTCAGCAACTCACGGGTAAAACAGGAAAAGTCCTCCGGTACGCAGCCGGGGTAACATCAGTTCATAAACACTGGTTGCCGGGAACAACGGCCGCGCCGGGCCGAACAGAGCCTGACAGGTGCAGAGCCGTCTCAGGCGTGGGTTCAGCTACACACAATACTGTGGAGCTTTCCTGCTATGCTCCTCGCAGGGTCCCCACATAGAACAACACTAATCCTTAGTGCAGGAGTTTTAAAGACCTGTGGCAAAAAGCCACTGGAAAACCCGGGTTGGAGGGAGGAGGCCGCCCCACTGCCTCCTGTGACCTCCTCCAAGAAATGAAGGCCCTGCCGGATTTTACTTAATCTGCCTTAGCCAGGTAGTCTGACTAGGTCATTGCTCACCTTCATTCCTGCATTGCAGCCGCAGCTGTGTGTGTGACTGCAATGCACTCCAATGGCTTTAATAGGTCTCTGTACACATTCTGGGGGAAATATAACGTCCCTCGTAAACGATCCCGGTCACTGCCTCACATATCCCCCCCTCTGTTCAAACTTGTGGGGTTGAACATTTGCCACCATACAGGGTGCCCGGGACAGGGCATCCGCGTTTGCTTGCAACTTCACAGGGCGATGTTCTACAGAGAAACTGAAATTTTGCAGTGACAGGAACCACCTGGTGACTCGCGCATTCCTCTCCTTTGCATCCCTCATCCATACCAAGGGTGAGTGGTCCGTCACCAAGCGGAACTGACGCCCGAGTAAATAATAACGTAGTGATTCCAAGGCCTACTTAATAGCCAAACACTCCTTCTCTACTACGCTATAGTTTTTCTCTGCCGGGACAAGTTTTCTACTCAAGTAGGCGACCGGGTGCTCTTCACCATTCACTTTTTGTGACAACACCGCCCCTAGTCCTACCTCCGAGGCATCTGTCTGTACAATGAAGGTTTCATTGAAGTTGGGGCTGATGAGGACCGGCTGTCCACACAGGGCCAACTTCATGGACTGAAAGGCTTCTTCTGCCTGAGGGTTCCACCGAACCATTACCGTTTTCTTTCCTTTCAAGAGATCGGTTAGGGCCGCCGTTCGCCCGGCAAAATTAGGTATAAACCGGCGGTAATACCCAAGGATGCCAAGGAACGCCCTCACCTGTTTTGTACTCGATGGTTTAGGCCAGTTTTTTATGGCCTCAATTTTACTGATTTGGGGCTTGATAGCTCCTCGGCCTATCACATACCCCAAATATCGAGCTTCCTCCAGCCCTATCGCACATTTTTTTGGGTTTGCCGTTAACGCCGCGGCTCTGAGAGAATCCAGCACCGCTTGTACGTGTGTTAGGTGCGTTTGCCAGTCAGTGCTAAATATGATGATATCATCTAGATACGCGGACGCGTATTCCTGATGAGGCTTGAGCACTATGTCCATCAATCTCTGAAATGTAGCCGGGGCCCCATGTAACCCAAATGGTAAGACCACATAGTGAAATAGACCCTCCGGAGTTACGAAGGCGGTCTTTTCCTTCGCCGAATCTGTGAGAGGTACCTGCCAATAACCCTTGGTGAGATCGAGCGAGGTAAAGTACTGGGCCTGCCCCAGTCTCTCAATCAGCTCGTCCACCCGGGGCATTGGATAAAGGTCGAACTTTGACACTTCATTCAATTTCCGGAAATCATTACAGAAGCGTAATGATCCGTCTGGCTTTGGAATCAGTACAATGGGGCTAGCCCACTCACTCCGTGATTCCTCTATGACGCCTAACTGAAGCATTTGTTTTACCTCAGCCG
This sequence comes from Oophaga sylvatica, assembly GCA_033576555.1. NCBI lineage: Eukaryota > Metazoa > Chordata > Amphibia > Anura > Dendrobatidae > Oophaga > Oophaga sylvatica. The sequence goes on along the minus strand of JARQOD010000006.1, from coordinate 284,585,108 downwards.
AAATGGCTTGCCTTCGGGCTTCGGGCACCCGGTACGGTCTTATTCGCACCCTTACCCCAGGTTCGGTGACAATGTCATGTTGGATAACCGTAGTCCTACATGGTAGCTCTGAGAACACGTCGGTACTGTTTTGCACCAGGGAGCGAGCCTCCCGTCGCTGCTGTTTAGTTAGGGCATCACTTATCCTGACCTCCCCCCTGGCTGAAGGTAGAGAACTCTCTGGTGATATGCCCGGGGTGATGTCTGTAACTAAACACTCTCGATCTTTCCAAGGCTTTAGTAGGTTTACATGGTAAATCTGCTCAGGTTTCCTCCTGATACACCCGGTAATTTACCTCCCCCACCTTTTCTCGAATCTCATATGGCCCTTGCCACTTGGCCATGAGTTTACTCTCGGCTGTGGGTACCAGTACTAATACCCGATCGCCCTTGTTAAAAGACCTGACTCTGGCTCTTTTATTATATGTGTGCCTCTGTGTTGCCTGGGCATCTAACAGATGTTCTTTCACGATGGGCATGACGGCCGCGATCCAGTCCTGCATACTAGCCACGTGTTCAATTATACTTTTATGTGGAGTCGGCTCTTGTTCCCATGTCTCTTTTGGCTACGTCCAACAGACCCCTAGGGTGTCTGCCGTACAATAACTCAAAGGGAGAGAACCCTGTGGAAGCCTGGGGTACCTCACGGACAGCGAACATCAAATAGGGTAGCAACATGTCCCAATCCCTTCCATCCTTAGAAATCACCTTACGATACGACTGAGGTGCTACCAACTGTTCCACAACCTCGTCCCTGATTTTATCTATCCTATAAAGCAACTCACCACTGACTACCATGCGTGGAAATACCGTATCTGCATTGGGCTGTTGGGCTACGCCGTTTACCTCTAGCACCCTTTCCCGCGCCTGAGTCAGGGTGGGATCTTGTAGCTGAGCTGTCCCAAACGTGGCCCTGGACACTTCCAGCTCGGGAATCGATGCGGTCTCCTCCACCTCTCCTGCCAGCACCTCTAAGGGAAACCTATCGGGGTCACACTCTATCCCTATATGGGACACCCCTACGGCAGGTTCGTCGGGTACAGCATCTGTAATACATTTTACCAGGGGAGAATGGAATTTGTTTTTCCACAGAGTCCAGAACAGGGGCAAGTCTCTTCCTAACACAGACCCATAGGGAAGATTTTTTACCACTCCCACCACATGTTTTATGTCTCCACTAGTGTTGAGCATTCCGATACTGCAAATAGCGGGTATCGGCCGATATTAGCTGTATCGGAATTCCGATTCCGAGTTCCGATATTTTCGTCTTATCGGATACCGGAATCGGGATTGTCACTGTCACTGTCAGTGTCCGTCGGTCGGGTCTGTCAGGAGTCAGCGGCACTTACCTGGCAGAAGATCTCCGGCGGTCACGGGCTGGACTGCTTCATGGCCGCCATCCTCTTCTCCCCGGCGGTCACATGCAGTTTCTCGCGATAACTGCAGTGACTGCTGGGTAATCCCGGCCGTAAAGCAGTCAGTCCGATGACGTCACCGCCGGGGAAGCAGGTAATCAGCTGTGCTGCGTTGCAATGACAGGCTCTGCCTGTCATTGCGATGTAGCAGAGCTGGATCGTCGTGGGACTATCGTTATGGACTGCGTCGGACAGGTGGTATACTGTTGGTTTGTTTTTTTTCTTTTTTTACAGGAGATCGATTGCGTCGCAGGAATGAGTGTATAATAAAAGAAATGAAAACTGTGTTGTCTCTTTTATTTCATTAAAATACTTTTTTCTTGCTTTGTCTTTTTTTTACACATTTAATAACTTTGGGATTAATAATGGATCGGTGTCTTATTGACACCTCTCCATTATTAACCGGGCTTATTGTCACCGTGCAATCAACGGTGACAATAACCCCTTATTACCCCGCTTGCCACCGCTACAGGGCAAGTGGGAAGAGCCGGGTAAAGTGCCACAATTGGCACATCTTTTGATGCGCCAAATGTGGGGCTGCTGTAGCCTGGTATTATCAGGCTGTTGAGGGCCAAAATCCATGGGCCTTGACAGTCTTTTAATACCAGACCGCAGCAGTCTGCATTTTACTTGGCTGGTTAACAAAAATAGGGGGGATCCCCACGCCGTTTTTTTTTCGAGGGGATCCCCTATTTTTGTTAACCAGCCAAGCTAAGCAGACTGCTGTGGCCTGGTATTATCAGGCTGGCAAGGTCCATGGATATTGGATCCTTACCAGCCTGAAAAACCAGGCCTCAGCGGTCTGCTTCATCTGGCTGGTTAACAAAAATAGGGGGGACCCCACGCTAATTTTTTTCGAGGGGATCCCCTATTTTTGTTAATCAGCCAAGATATGCAGACTGCTGTGGCCTGGTATTATCAGGCTGGCAAGGTCCATGGATCTTGGCTCCTTAACAGCCTGAAAATCCAGGCCTCAGCGGTCTGCTTCATCTGGCTGGTTAACAAAAATAGGGGGGACCCCACGCCAATTTTTTTCGAGGGGATCCCCTATTTTTGTTAATCAGCCAAGATATGCAGACTGCTGTGGCCTGGTATTATCAGGCTGGCAAGGTCCATGGATCTTGGCTCCTTAACAGCCTGAAAATCCAGGCCTCAGCGGTCTGCTTCATCTGGCTGGTTAACAAAAATAGGGGGGACCCCACGCCATTTTTTTTTCGAAGGGAACCCCTATTTTTGTTAATCAGTTCCCTCTGACGTCACTGATTGTGTCCCTGGCTGACCTGAAGTGAAAGTGGAAAGCAATCAATTAAGCTTTCCACTTAAGGGCCCGTCTCACATAGCGATATCGCTACCGAGATCGCTGCTGAGTCACTAGTTTTGTGACGCAGCAGCGAGCTCACCAGCGATATCGCTGTGTGTGACATTCAGCGACGATCAGCCCCCCTGCCGGGTATCGCTGATCGTCGCTGAAATGTCAGGACCTTTGATCGCTGGCTTCCCGCCTGTCACACGCAGCGATGCGTGCCTGTCAGAGGGAAACCAGCGATCAAAAAAAGGTCCTGACATTTCTGCGACGATCAGCGATACCCGGCAGGGGGGCTGATCGTCGCTGAATGTCACACACAGCGATATCGCTGGTGAGCTCGCTGCTGCGTCACAAAACTAGTGACTCAGCAGCGATCTCGGTAGCGATATCGCTATGTGAGACGGGCCCTTAAGCGATGTTACCCGCAGTGTCGCTGTCCCAGATCGCTGCCTGAGCTGCCTGTTTGGCAGCTCAGCAGCGATCATGTAGCGATACACCAGCGATCCTGACAAGTGCATATCGTTGTCGGGATCGCTGGTGTATCGTTATGTGACACCCAGCCTTTACTCTCCTGTCAGGCAGGAGAGGAACTCATTCATTTGGGGTTTACTGTGAGGCTGCAGCATTAGCTGCGGTCCCTGCAGTAAACATTAACCCTTTCTGAAGGATTACACCGTGGGACCTGACTGTGCATGGGATAGGTAAGAATAATTTTGCTTTTTTATTTTATTTTTATTACAGGAAATGGTTTTTGCAGTAAAATAAAAGATGGTCAAAAACATGTGTCTTTATTTCATTAAAATGATTTTTAATTAAAGTGTGTGTGTTTTATTTTTATTTCATGCAATAGGATTAATAATTGATAGTTGTCTAATTGACAGCTCTCAATTATTAACCTGGCTTAAGGTCACCTTTCAATAGCAAGGTGGCTTTAACCCCATATTAACCCATTCGCCACCGCTACAGGGCAATGGGAATAGACGGGCAAAGTGCCAGAAAGGGCGAATCTAATTATAGATTTGTCTTTCCTGGGGTGTCTGGGGGCAGATGTTAGTAGCCGGGGGGGGCAAAAATAATGGTCCCTCTCTGGGCTATTATTATCTGCCCCCACTCACTGGCTTTGTCTGTCTGGTTGCGAAAATAGGGCGGGAGCCCACGCATTTTTTTTCAGCAATTTTACACCTCATATATATATATACATGTCATTGAATTTGTGACACATATATATATATATTTATATTTGTAGTTCATACACTTCTACATAGTATAATAGCCGCTAATTCAATTGCCGGCTTTTGTGAAAATGCAGAACCCGACATGAAATGACACTTGGTGTACATAGGGTTAACCATGTCTTTTCATGTCCTTTGCTATCTAATTTGCACAAACAATTAAATCAGACTATGTGTGCAAAATTTCACACCTCTAGGGGTTAATTAAAGGTGTAAATTCGTAGCAAAAAAGTCCGTTTTTTTTACAACGAATTTACACCTTTAATTAACCCCTAGAGGTGTGAAATTTTGCACACATAGTCTGATTTAATTGTTTGTGCAAATTAGATAGCAAAGGACATGAAAAGAAATGTTTAACCCTATGTACACCAAGTGTCATTTCATGTCGGGTGACCCGACATGAAATGACACTTGGTGTACATAGGGTTAACCATGTCTTTTCATGTCCTTTGCTATCTAATTTGCACAAACAATTAAATCAGACTATGTGTGCAAAATTTCACACCTCTAGGGGTTAATTAAAGGTGTAAATTCGTAGCAAAAAAGTCCGTTTTTTTACAACGAATTTACACCTTTAATTAACCCCTACAGGTGTGAAATTTTGCACACATAGTCTGATTTAATTGTTTGTGCAAATTAGATAGCAAAGGACATGAAAAGAAATGTTTAACCCTATGTACACCAAGTGTCATTTCATGTCGGGTGCTTCTGTCTTTTCACTGAAGCCGGCTTTACCCGGCAATTGAATCAAAGGATATTTTACTATGTAGAAGTGTATAAACTATACATATATGTATATATATATGTCACAATGACATGTATATATATATATATATGTATTCTATGTGTGTATATTTAGTGTTTACAAGGAAAGAATGGGTTTTTTTTAGTTGCGATATTTTGTTCCCATAGACTTACATGGGACTTCCGGTATCGGTATCGGGTATCGCCGATATTTTAGTGATATCGGCGATACCATTCCGATTCCGATACTTTAGCATATCGGAAAGTATCGCTCAACTCTAGTCTCCACATGGCGTGGACAAAACTACCTCCGTAGTTGGATACTCTCGGAGGTCCCCATGGATACATACAACCCCGACCTGCCGTCCGCTGGGGTTGTCTCCTGCCACCAGTGACCCATGTACCAGAGTCACGAGGCTCCCTGAGTCCAGGAGAGCCTCCGTAGGGTACCCATTAACCAGTATCTGGCATAGTTGGAGTTCACTGTCCTGGGGGTCGAGGGTTGCTGTGCAGACGGTCTGGGCATACATTGAGACCCGGCGGCTATATCCGCAGTCCATGGGTTCCGTAGTCAGGGGACAATTAGCCATCACATGTCCCGGTCCCTGACACCGCCAGCACCTAAGGGTGGAGGTACTGTTAGGTCTTATGACAGTTTGGGAGGGAACCGGTCTCCTGCCACTCTCACTCCGGGGTTCCCCTTCAGCACGGGTACGGTGCTGACTGTCCCCAGCAGAGGGACGCGACCCCTTTCCCGATTCCTGGGTTGGCAGGGATCGGCGTGACAGCCGAGAGGGGGCGGAGTCTCGAATAAAGTCTTGAGTGGCCGAGTAGCGCTCGATCAAACTGACTACCTGGTCGAGTGTGCCGGGGTCGCCTTGCCCCACCCAACGTTGTATAGCAGCTGGCAGAGTCCTTACCAGCCGTTCAGTCACCACCCTCTCCACCATCTGGGCTGGAGACAAAGTCTCTGGCTGGAGCCACTTCTTTACCAGCTGCAGGAGGTCATAAGCCTGAGACCGAGCGGGTCGTGTCTCCACATAGGCCCATGAAAATACACGCTGAGCCCTTACGTACGTATTAACCCCTAGTCGGGCAAGGATCTCACCTTTGAGCCTCTGGTAGTCCTGGGCGTCCTCCCTACTGAGATCAAAGTAGGCCTTTTGTGCATCGCTAACCAGAAACGGAGCCACTACTTCTACCCACTGGCCGGCTGGTAGGTTTTCCCGCTCCGCTGTGCGCTCATAAACTGTCAGGAAAGCTTCCACGTCGTCCTCCGTTCCCATCTTCCTCAACGCTGAGCGAACCCTGTCTCGGGCCTCGCGTCGTTCAGGGGCTGGTGCCGTCGGAGTCTCCCGCAGGGCAGAGATCTGTTGCAGCAGCAGTTCGTTTGTTCTTTGTTGCTGCTGGTACAATAGCTGCTGTTGCTCATTGTGCTGTTGCTCCCGCTCCTGCTGTTGCCTCTGGAGACTCAGGTACTGCTCCTGCTGTTGTCGCTGCGACTACATCTGCTGCTGTTGTATAATTACTAGCTGCTTAAACAGCTCTTCCATTTTGTCCACGGGGTGAGGCTGAAAAGTGGCCGGCCGGATTGTCGTCATGAAGCTGCCGGTGGGGGTATACCTCAGTCACAATGCCCGCATTCTCCAACCAATTGTAAGGCGGCGGTGTTCACACCGTGCAGTAACTGAGGCAGTGACCCAAGCAAGTCCAAAGTAAACAGCTTTTATTCAGCAACTCACGGGTAAAACAGGAAAAGTCCTCCGGTACGCAGCCGGGGTAACATCAGTTCATAAACACTGGCTGCCGGGAACAACGGCCGCGCCGGGCCAAACAGATCCTGACAGGTGCAGAGCCGTCCCAGGCGTGGGTTCAGCTACACACAATACTGTGGAGCTTTCCTGCTATGCTCCTCGCAGGGTCCCCACATAGAACAACACTAATCCTTAGTGCAGGAGTTTTAAAGACCTGTGGCAAAAAGCCACTGGAAAACCCGGGTTGGAAGGAGGAGGCCGCCCCACTGCCTCCTGTGACCTCCTCCAAGAAATGAAGGCCCTGCTGGATTTTACTTAAGCTGCCTTAGCCAGGTAGTCTGACTAGGTCATTGCTCACCTTCATTCCTGCATTGCAGCCGCAGCTGTGTGTGTGACTGCAATGCACTCCAATGGCTTTAATAGGTCTCTGTACACATTCTGGGGGAAATATAACGTCCCTCGTAAACGATCCCGGTCACTGCCTCACACAGGTGATCCCCACATGTTTATTGGCTGTCTAAAAAGCGCCAAACACGCGGGGCCGGCACTCGAGCTTCCGCTCGAGCATTAAAAAATACTCGCCAAGTAACAAGCATCTCAAGCACACTGATGCTCGAGTGAGTTACGAGTAGTGACGAGCATGCTCGCTCATCACTAATGACTAATTGAATCCAAAAAATTTTTTTGAATGTAAATATTTTTAATGTGTAGTTGATGTATTCCTACACTCATAAACACTTTGCAGAAAGTCCAAAGCCAGGAAAAAATTACAAGGGGGTTACTAAAGTAATCCTCTTCAGGTGTCCGCTTCTTCTTCTCCTACCTCTGAAGGCTGGGTGGACTGCCTCCTCCTGCTTCCTGGATTCCAATTTCCAGGTAAGTGACTCGGTTTTGGGTAGTGCCGGAGCCCCTGACATGTTGAAATTGGCGACAGCCCACTGTGTCACCTGCACCATCGCTTGCTCCCACAGAGGAGATGGGTAACCCCAAGGACAATTTGATTTCTTGGGGGTGGTATCCTAGTCTCAATCCACCTCGAGAAGCCTCTCCCAGGCCCATTAGTTTCTCAAGAAGGATTAATCCTGCTCCCTTCCTTTTCGGATCACACCCACCACATACCAGCGATGTTGACGATCTATTTTGAGGAATGTGACCTTGGTTCAAGCCATCAGCCTTTGCAGCATTTGAGGCAAGTATTTGGTCTCTACTGCCCGCTGGTTGAACGAGATGTGATGACTGGTCCCAAACTTCTATGGATGCCCATCTCCGCTGCCGGTCATACATAATGACCTCCTCCTGGGATGCCAACTCTTTATACCTTGTGGTCAGTGGGCCTGCTAGCATGTCTCCAGCCCTGGTCCTGGCTTGCCTACTTTTCTCTTCCAACCAGCCTAGATCTCGCAGTCCACACGCTAATTGCTGAATCCTAGCTTTCCCATTTATAATCCACAAGAACCCCAGGGGTGATGTCTGCGTCCTGGGTTTGGGGCTTGGACATTCTGGGAATGCATCCTGTTCTCGACCACAGGCTACTGCCACCACCACTGTTGTGCCAGCTTGGTCTGGCTCTGATATTCCTCCAGTCGCTCCCTATTGAGTCTCTGCCATCTTTGTCGATATGTTACCAACTAAGCATGTTAGACTGCATGGATTACTTATTTAATCCAGTAAAAAAATTGAACTCTTTTCTCGAGTGTTATCTAACCACAAAAATGTACCCCAGAGCATGTAATATTCTATGGATGAGTAGTATAATACTGGGAAAATTTTGAGCGTTTTTTGGAATGTTATATACCACAGAAATGTATCCCAGAGCACATAATACTCTATGGATGAATAATTCAATAATACCAAAACATTTTCACATCACAACTAATTGAATACAGAAACATTTTAAACTTTCTTTTTGGAGTGTTGTATAACAACGAAATCTACCACAAAGCGCGTAGTACTCTATGGGTGAGTAATTGAATCCAGAAAAATGTTTGAACACGTTTTTGAACTGTTTATATAACACCAAAATATACCACAGAGTATGCAATAGTATATGAATGAGTAACTGAATACAGAAAAATATTTCAACTCTTTTTGAGAGTGTTATGTACCACAGAGCACATAATACTCTATGGGTGGGTAATTGCGTCCACAAAAATGTTTCAATCCTTTTTGGGAGTGTTATATGTCACAAAATGTAACACAGAGCACGTAACAGTATATAGGTGACTAATTGAACCCAGAAAAAAATTTTCGACGCTTTTTTGGAGTGTTTTATACTATTGAAATTTAACAGAAAAAACATAGTACTCTACGGATGACTAATTTAATCTAGAAAAATGTTTCAACAGTGGGGTGGACACAGGCATCCCAACATATTCTCAGGTAATATACCATTGATTCTTCCACTTTTTGCATTTTTGCTAGGTGTATGCTAGCGATATGGTCTCTTTGTGATTATAAAATTAGGAGTGTTGAGGTAATGTAGGATTTTATATCCTTCTAGACTTGTGCACTAGCACTTTACCTTTATCTTGCTCTCCACATTGTCATCCATCCTTTAGCCAACAGATGTGGGTTTGTACATTTATTATAAGCACATAATGTATTTATTTTGACACCCCACCAGGCTTTTGGTGGATTTTGCTGTGCCTCCACCCCCCTTTTTTAAGGTTTTCCTGGTCTTTTTTATAGTACATGTTTTATATAACGTATATACTTGTGTATAAGCCGAGATTTTCAGCACATTTATTTATGTTGAAAACGCCCCCCTCGGCTTATACACAAGTCATGGTCCAATTAGCAGGAGGGGGAGTAGGAGTGGGGGAGTGGAGGCAGGAGCCGGCGGCTGTGGCACAGTGGCAGCTGCAGCTACAGCCTCCGGCTTCTTGAAGACATCATACTCACCCTTTTTGCGGTCCCTGCATCTCCCGATAGTCTTAGCGCTGGTATCCTCTTACTGTGCAGAGCGGTCACATGGTACCGCTCATTGAAGTCATGAATATGCACGCGTCTCCACTTTTGTAGGCGTGGAGCGCATATTCATGTCTTTAATGAGCGGTACCACATGACCGTTCTGCACAGTAAGAGGATACCGGCGCTGAGACCATCGGAGTTGCAGCGAGTGAGGAGGGTGACTGTGAGGAGGGTGAGTGTGTGTGGGTGTGTGCATGTGCATACAAGGATGGGGGTGAGCAGAGTCATGCATATTAGGATGGGGTGAACGGAACCATGCATACTAGGATGGGGGGATGAGCAGAGCCATGCATACTAGGATGGGGTGAGCAGAGTCATGCATACTAGGATGGGGGTTGAGTAGAGCCATGCATACTAGGATGGGGAGTGAGCAGAGCCATGCATACTAGGATGGGGAGGTGAGTAAAGCCATACATACTAGGATGGGGGTGAGCAGAGCCATGCATACTAGGATGGGGGTGAGCAGAGCCATGCATACTAGGATGGGGGTTGAGTGGAGCCATGCATACTAGGATGGGGGGATGAGCAGAGCCATGCATACTAGGATGGGGGTGAGCAGAATCATGCATACTAGGATGGGGAGGTGAGCAGAGCCATGCATACTATGATGGGGGGGTGATCAGAGCCATGCATGCTAGAATGGGGTTGAGCACAGCCATGCATACTAGGATGGGGAGGTGAGCAGAGCCATACATACTAGGATGGAGGGTGAGCGGAGCAATGCATACTGGGATGGGGGTTGAGCAGAGCCATGCATACTAGGAAGGGGGTGAGCAGAGTGGTGCATACTAGGATGGCGGGGTGAGCAGAGCCATGCATACTAGGATGGGGGTGAGCAGAGCCATGCATACTAGGATGGGTGGTGAGCTGTGCCATTCATACTAGGATGGGGTGGTGAGGTGAGCCATGCATACTAGGATGGGGGACCGGGGATCCATGCATACAACAGGGGAAGCCACACATAGCAGGACAGGACAGGGGGAGCCACACAAATACCAGAACAGGGATGGGGGGACAATGCATACCCGGCTTAAACTCGAGTCAATAAGCTTACCCAGTTTTATGTGGCAAAATTAGGTGCCTCGGATTATACTCGGGTCAGCTTATACTCAAGTATATATGGTATTTATCAATAAAATATTATGTTTTTATACCATTTGAGTTGGAATCTCTTCCTATCCTGCTGGCCACATGCAGCAATGGATTATGTTGTGTTAAGAATACAGAAGTGTCTTACATAGTGTTTACCTTTTGGACATATGGGAGTAAAGCCCTAAGCCATGCCTAGATGATGCCCTGTCCCTAGGCTAAATGCAGATTGTTTCTCATACAAACAGCAAAGCACAAGATTAGCCCATAGAAGGACTGTTAGTATGATGGTTCAGCATCAGCACCAGTATGAACACTAGAGTATTCTGATTAGATAAACTGTGCAAACACAGATCTGGATAACTGCTCTCTCCCTTCAATCAGAACTGTCCCTGAGCTGTGCAGTGGCATCAGTAAAGGTACTGCCACACTAAACTATCCCGCTAGCGATCACGATAACGACGCATACTAATGCGATCGCTAGCGGGATAGTTTCAATATCGCTAGTAGCGGCTTAATTTAGCGATGTCATTAAGGACGCTATCGTGGTTAGCGATCTCCTTAACGACTTTAGCGGTACAAAAATACCGCTAAATCGCTAAAAAAAGGTGCCACACTCAGCGATATATACTTACCAGCGGGACGCCGACTATAAAAATAGGGTCCGGACCGATGTCAGCGACGAACGAGATCACAGCAGGATCTCAGCAGGGGCCACGTCGTTGCTACATGCCACACTGAACAACGTCACTAACGAGATTGCTAAATAGTGACATTTTTTAGCGATCTCGTTAGCGACGCTGTTTAGTGTGGCATACCCTTAAGCCTTGCACAGCGGTGCCAGTCCTTTTACAACCTCTGATGAGTTAATACGGCCAGCCAATCATAGTAATTCCACTACTCAGACTGTCATGCTTTTTAAGGTGTGTACTCCACAGCACCTCATGCTTTGAATTCAGATGCCTTGTCATACAAGTGGTGCTCAATGCTTGGAATTTAGATGCCTCGTCATACAGGTGGTGCTCAAGTTGAATATTCATTCTTCCCTTCAGGGTCTGACAGCACAGAGTGCAAACCACCTGCCGTTTGTTGGTGGCACATTTCCTGGACAAAATCCACGCCAGGTAGCTCATTTTAACTGTCTTTGGTATGCTGATTTCAGCCGATATAATGCCTTTGCACCCTGCTCCATCTTTTGTTGTGATGCTGTTGCAATGTGGCCATATCATCTTCCTATAAACTGTGCACGTCACTGGGATGGCCTCTGCTTCATGTGGGGTCTAAGACCTCATCATCCTCTGCATCATCTTCCACTAACTCCTCAACATTGCCCTCCTTGGCAGTCTGTATAATGCAGAAAGATGCTGTCATTGGCAACTGAGTTTTATCATCATCTGACATGTCCTGCCGTGGTCCACTGACCGTGTGCACTGGCCCTCCACGTACTCATCATCAAACATATGAAGTGGTTGGGCATCAGTGCACTCTTCCACTTCTAGGGCAGGGCCACAGAATCACAGCCAGTAGAGGCATCAAAAAGTAGAAGAGACTGCTGCATTACTTGTGACTCAGACAGGTTCACTAGTTTGCAAGGAAGTGAGGTGGAAGCCAGATGACCGTGGTACTCAGGTGCCTTCTGCGCATTTGCTGCAGTGGACCAGGTGGAAGATAATGTGAAGGAACTAGAGCCACTCTCAGCCATCCAATTTAGCACCATTTCAATATCTTGTGGCCTCACCATTCGTGCAGCGGTATCTGGGTCTACGAAAGGACGCATAACATCCTGTCACCTGCATGCACCAGAGGAAGGTGTTGTATTTGGAAACATAGCAGATTCAGAATGAACAAGTCCTATCCCTGCATAAGCTACACAACCATCACCATCAGCAGCTACACCAGCACCACCATGGTCACGTCCACATCCCCATTTGATGCTCTCCTCATTTTTGGAAGGCATTTGTCTGCAGACGTCTCGCAAACAGATGGCAATAGAGTAGATTTATTTATTTGCAACAGTACTAAAAAGCACACAGTAGTCATCAAAAATATTTTTTGGGCCTACTAATGGCAACAAGGTGGCTGATGACAATTATTTATTGCAACACTACAATAAAACACAAAGTGGTCCAGAAAAATTATTTCTTTGGCCTACTAATGGCAGTGAGATGACTGATGTCAATTATTTATTTCCCAGGCTACTAAAAAACACACACTGGTCCAGAAAAGTTATTTGTTTAGTCTAGAAATGGTAACGAGATGGTTAATGCCAATTATTTATTTCCCAGACTACTATAAAACACACAGAAGTCCTGAAAAATTATTTATTTGGCTGATAAATAGCAATAAGATGGCTGCTGCCAATTATTTATTTCCAAGACTACTAAAAACACACACACAGGTCCAGAAAAATTATTTCTTTGGCCTAGAAATGGAAATAAGATGGCTGATGCCAATTATTTATTTGCAAAAATACTAGAAAACACACAGCAGTCTTGAAAAATTATTTTTTTAGTCAATAAGTGGCAATGAGATTGCTAATGCCAATTATTTATTGTTCAGACTTCTATAAAACACACACCTGTTCAGAAAAATAATTTCTTTGGCATACAAATGGCAATGAGATGATAGACGCCTATGACTTATTTCACAGACTACTAAAAATAGAAAAACGGTCCAGAAAAAATATTTTTTGCCCTCTAAATGGCAACAAAATGGCTGATGCCAATTATTTATTTCCCAGACTAGTGGAAAAACACATACCAGTTTAGAAAAATTATTTTTTTGGCCTAGAAATGGGAACAAGACGGCTGATGCAAATAATTTATTTCCAAGACTACTAGAAAACATACAGCAGTACTCCCACAGATGGTGGTGGTGGGACAGAGTGCAAACAGGGGCTTAAAGACACAGTACTCCCAGCAGCAGAGGGTGCAGAATATGCACAGTGACTTAGAGGCACAGTACTCCCACAAGCAGAGGGTGCAGAGTACATACAGCAGCTTAAAGGCACAATATTCCCACAGATATGGGTTGCAGAGTATACACAGCAACTTTTTTGGCATGGTACTTTTTTTGCAGAGTTCGCAGTCAGAATCTGTCCCTCATTCCAGCTGAATAATATCTCTACACTAATGAGAGCAGGCTGGGTCACGTGCTGCATCGGTCAATTATAGCCATGCCAATACATGACATGGCAGTGATAGTTTTGGTACCCACAGTCTAAAAGCTTGTTGATTGACTGCGTTGCAGCCTTTCAACAAGCTTTATTAGACTGGCAAATCCAAAAAAGAAACTGGATGTACATTGAAAAGTCCGTGTTCGGAGGTTCGGTATGGGCCCTGAACTTTATGGGTTCGCTCATCGCTATTTGTGATTTTTTGATGCTGCAGATTTTCTACAGCATTTCTGCACCTATTAAGTGAAATAGAATGCTTGCATTTTTTCATTGTGTTTTTGAGGGTGTTTTGTCTTAACGTGTTTTCATTTCATTTTTGATGCTGTGGTTTTTGTGTCTTTTTGGTATGTCACGTTTTTCATAAAGCAGCTTTGTTTATGATACTTCCTGGTATTTGGCTTTGGCAAAGCTTTTTTGGTGCAGTCATGTAAGGATTACACACATTTTTAGTGCGTTTCTACATATGCGCTTTTCATCTGAGGTATTTCTACATCTAAAGAAATTGTATTGGGGAAAGCCCACATAAAACTCAGTGTACCTGCAAGAAAAATGTATATGTTGTGTATTTGAAACACACATCATGGGACAGTTTACGTAAAAAAAAGCACTGCGGGCATCATCTTTCTATAAATCCCACCCGCTGTGCTGGAGCTATAAGACTCTGCCTTATTTGCACAATGAAAATATGCAGCATTAACTACTCATCATTAACTCATAACCTAATATAGGTCAAACATTCTATTTTCTATCGCCTTAAGGGCTCACTCACACCGTCGTGTTCATCAGATGAGTGCTATTCGATTTTTTTTTCAGATAGCACTCAGACCAGTGTTATTCATAAAGCAGTGCTGAAGAGTCGAAGACTGATTTTTTTCACTCAGTGGATAGCACTGCAGCCTTGCAGTGCTGAAGTCCTTGGTTCGAGTCCCACCAAGGACAACATCTGCAAGGAGTTTATATGTTCTCCCCGTGTTTGCGTGGGTTTCCTCCGGGTACTCCGGTTTCCTCCCACACTCCAAAAAACATACTGATAGGGAATCTAGATTGTGAGCCCCACAGCGACGATAATGTGTGCAAAACTGTAAAGCGCCGCGGAATATGTTAGCGCTATATAAAAATAAAGATTATTATTATTATTCACTGACGGAATCTGTAGGTGAAAAATATTGTAGCATGTTGCAATTTCACTCAGAAATCGGATAGCATTTACCCATGCAAGTCTTTGGGTGCATGGAAAACATTGGACTGCACTCGGATGGCATCCGTGTGCAGTCCGATTTCAGCAGACTTACAAAATGGAAAAGATGGAGACGTTTTGTTCTCCATCTTCTCCTCACAGTGTCCCGATTCTCTCATCCAATGAATCTGATCACACACTCGGATTTGTTCTGAGTGTCATTAGCATAATCGACCAGATTTTCTTGAAAGAGAATCTACGGTTGTGTGACCCTGCCCTTAAAGTGGCTGCAAAAAGGATTCAAATATAGGAATATGGTTTTCTATTCTATACTGGTTGTGTAAACTATCCCTCCAAAACAGCACACCATGGCATTTAGATGATCTGATGTATAAATCCCACTATGATCAGCTATAAGGCTAAAACACCCTTTAATTGTATGGGTAACAATCTTGAATGTCATTATCCAAGGGCATTTTCACATTGAATTTTATTCCTTTGCCCATTTAATGGACTGGCAAATGTGGCTGCTAATTGCTTATTGCATTTCATTAAACTGATGAGCATGGTTTAACATTAAAATAATTATTGTTTTGTTTGCAAATTTTCCTTCTAGAATTCTTGAATTTTTTTAAATGTCATACATTTTTTAAAATTGAATGATACATTTTTCTTAGTCGAATGGCCAGATAACAAAAAGAAATATTTTTATACTGAAATAATGAACTAATATGCAGTGTGTATTTTTTTTCTATAAATTTTAGTTAAAATCTAATTTTGAGAGATATCTGCATAGGATGTCAAAGATGCCATCATCAAAGTGACTCTATGGAACAGCAAGTTTCCTTCCTTCCTTTCAATAATCGGTGCCATTATTTGCATAAAGCATCTTCAGGTCATTTAGGTTTTCATTTGATCTGCATGCTTATAGTTGTCTTTTATTTGGGCAAAAGGGAAGACAAAGCACCGAGTGTATTAAGAAAGGCACAGTAGGGATAATTACAAGGTAAGTGCACACAGGCTATAAAGAATGGGTTCATTTTAACAAGAGGTTGCAGGACTGTGTTCAGCCTGGGGCAGCACTAAAACATTCTGTGATAAGTTGCATCGGCTTCTCGTGCCATTAGCTTTGCTATTCATGAAAAATAGGTTGTTTCCTTAGCAACCCAGTTACATATTACACATTATTTTAGCTGTAAGAGTTCGTGCAGATTTCAAAAGGAGAAAAAAAAAATACTTGCTAATTTTTTTCCAAATGTATTTTTCTATTAACAGTCTGCTTAAGAACACTAATGTGCTATGGAAATCATAGCTTCTTTGTGTTCTTTATGAATTTGGACAAAACATTATGAGCAATCGCTTTTGTCTCTTCTGCGTTGGAGCTTGATCCAGGGCACAATGAAAAAAGAGAAATTACGTGACAAATCATTTTCCCTGCACATATTATTAGATTCTAATCAGAAATGAAGGTGTTAAAACATGAAATGAAAAAGAGTTTTTCATAAAAGGTGATAAAGATTAAAAATTATAGTTATTATATCTATAGAAAAGGGAGATTTTCAGAGTATACTGCGCTGCTGTATAAAGGAAGCAGTTCCAGAGTGGAATAGCAATTTCGTAGTTTTATAAAAAAATTGATTTGTGAGGACCTCACTGGCAGAGGTATGTTGTGTTGGTACGACTTCTAACTACTACTCTCAAATTCCATTCGATGAGGGCCACACGCTCCTTGCTGAGCCACTGCATCTTATGCATAGGAAAACGTGTCCCTTTATGGCTACGTTCTAGCTTCTTCTCTAGCATAGATAATTGCTTAAGACCTGCTTGCCTGAGTTAAGGAATCCTTGCTATAGGCCTCCTGGTCTGAGATAAGGAACCCATCCTCCTCTTTGTCTTTGCTAGGCTCCCTGCCTGAGATCCAGATTTTTACTTCCTCTTAATCCTTGCTTTCCTTCAGAACATACTATCTGTTACATGGTAGTTCCCCTCTTTGCACACAAATACCCGTAATGATGCAGGTCTGCAAGCAACTATATCATAGGTCTGTTCACTTCAATAGGAAACTACATCTGCTTGTGCCTAAGTAACTACTCCCACCCTGGGTTGGTCCCCAACTATTAACCCTGTCTGCTGCTAACTGACTTGCTGGGCATAAAATAGATAGCACAACATTTTGAACATAGCAATGCCTTATATAATCATAAGGTCTTCAATGGAGTGAGGGCAGCATCTCCACTTCATTACATTAGCACACCCAACCACTTTGATTGACAGTCAGCTTTGCAATACATATATGGAGAGCCAGCTGTCAATCATAGTGCAGTGACATGTTTACAGCTGCCACTCATATTATAGTGAGCAGCAGCGTCGGACTGGAGTACCTTGGGCCCACTAGAGAAAAATCATTCTTGGGGCCCACCATTATACTTTCCAACCTTTGAAGAAGGGAAAGAGGGACAAAGGCTGCGGCACGCTGTGCCTGACGCAGCAATTTTTAGGCCACGCCCCGAACACACCCATTTCACAACTAGTTACACCCATGTCCAACCGCACCCATTTAGCACTGCTGATCACACTGACTGGTACTGAGAGCACAGTGGCTGGCATTATGGGCACAGTGGCTGGTTCTGAGGAAAAGAAAGAAAGAGCAGCGAGAGAGAAAGGAGAGAGAGAAAGAAAGAACAGAGAAAGTAAGAGGGGAAAGAAAGAAAAGAGAGAGAAAGAAAGAACAGAGAGAGAGAGAAAGAAAGAACAGAGAGAGAAAGAAAGAACAGAGAGCGAGAGACTAGAGAGAGAGAAAGACTAGAGAGAGAGCGAAAGAAATGATAGAGAGAGAGAAATAGAGAGAGAAAGTATAGAGAGAGAAAGAATAGAGAGAAAGAACAGAGAGAGAGAAAGAAAACAGAGAGAGAAAGAAAGAGGGGAAAGAAAGAAAGAAAGAACAGAGAGAGAAAGAGGGGAAAGAACAGAGAGAGAGAAAGAAAACACAGCGAGAAAGAAAGAACAGAGAGAGAAAGACTAGAGAGAGAAAGAAAGAATAGAGAGAAAGAAAGAATAGAGAGAGAAAGAAACAATAGAGAGAAAGAATAGAGATAAAGAAAGAGAGAGAAAGAATAGAGAGAGAAAGAATAGAGAGAGAAAGAACAGAAAGAGAAATAGAGAGAGAGAAAGAAAGAACAGAGAGAGAGAAGGAAAGAATAGAGAGAGAAAGAATAGAGAGAGAAAGAATAGAGACAGAGAAAGAATAGAGAGGAAGAAAGAATAGAGAGAAATAAAGAAAGAATAGAGAGAGAAAGAAAGAATAGAGAGAGAAAGAATAGAGAGAGAAAGAAAGAATAAAGAGAAAAAGAAAGAAAGAACAGAGAGAGAAAGAAAGAACAGAGGTAGAGACAAAGAAAGAGGGGAAAGAACAGAGGAAGAAAGAACAAAGAGAAAGAAAGAACAGAGGGAGAGACAAAGAAAGAGGGGAAAGAAAGAACAGAGGAAGAAAGAACAAAGAGAAAGAAAGAACAGAGGGAGAGAGAAAGAAAGGGGAAAGAACAGAGAGAAAGAAAGAACAGAGAGGGAGAGAGAAAAAAGAACAGAGAGAAAGGAAGAACAGAAAGAAAAAAAAGAACAGAGAGAAAGAAAGAAAGAAAGAAAAAAAAAGGGGAATGAAAGAACAGAGAGTGAGAAAGAAAGGACAGATAGAGAAAGAAAGATCAGACAAAGAAAGAAACAGAGAGCAAGAAAGAAAGATTAGAGAGGGAAAGAAAGAAAGAACAGAGAGAAAGAAACAGAAAGAGAAAGAAAGATTCTATAAAGATACTATAGCAGCCCGACACCCATTGTAATGCCCACCTGAGCCTCCTGATGCATGACATATCATGATCCGCTCACATGGCCGACATCCCCGATTCCAAGGAGATCCCGCTGTCTGCGCTGTCAGAGCAGTACACAGTGATGGATCTGAAGCATTCTCTGAACTGCCTCCATGGTTCCGTCACAATCTCCTCCCGAAATTACCTCATTTCCGGTCAGCTTCCAACACATCACTTCAGGTAGAACGTCACGTGCGAATGTTAAAGTGCTCCTCGGGCTCCACCGTGTACTCCTGTGTGCACGGGAAAAGTAAGCTCCCGTCCGGGACAGCGGGGCAGACTCTCAAAATCGGGACTGTCCCGCTGGATTTGGGATGGTTGGGAGGTATGATTGCTCCCCACCATATACCTTGTACACACACGGCTCCGCACACCTCATACACACATGGTTCCACTCCGTACACCTTGCACACACACGGCTCCACTCAGTACATACATGGCTACACTCCGTAAACCTCGTACAGAGATGGCTCTGCTCCGCTCTGTACACACACGGCTCAGCTCCGTACACTTCGTACACACAGGTCTCCATTTCATACACCCCGTACACACGTGGCTCCGCTCCGTACACACACGGCTCCGTACACTTCATACACACAGGGCACCGTTCTGTACACTTTGTACACACACGGCTCTGCTCCGCACATGCCATACACATGCGGCTTCGCTCCGTACACTTTGTACACACACGGCTCCGCTCCGCACACCCCATACACATGCGGCTCCGTTCACGGACACGGGACCCCCATATACAGTGATGGACACATGGCCCCCATACACAGTGACAAACAGACACTGGCCCCCATACACAGCGATGAACGGACACGCATACACAGTGATGAACAGACACTGGCCCCTATACAGTGATGGAGGACATGGGACCCCCATACACCGTGATGAACAGACACTGGCCCCCATACTCAGTGATGGACGGACACGGGGCCCCCGTACACAGTGACAAACAAAAACTGGCCCCCATACACAGTGATGGATGGACACGGGGCCCCCATACACAGTGATGAACAGACACTGGCCCCCATACACAGTGACCATCAGACACTCCACAATGAGCTGCCACCACAGAGCACTACCGGGCACCGAAACCAGGCAGATACACACACATTTTGCTGAACACTCACCCAGAAAAAATGTATTGAACTTTAGCAGCAGCCCAAGCAGGGAGAGATAGCTGAAGCCGGCACTTCCAGGGAGAGTGTCACCACACAGCCGGCATTACAGGTCAGGACAGCAGAGGAGGAGAGCACAGCGTGCTGACACCTGACACCACTGCTATAGCCAGCAACACACAGATAAAGCGGGAAAGCAGTGCTGTGCATATCACTGCCCACAAAGAATGTCTACCTCCTGAATGCAGAGACAGTGTTGCTGTGGTCAGGGTGAGAGTGCGGCCTGCATTAACTCTTTGGACAAGCTTTTAAAGGGCCCCCGTGACCTATTCTTTCTCATCGGGGCCCACCACGGGGCATTTCCGGGTATCCCTCCAGGCCAGACCGACCCTGGCAGGAACTAATGAAGGAGTCAGGAGCTGGAGCGGGGCCCACCGGAGATTTCTCCGGTGTCCCGGTGCCTCAGTCCGACCCTGGTGAGCAGTACTGTGAACACTTACTATAGCTGCTGCATACACTGCCCCATGACTAAAAGATGGTTGCTCCTAGGAGGAAATAACATCATTTTCTCCAATTATCTGCACTTTCAGTAAAGTGACCAAGCAGCATTGTAATGCTGTTAATGCTGTTAACCCTCTCTGGTCCAAGGAAACTGAGTTGGAGTGTGTCTGAGAGAGGAAAACAGCAGAGACAACTGTGGAAGTATCAAAAACTGCAGGAATAACTCTATTTGTGTCAGCGGAATACTCTTAGCAGGTGAGTTGGGGAAGGGAACGTTTGATCACCAATTTTGTGAGAGTTACTAAGGGACCCCGTGAATGGTAAGTGTCAGCCAAGTCTTGAGAGCTGTAGGTCCAAGAACAGACAAGTGAGCGAAGCTGGGGCACATACAGTAAAGGAGTTAGCCACAGGCACTTCATTTACATGGTTTCTGAAAAATGAGATGAAGATAGAGAACGCAGGAAGGTGCAGCTAAAGTGTAATTTTAAGCTGGAAAGATTGGAAATTCCTCACTCTGTGAAAAGTCTCACCAACTGTGCTGCTGAGAATGAAGGCTGGAGACATGTCATTGTTATGGCATTTAGAGAACAATGTCAACAATTCTTATTTCCTATTGTATGTGTAACAGACTGGGTGGTTGAATCACTGTGCAGTGATCTGAGGAGAGCCTGGAGAGACTTGACTAGGTGGCTCACCAAGTCAGACCTTGAATGCATGGCAGCTGATGATACTGTGATCCGAGGAGGGACGAGGAAGGTGGAACCAGGTGCTACTCCAGGACAAACTTCAGGTGGATGGCAGCAGACCCCTAGGGACAGGAGGCAGGAATGGCCAGGAACGGTAGACTTGACAAGTACTGGCTGGCACAGCTGGTATACTGACTGGCATGACAGACACACAGGCAGAAATTGGCAGACAAGGATGGTATCTTGGCAGACAGGAGCAGACAGTCATGGCTGATAGACAGACAGGCGGGCTCGACTGTTATTCAGGAGGCTTAAATGTTAATGATTCAGCCTTGCCTATTCCTGGTGTGGTGTAGTCACTCATGCTGCAGCTAGGGTGCGCTGTATATGCTCCTCAAGAGATGCATGGAGGAGAGATATGGATGAGAAAACAGGCCCTGGCATTGTTGTGAATGGCAGGTATGTGTCGCAGAGTTCCTCTGCGCTGTAAGCCAGGAATGTTGTTCTGGGACTTTTAGTCCTACAAGAGTTCTGTTTATTGTATAGGGTGGCTTACAGGTTTAACTTGTGAGCTGGGTGGGACTGGCTTACCACACATACACCGCCCACTGGGGGTGGTGTGAGTTTGTGAAGGACCTGTGATGAGGTCATGAACATGTGACCAGACCATGTGCTGCATACCTTAGCTGGGGGAGTGGCTACAGGTATGTAAGGAAGTGGTTGGCACATGGTGAGTGAGTGTAGTCTGTCTGAGACTGTGGAGAGTCTCTGACGCGTTGAGACTGAATCTTTGTGAAGAGTATTAGGTCCTGGATGGCCTGTGTTGGAAAATCCTGGGAGTAGGTTTGGATTCCTGGAGCACATGGAGAAGCCATGGAACTGGAGGCCTGTGTGTTGGACGGTCCTGGGATGGACGTCCTGAATAGCGCATGGAGACGCCTGGTGTCTGCGACGGTACTGCGTGGGGGAAGCTAACGACCTTCTGAGGGTCTGGACTGTCAGGTGGCCTGGTGGGCAAGGACGGTGATCCCAGTTAGGAAGCTTCCACGGGAACTTAGGTCTGACGAGGAGTCAGCGTGAGGAGCAGGAGCTCCTGTAAGGTAACTCCACAGACTGTTGGTGCTTGTATTGTTCCATGAACGTTAAGGAACTGTTTACTGCAAATTAAAGCCAAATGTTGAAATGTTATGGACAGTGGTAGGCCTGTGACATGCAACAGGGCCTACTATGTGCTTTATGATGCCAAAATAAACCTAAAGGACTGTGGTTTGAACCCTGAGCGTGCTAGTTTTTGCCTCTAAGACCAGCTAAGCGAGTGATCCCCGTCCACACAGGCAGTGTGGATAGTCATAATGGTTAAATGTAGCCCAAAAGGAGCCAGTAAACCCATTTTTCTCCAGTCAGTTTGATTGGCGTAAGTTGTTCTTATTCCATATTCATGCTCCGTCTTTATACTTGGAGTAAAATAGCTCTTTTCTGAAGTAGTGGGGATACTTGGTCATCTGCACTGTGACATCTGCTTCAGCAATCTCTCCACAAGTATCCAGTGCTCCTCTGTTTTTGCTGTAAATGCATTTGTCATTGCTTCTATGATGACACAAAAAAGGATAAATACAAGAAAAGCCACTCAACAACTAAAAAGAAGCTTTGAAGGCTGGCGAAATGTATGCTATAGCAGATCTCACAATGCAGAAGACTTAAAGGGATAGTCTAAAGGTCAAAAATATTTTAATCTAAATCCCTATCAATTTGATGCTGGAATGTAAATTAATTTCCAATATCCTTGCAATAAAAATTCCCTCTCCTTCCCTAACTACATTATCTAACTGCTATTGTACTTTTTCCCTACTTCCTGTGTAGCAGGGGCAGAGGCTTCGGTCACTGCCCCCACCCCTGCTCCCTCCCTGAAACAAAGCATCATCAGTGACACTCATTTCAGGAGCAGGGCTAGTCCCTGCCGTGTCCCTGTGCGCTGTCATGGTGCGATGTGCACAATCACAGGGAGTGTGCTGTGTTGCCAGCTCAATAGTAACGAGCTGGCAATGCAGAGGAGAGCACACTGTTAGACCGGGATCACACATTCGAGAAACTCTCACGATTCTCGTGCGAGTCTCTCGCATGAACAACCGGAACTGCCGCCGGCACTCGGACCGGAGCGTGCGGCTGCATAGAATTACATGCAGCCGCACGCTCCGGTCCGAGTGCCAGTGGTAGTGTTCATGTGAGAGACTCGCAAGTGTGATCCCAGCCTTAGAGTCACTTTGACCACAGCCTCTGCCCCCTGCTTCACTCGAATATCCAAGAATGCAATGGGATTCTCAAATGAAAACAGGAAGTAGGGAAAAAATGCTATAACAGTTAGATGGTCTAGTTAGAGAACAGTAGGAAAATTTTAATGCAAGCATATTAGAAATTAGTTTCAATTTCAGCATCAAGTAGATAGGGATTTAGATTAAAATTTCTTTTACCTCTGGGACCACCCCTTTAATGTCTTTCCACATTACCCAAAGTGCCGCTCTAATCCACTGCTGATCAGCTACTAGGTTTCTTTTTACATTATACCAGAATGCACAGCAAAGCACACCGGCACTCCATATGCACCATTGTAAGTCATTGTCCTCGTCGGCCCATATGCCCGAATCCCATTCGGACGTAAGCCCTAACATCGCAGCTGAACGTAGGAAAATACGCTGTGTGAAAGGAGCCTTACCAGTCCAATAGCTTTTCCTATTAAAGGGTTTGTATGTGCCATATTCAAATGAATGTGGCTGAGCTGAAAAACAGAGAAATTTCATCCATTAGAGTTTTCTGGAGAAAAGCAGCAATATCTTCTTTATCTCATTACAAACATTTCAGAGCATCCTTTTCTAGCACTCTGCATGAGCATAACGCATAGTGCAACCTGAAATGATGAAATAATTTAGCCTTATGAGAATATGACTAAAAGATTGATCATTCACACATGCTTTAAAACATTGTATCACATGAAAATTTATAAAAAAAAAACAACACATAAAAGCCAAACAAAACCCAAACAACTCATATTGCTGGTCGATATGTCTGCCATACTGAAAGCTCTATTACAATATCTATTGAATATAATAGGAATTTGTTTTATGGTGAACTATGCATAGTTTTTTTTTTTTCTTTATACCTCATGTAGTAATAACAATAGCCATAAACAGCAGTATGGATTTGCATAAAGGTCTCAGTGGTCTATCAGAATCACATGACATTTACTAGGGTTTCACCATAGAGCCCGATATTTGCATTTACATGTACAGTATTCATAAAAACTCAAATAATAAAATTCCTGTATGAAATAATAAACTAAATAAGGTAACACTGACATGAGTATCACACTTCAGCAGCAGTTAGAGAAAAGTTAAGGCAGAGAATTTGCAAATTAAAACTTATGCTGAAAAGGACTTATAAATATTAGTAGGCTATAAATGAAATTGTAACAACTAGAGCCAGGCAGCTGCTGCCAAAGCAACGAAAATTCCGGGATGCATGCCAAAGGGCAACAGGGGCATAGAGACACATGAAAAAACTTAGACTTACTTTTGTACAGTATAATTAGTCAGGTTGCCTTTGGCAAATGATGTATGATTTATGGCTCTCAAGTATTAGTAAAGTAAAAATGGGTTCCCTAAGTTCAGAGAAGTGCAGCGTTATTATAGGATGGGTAAATTCTATTGAGTGCAGCTATTTAGGTAAGAAATTATGTCCTAGGGTGAGTTCAATGTGGATCTGTGATTAACAGGACAGCATGAAGTATAATTGCTCTGCTATTAGAAAAAAGACAATTGAACCCCTATTCTGGCTACATACATATATGCATAGTGCAGCTCATAAAGGTTGAGCTCAGTAAGAGCTACAATATAACAAATGTACTGCTCAGTGCCAAATGTGACATATCCTCATATAGAGTTAAATGCTAATGAGAACATAACCAATATATAGAGAAAAGATGTAATAGCATATACAACATAGTGCAGTAACATATAGTCACATTAACATATGTAGAGGTACTAAACAGCCATCATATTAACTTGAAGATAATATAAAAGCAGGGTAGACAGAAAGAGCAGTAGTAACATCCCCTCACCCCGACGCGCGTTTCACCACTATCTTCTTCCAGGCCAAATGGGCATAAAGAAATGTTGTGTTTGGCTAATATGCGCCATCATAAGATATACCAGATGCATGCCTTTAGTGTATTCATGAGGGAAGTATTTTCTTCTCTTCTTCCTGATTTTCTCCATCCTTTAGATCTGTATGTATGCTAATTTAAAGAAGCACTTCCATCAAAGTTTTTATCATCTTAATAAATTGTAATCAGAATATTGCACTGTGTTCTTACAATTGCTCATTTTGCCGTTCTACCAGTTAATTCTTGTCTTTTCCATTAGGTCTATGACATCATGCGACTAAAAACAGACCAGCTGAATCCTTTTAAGCTCTATATAGAAACAGGAAGTCTCTTTTCCCTGCATGAGACATGATCCACTGCAAAATTCCCTGGGAGCGGATCAGCTGGTAAAGGAATTGAAGAAGGGGAATGATTTATGCAGGAAAAAGGGACTTCCTATTTCTACATAGAGAAGAGAAATGAGAAGTATTAACTGGGTAGAAAGGCAAAATGAGCAATTGTAAGAACACAGTGCTATATAATATGATGACTGCAATATATTAGGAGGATAAAAATGTGAAGAGAGTGCTTCTTTTAGGCACGTGTAGCCATCTGAAATAACGCCCTCTTGTCCACAATTTTAACATCAACTGATATTATTATGCTTGTTACAGGTGAATGGCAAATGAGTTGCTGTGATGATGTCAACACTGAAGGAATGCCAAAGCTGTGCCAATGACTTCTGTGGTCACGTGATTTTACAATGGACATCACATCAGCTCAAACCGAGGAACACTAGAAGTGATGATTTACATACAAAATTGTATTTTATGGTAATGGACTGGAATTGACAAGAAATAAATATTGCAAGGTTTTCATTTTTCTATGTTGAGTCCAAAACTTGAAAACCCTTTTAAGGTCATTTAAAGTGAGAGGTACGCTTTTAAATATATTGTATTTTTCTTTTTATATGAAAGCACAGAATGAGTTTTAGCTTGATAACGTTCCTGTTATTTAGTAACTGGAGAGGAAACATACAGTGATATAATTATTAGAAGTTAATTAGAACTTAATCCCAATGGTTTGTACTTATGATTATGTTTGCAGAAAGCATCCAACTGTGACGGGTGGCATGGTACATCTCAAAACTCAGATGATTGTTCTTGAGCCTCGCTGTAACTATTCTGTATCAATTTATGATGCAAACAATATATTTCTCTTATTCTTTCCTGCACTGATTCATAGATTTGGTCTTTGTTGATTCAAGACTTTATATGAAAAATGAACTACTTGTACATAATAATATTTGGATGATAAAACACACTTCATAATATTATCTTTTGGTCTACAAAAGGTTAAGGCTAAGTTCACACGTTGCGGAATTGCCGCGGAAATTTCCGCGGCAATCCCGCACTTCTCTGCCGCGGGAAATACGCATTTTTTTTGTATGCGTATTCCCGCCAGAAACTAGCGTTTTGCAAGCGTAATTAGCTTGCAGAATGCTAGCGTTTTCCTAGCGATCTGTAGCATCGCTTGGAAAACTGATTGACAGGTTGGTCACACGAGTCAAACATAGTGTTTGACACGTGTGACCAACTTTTTACTATTGATGCCGCCTATGCCGCATCAATAGTAAAAAGATCTAATGTAAAAATAATTAAAAAAATAATAAATAATGATATTCTCACCTTCCGGCGGCCCCCGCAGCCTTTCCGCCTTTCAGCGACGCTCCCGGCAACTCCCGTTCCCAGGCGTCCTTTGCGACAGACCCCAGATGACGTAGCATCACGCGAGACCGCTACGTCATCTGGGTGATTCTCGCAATGCTTTACTGGGAACGGGAGCGTCGCTGAGAGGCGGGAAGGCTGCGGGGCCGCCGGAAGGTGAGAATATCGTTATTTTTTATTTTAATTATTGTTTTACCAGGGATATGGTACCCAGGGCCTGGAGGAGAGTCTCCTCTCTTCCAGACCCTGGGTACAATCCACACATGAACCGCTTACATTCCGCATAGCCACATGCGGAAAGTAAGCAGTTCAATTCATTCCTATGGCGGTGATTCCGCCGAGATTACGCAAAATTAATGAACATGTTGCTATTTTTCCGTGAAGCGTTTTTTTTGCGGAAAAAAAACAATGCATGTGCACAAAAATTGCGGAATCCATTCAAATGAATAGGATGCTTAATGCTTGCGTTTTTTCGCATTTTTGCCGCGGGAAAAAACGCGAAAAAAACGCTAAAATTCCTGCCGTGTGCACTTAACCTAAAAGGTTGCCCTCTTTTAAAGAGCTTTTCCCTATATGCAGTTTGTTTATAAAAATCAAAATATTCTTTTCTTACCCTCCCTTGGTCCAGTGCTGTGTCAGTGAACTGGTTGCCTACTGAAGATCCTTTTTGACAAACAAACTATGGTTTTCCATGAAATCCATGTTATTGGTTGTCTAAAATGTTAGTAAATTTAGATTAGAATGCAGATGCTTGAAAAAGGGGGGAGGTTATCCCAAACGTTGCGCATGTGAGCAGGCATCACCTTCATTGCAGTATCTCAGCATGCAAAATTGAGCACAGTGTCAAGCAGGTGAAATATTTTATCATCAAATACAGTGAAGGAAATAATTATTTGATCCCTTGATGATTTTGTAAGTTTTCCCACTGACAAAGACATGAACAGTCTATAATTTTAAGGGTAGGTTCATTTTAACATTGAAAGATAGAATAACAAAAATAAAATCCAGAAAATCACATCGTATAAATTATATAAATTTATTTGCATTCTGCAGTGAGAAATAAGTATTTGATCCCCCTACCAACCATTAAGGCTAAGTGCACACGTTCAGGATTATTTGCGTTTTTTTCGCGTTTTTTCGTGGGAAAAAACGCGTCAAAAACGCATGAATTAAGCATCCTATAATTTAGAATGAATTCCGCAATTTTTGTGCACATGGTGTGTTTTTTTCCCGCAAAAAAAACGCATCGCGGAAAATCTAGCAACATGTTCATTAATTTCGCGGAATTCTACCGTTTTTCCCGCTATATTATTGACCTAGAAAGTTCAGGGAAAAATCGCACCAAAACGCGCAAAAAACGCGCAAACTCGCGCAAAAAACCGAGCGTTTTTACCGTGAAAAAAGTCTGTTTTTGCTCAGGAATATTCTGCAAACATTCCTGAACGTGTGCACTTAGCCTTAGAGTTCTGGCTACTACAGACCAGTTAGATGCTCCTAATCAACTCTAATCACCTTTTTAAAATACTCCTGTTTACAGACTCACTCAATTAATCAGTCAGAATCTAACCTCTACAACATGGGCAAGACCAAAGAGCTTTCTAAGGATGTCAGGGACAAGATCATAGACCTGCACAAAGCTGGAAATTGGCTACAAAACCTTAAGTAAGATGCTGGGTGAGAAGGAGACAACTGTTGGTGCAATAGTAAGAAAATGGAAGAAATACAAAATGACTGTCAGTTGACATCGATCTGGGGCACCATGCAAAATCTCACCTCGTGGGGTATCCCTGATCATGAGGAAGGTGAGAGATCAGCCTAAAACTACATGAGGGAAACTTGTTAATGATCTCAAGGCAGCTGGGACCACAGTCACCAAGAAAACCATTGGTAACACATTACTCCGTAAAGGTTTACAATCCTACAGTGCCCGCAAGGTCCCCCTGCTAAAGAAGGCACATGTGCAGGCCCGTCTGAAGTTTGCCAATGGAAACCTCGATGATATTGTGAGTGATTGGGAGAAGGTGCTGTGGTTAGATGAGAAAAAAATTGAGGTCTTTGTCATAAACTCAACTTGCCTTGTTTGGAGGAAGAGAAATGCTGCCTATGACCCAAAGAACACCATCCTCACTGTCAAGCATGGAGGTGAAAACATTATGTTTTGGGGGTGTTTCTCTGCTAAGGGCACAGGACTACTTCACCGCATCAATGGGAGAATGGATAAAGCCATGTACTGTAAAATTTTGAGTGACAACTTCTTTCCCTCAGCCAGATTTAAAAAAGCTTGTGGCTGGGTCTTCCAGCAAGACAATGACCCAAAACATACAGCCAAGGCAACAAAGAAGTGGCTCAAAAAGCAGCACATTAAGGTCATCGAGTGGCCTAGCCAGTCTCCAGACCTTAATCTCATAGAAAACTTTTGGAGGGAGTTGAATCTGCGAGTTGCCAAGTGACAGCCTCAAAATCTTAATGATTTAGAGATGATCTGCAAAGAGGAGTGGACCAAAATTCCTCCTGACATGTGTGCAAACCTCATCATCAACTGCAAAACACGTCTGACTGCTATGCTTGCCAACAAGGGTTTTGCCACCATGTATTAACCCCTTACTGTCCATTGACGTGCACAGTCCGTCATGGCCGGGTGCCAGTTCCGCAAACACGCAGTGGTAGTTCAGTGCCGACACCTGTCTATGACAGCTGACAGGCACAGCAATCGGTGCGGGACCTTTGCAGTCGGTCCCCGCACCTACAGTGCTGTGATTGGTCAGTCAATCTGACTGACCAAACACAGCAGCGATCGGGCAGGAGATGCTAAAATTTCAGCATCTCCAGCGCGATCAGTGCAGGAGCTCAGCGCTGCAGTGGCTGAGCTTCCTGCACTGACAGCCGGGAGCTGCGTCCGCGCCGCCCCTGGCTGTTAACCCCCGACTGCTGCGATCGAGCGCAATTGCAGCATTCAGAAGGGGAGGCAGAGGGTCAGGAGCTCCCTCTGCCTCAGATCGGCGCCCCCGCAATGTAATTGCAGGGCTTGATTTCTGCCTTGATGACCCGGGGGTTGTCATGACAACCTCCGGGTCATCTAGCTACGGAAAGTGAAAAAGTAAAAGTCCCATAAAGGGACAAGACATAAAAAAACATTTTTTTAAAAATTTGTAAAAAAAATATTAAAAAATAATAAAAATTCCCCTAAAAATACACATTTTTATGTAAAAGAAAAAACAAAAAAATACACGTTTGGTATCACCGCGTCCGTAAAAATCCCATATATAAAAGCGTAACTCTAGTTAACCCCTTCAGGGAAAGCCGTAAAAAAAACACAAAAAAGTAGTAAATTATACTTTTTCCAAGCGGTATCATCATACCGCTTGGAAAAAGTGCAATAGCATGCAATCAAAAAGACAGATATAAATAAACATGGTACTGCTGAAAAAGTCATCTTGTCCCGCAAAAAACAAGCCACCAAACAGCATCATCAGCGAAAAAATTAAAAAGTTATAGCTCGCAGAATAAAGTGATGCAAAAATAATTATTTTTTCTATAAAAGTTTTTATTGTGTAAAAAACGACAAAACATAAAAAAAAGATATAAATGAGGTATCATTGTAATCGTAGTGACCCGAAGAATAAAGCTGCTTTATCAATTTTACCACACGTGGAATGGAGGAAAAAAATAACAATTTCTGTATTACTGGTTTTTGTTCATTCTGCCTCCACAAAAATCGGAATAGGAAGGGATCAAAAAACATTATGTGCCCTAATATAGTACCAATATAAACGTCAGCTCGTCCCGCAAAAAACAAGCCTACACAAGACTCTGTCGGCTGAAATATGGAAAAATTATAGCTCTCAAAATACGGCGATGCAAAAATTTCTTCCAAAAAATTCTTCCAAAAAAAGCGTCTTTTAGTGTGTGACAGAAGCTAAACATGAAAAAAGGATGTAAATCTGGTTTCGCTGTAATTGCACTGACCCGAGGAATAAAGTCACCTAATCATTAATACCGCACGAGGAACGGCGTAAAAAATAAAACCAATTCTTCACCTTTTGTGGATTTGTTCATTCTGCCTCCCAAAGATCGCAGTAAGGCGATCACAGTGGTTGCCCCCACCACATATTGGGTATCAGCATATTCAGCACAAATTGCACATCAAGTTTTGGGGTCCAATTTCTCCTTTTACTCTATAAAAAATAAAAATTTTGGGGAAAAAAGATCATTTTTGTGGAAAAAAATATGATTTTTTTATTTTCAAGGCTCTACGTTATAAACTTCTGTGAAGCACTTGGGGTTCAAAGTGCTCACCACACATCTAGATAAGTTCACTGGGGGGTCTAGTTTCCAAAATGTGGTCACTTGTGGGGTGTTTCCACTGTTTAGGCACATCAGGGGCTCTCCAAACATGACGCCAGCAGAATATTCCATCAAAGTCTGCATTCGAAAACAGCGCTCCTTCCCTTCCGAGCTCTGCCATGCCCCCAAATAGTGGTTTACCCCCACATATGGGGTATCAGCGTACTCAGGACAAATTTCACAATAACTTTTGTGGTCCTGTTAACCTTTGGAAAATAAAAATTGGGAGTGAAAAGATCATTTTTGTGGAAAAGATATGATTTTTTAATTTTACGGCTCTACGTTATAACCTTCTGTGAAGCCCTTGGGGGTTTAAAGTGCTCATCACACATCTAGATAAGTTCCTTGGGGGGTCTAGTTTCCAAAATGGGGTCAATTGTGGGGGGTTTCCACTGTTTAGGCACATCAGGGACTCTCCAAATGCGACATGGTGTCCGCTCTCGATTCCATCCAATTTGACATTCAAAATCTCAAATGATGCTCCTTCCCTTCTGAGCACTGCCGTGCGCCGAAAGATTGGTCTTCCTCCACACATGGGGTATCGGTGTACTCAGAAGAAATTGTACAACAAATATTGTGGTTCATTTTCTCTTGATACCCTTGACAAAATTAAAAAAAATTGTGTTGGAAGAAAAATTTTGGGGAAAAAAAGTAAAATTTTTATTTTTTCCTTCCACATTGCTTCAATTCTTGTGAAGTACCTAAAGGGTTAATAAACTTCTTGAATGTGGTTTTGAACACCTTGAGGGGTTTAGTTTTTAGAATGGTGTCACTTTTGGGCATTTTCTGTCATATTGACCCATCAAAGTCACTTCAAATGTGAGGTGGTCCCTAAAAAAAATGGTTTTGTAAATTTTGTTGTAAAAATGAGCAATCGCTGGTCAACTTTTAACACTTATAACTTCCTAACAAAAAAAATGTTGGTTCTAAAATTGTGCTGATGTAAAGTAGACATGTGGGAAATGTTATTTATTAACTATTTTTTGTGACATATCTCTGTGATTTAAGTGCATAAAAATTAAAAGCTTGAAAATTGCAAAATTTTCAAAATTTTCACCATATTTCTGTTTTTTTCATAAATAAACGCAAGTTGTATCGAAGAAATTTTACCACTAACATGAAGTACAATATGTCACGAGAAAGTCTCAGAATCGCCAAGATCCATTGAAGCATTCCAGAGTTATAAGCACATAAAGTGACAGTGGTCAGAAATGTAAAAATTGGCCTGGTCATTAACCTACAAAATGGCTTGGTCATTAAGGGGTTAAGTATTGTTTGCCAGAGGGATCAAATATTTATTTCTCACTGCAAAATGCAAATAAATTTATATAATTTATACAATGTGATTTTCTGGTTTTCATTTTTGATATTCTTTCTCTCAAATTAACCTCCCCTTAAAATTATATACTGTTCATGTCTTTGTCAGTGGGTAAACTTACAAAAGCAGCAAGGGATCAAATACTTTTTTCCCCACTTTATATTTGAATTTTCAATAATAACTACAGTTGAATAAAGATGTATTATCTCGTGTCTTCATTTATATAAGATATGAAGTAATATGAGACTGTTCTGACACACTAGACTAGCAGTCCTCACAGAACACGTAGCGCGCGCTGTCAGGATTATTTATTGCCGGCAGCGAGACTGTGCGAATATGTGCCAATAAGTATGCAATATGCATACTTCCAGCCACAGTCTGACTAAACATGTGAATTGAGTGAGGTCACGAACATCTAGTTGGAATATGGCCAGAAGTATGCATATAGCATACTTGAAATCAAAGGAGCACCCGCTCTTACCACTAGCACCTGAGAATCCTGACATTGTGTGCTCTGCACGCTGTGAGTATTCACAAGTCTGCAGTCACACACAGTGACTGCAGACTTTTGTGCCAAACTTGGACAACCCTTTTAAAGAAAGAAAAAAATACTATTTTTGATTTTCATGAGCTGTATGCACAATGCTCATGAGTTGAAGCAAAAAGTTGGTAAATAACACAAGACAAAGAAAGCTATTTAAAAAAAATCTCAAATGATAAATTGAACCCTTAGCCTTAATATTTTCAAAGAGCAAGGGTGGAAGATGCTATAACAGAAAGTGTTAATAGAACATCTAGAAAGCAAAAAACAATATTTTGTCAAGGATTGAACTGATGTCACCAGTACTTCCTCCACCTACATTTCAAAAAGAAAAGGCATACTTTTTTATCGTGTTTAGAAGATGTTTGGAAAAAAGCCAAGAGATAGGCATAATTTACCCTAAATTTGTCAAATATTTTTTAATAATATTTTAATTTACAGAGGCAATATGTTTCAAGGCCTTTTACAATTCAGAAGTACATATACAAACAATATCATTCTTTACAGAGTAATGAATAATAAAGCAATTGAAATTAGAGGAATGTGAGCAATGCTCTTAAGAGATTATAATCTGTGAAGAAATAGGGATGACTCAAAAGCTAAAAAGTGCTTGTATTGTAGAATCCTGTCATTTTTATAGTAAATAAGTGTATTCATGTAAAATTGCAAGACTAAGCAATCATGGGACCACAAGAATGCAATATGCATACTGTGGAGATACGAGGGTCAGTGGGTACTCTCGTCTGCTGGCCTGACTGTCTTTAAAAGATCACATAACACAGGGGAAGCTGACAGTCCACTAGCTGACAGTCCATTGAGGTATGTGGCAAGATGACCTGATTGTCCCAACCTAAGTTCTCCAAATGTATCCATGGGCTCAGTGATGGACAGAGGAACAAATCTTTATTCCTCCGGTTGGAGCCATGGTGTCTGGGCTGCTGTCCTCCAGCATCTCCTTGTAGAAAGAAAGACATTGCTTTTTAAGGGTATGCCACACTAAGCGAGATCGCTAGCGAGATCGCTAACGAGATCGCACCTGCGTCACCATTTTATGACGCAGTAGCGATCTCGTTAGCGACTTAGCTGTGTGATTCCAAACACATCTCATCAGCGATCTGTGATTCCAAACACATCTCATCAGCGATCTGTATAACGACCTCTGCGGTCATTGGGAAAACCTAGTCCCACCTGCGATGCTGGTGAAGTCGTTCATAAAGGGTGTCACACTCAGCGATTCAGGCTCACCAGCGGGACACCAACGACCAAAAAACGGCTCAGAACGTTCATGAGCGATCAACGACATCTCAGCAGGGGCCACATCGCTGCTACATGTCACACACAGCTAAAGTCGCTAACGAGATCGCTACTGCGTCATAAACGGTGACGCAGGTGCAATCTCGTAAGCAATCTCGCTAGCGATCTCGCTCAGTGTGGCATACCCTTTATTCCCACAGCTGTGCTTCAGGGAATTAGCCACAGGTTTGGGAGGAGGTGGGAGGAGGTCACCTCTCATTGTTCGAGTGTTCAATTAACCTGCATATTTTGTCCTTTAATGTTTGCAGAACAACAAGCTGCATGGATTGATACAATAGGTAATCAACATATCAACAAACATTTATTGTTAAATGAACCTGTGTCTCTGTCCTCCAAGGTTATTTAGAAGAATAAATTGTAGGGCTGATACAATGGGTAATCAACAGGCATTCATCAATGTTAACAAACATTGATTGTTCAATTAACCTGCATCTTTGCCCTCCAGGGGCTGGCTGGCAATTTTCAACCTTGGGGGCAATCACAAAGCAGTGGCCCTCCAGTTGCGGTGGCCCTCCTTTTCCCTGCTTATCTCTGGCCATTGCATTAAAGAAGCAGAGATAGCAGGCTTTAAAAATAGGCTGGTACGTAGATATGGGAACAGTAAGGAGATTTGTTATGTTTCGGTAGCTGAGGAGTGCAGGTAAAAAAGGCAATACACCAGAGAAGTTGGAATCTATGAGATTGCAGTACCCTGACTAACCACCACAACTAGAGGCAGCCGTGGAGCGTTCCTACGTTGGTCCTAGACGCCTCGTCACAGCCTGAGAAACTAACTACACCTAAAGATAGAAAGAGGAAAGCTATCTGCCCCGGAGCAGATCCCCAAAGAACATAGAAAGCCCCC
The DNA here is from genome assembly GCA_033576555.1 of Oophaga sylvatica. NCBI lineage: Eukaryota > Metazoa > Chordata > Amphibia > Anura > Dendrobatidae > Oophaga > Oophaga sylvatica. The sequence continues at coordinate 284,549,810 of JARQOD010000006.1, read as the reverse complement.
AAACATGTAATGGCGGTTAGACAAGATGAAATACTGACACAGACAGAAAATAGTATGAGCAAACGTTGGGGCCCAAACTACCTAAATAGAAAAGGATAGGAAGGGCACTTACTGCAATCCCAAAAAACCCTGAAAAGCACCAACTCTACTAATTTCAAAATCACCTGAGATCACACGACCTCTACCACCTAAATTACGGTAGTTCTCTGGTGTAACAAAATCAAAACAGCAGCCACTGAAAAAACTGGAAAAAGCAAAAGTACAAACATCAGTGGCTGAACTAAACTGAGAGGGCAAAAGCCCCCGGAGGGGACCCTGAAGGCCCCCACAGAAGTGCAGGACAAAATGCAAAAATCAAACACAAAAGCAAAAAGAAGAAAATGTCTTATCTGTTAGCAGGAGATGCAGACACGACACAGCAGGCTACAAAGGAAACAGGACTCAAGGACTGAGACCAGAACAATTGATCACCGGCAACCCTGATGGGAAGGCGACTCCCTTATATAAGACCAGTCAGTAACACCTGATTCCCACTCCTCACAATCTTCACTGGACAGTCCAGTACCGCTTGTAACCACCAGAGGGAGCCTCTGCTCAGAACTCATTTCAAGTCCATTCACAACAGTACCCCCCCCTTGAGGAAGGGTCACCGAACCCTCACTTGAGCAACCAGGTCGGTCAGGATGAGTTCTATGATACGCACGGATGAGTCTCCTAGCATGGATGTCCGAAGCAAACACCCAAGAATTGTCTTCCTGACCATAACCTCTCCACTTAACCAAATACTGGAGTTTCCGTCTAGAAAAACGAGAATTCAATATTTTCTCAACCACAAACTCCATATTGCCCTCAACCAGAACAAGGTCAGGAGGCAAAGCAGTAGGAACCACTGGCTCAACAAACCTCTTCAACAAGGACTTGTGGAACACGTTATGGATCTTAAATGTCCCTGGAAGAAGCAAACGAAAAGAAACAGGATTAATAATCTCCATGATCTTATAAGGTCCAATGAACCTAGGCTTAAATTTAGGAGATGCCACTCTCATAGGAATATTTCTTGAGGACAACCAGACCAAGTCCCCCACTTTAAACCGAGGACCATCAGTCCTATGCCAGTTAGCAAACCGCTGGGCCCTCTCCTGAGAGAGGGACAACCTCTCCACTACCTGGTCCCAAATCTGTTGCATACGCTCCACAACAGAGTCAACACCTGGACAGACAGAAGCCTCCGTCTGTCCTGAAGAAAATCGAGGGTGAAACCCAGAATTACAGAAAAATGGAGACATCAAAGTGGCAGAGCTAGCCCTATTATTAAGAGCAAACTCAGCCAAAGGCAAAAAAGAGACCCAGTCATCCTGATCAGCAGACACAAAGCATCTTAGATAAGTCTCCCATGTCTGGTTTGTTCTCTAAGTTTGACCATTGGTCTGAGGATGAAACGCCGAGGAGAAAGACAATTGAACACCAAGTTTAGAACAAAAGGTCCTCCAAAATCTGGAAACAAACTGGACTCCTCTGTCAGACACAATGTTCTCAGGAATGCCGTGTAAACGAACCACGTGCTGAAGGAACAAAGGCACCAATTCAGAGGAGGAAGGCAACTTAGGTAATGGCACAAGATGTATCATCTTGGAAAACCTATCACAAATCACCCAGATGACGGTCATTCTCTGAGAAACAGGGAGGTCGGAAATGAAATCCATAGAGATATGGGTCCATGGTCTCTTGGGCACAGGCAATGGCATCAACAAACCACTAGAGCGAGAGCAAGGCTTGGAGCGAGAGCAAGTCCCGCAGGACTGCACAAATTCCCTGACATCACGAGACAAGGTAGGCCACCAAAAGGACCGACTAACCAAGTCTCTGGTACCAAAAATTCTGGGATGCCCAGTCAACGCGGAACAATGAATCTCAGACATCACACTCTTTTTCCACTGGTCCGGGACAAACAATTTTCCAACAGGGCAGCGCTCGGGCCTATCCTCCTGACACCCCTCCAGAGCAAGTCTCAAATTGGGTGAGATGGCAGAAAGAACTACACCCTCTTTCAAAATAACAGAAGGATCAGATAACTCAGGAGAGTCCGCAAGGAAACTCCTCGAGAGGGCATCCGCCTTAACATTCTTAGTGCCAGGAAGAAAGGAAACCACAAAATTAAAACGTGTGAAAAACAAGGCCCACCTGGCCTGTCTAGGATTGAGTCGCTTGGCAGATTCCAGATAAACCAGATTCTTATGGTCCGTAAGGACCACCACCTGATGTTTGGCTCCCTCCAGCCAATGTCTCCACTCTTCAAAAGCCCACTTCATGGCCAGTAACTTCCGATTACCCACGTCATAATTACGTTCAGTAGGAGAAAATTTTCGAGAGAAAAAGGCACAAGGGTTACTTTTAGAGGTCTCTGGATCTTTTTGGGACAAAACGGCACCTGCCCCAATTTCAGAGGCATCAACCTCCACCTGAAATGGCAGAGAAACATCAGGCTGCCGTAGAACAGGAGCAGAAGTGAATCTCTGCTTAAGTTCCTGAAATGCAGAGACTGCCTCAGGAGGCCAATTCACCACATCAGAACCCTTTCTGGTCAAATCAGTCAATGGTTTAACAATAACCGAGAAATTACCAATAAATTTACGATAAAAATTGGCAAAACCCAAAAATCTTTGAAGAGCCTTTAATGAAGTAGGTTGGACCCAATCACAGATGGCCTGAACCTTGATCGGGTCCATTTCAATAACAGATGGGGACAAAATGAATCCCAGAAATGAGATCCTCTGTACGCCAAAAAGACACTTTGATCCCTTCACATACAGAGCATTCTCTCTCAAAATCTGGAATACAGTTCGAACATGTTTCACATGAGAGTCCCAGTCATTAGAAAAAATCAAGATATCATCCAAATAAACAATCAGAATTTTATCCACAAAATCCCTGAAAATGTCATTCATGAAGGACTGGAAGACAGAAGGAGCATTAGTGAGCCCAAAGGGCATCACAAGGTACTCAAAATGCCCCTCAGGGGTATTGAATGCCATCTTCCATTCATCCCGTGCTTAATGCGAATAAGGTTATATGCCCCCCTGAGGTCAAGCTTGGTAAACCAAGTAGCGTTTTTCACCTTGGAAAACAGGTCAGAAATCAAAGGTAACGGGTATTGATATTTTACAGTAATATTGTTCAAAAGACGATAATCAATACACGGCCTTAATGAACCATCCTTTTTGGCCACAAAGAAAAAACCGGCACCTAAGGGTGAAGAGGATGGTCTGATATGACCCTTCTCCAATGATTCCTTGATATAAGACCGCATAGCGTCATGTTCAGGTACAGACAAGTTAAAAAGGCGACCTTTAGGGAATTTACTACCAGGCACTAATTCAATAGCGCAGTCATAGCTCCTATGGGGAGGCAAGGATGCAGATTTACTTTTGCTAAACACATCAGAAAAATCAATCAAAAAGTCAGAAACATCCTGAGCCTGGGGGAGGCAGAAAAAACAGGAGTGTTGGTATTAACACATTGGCAGCCCCAACTGGTTACAGACACAGATTTCCAATCCAAAACAGGATTATGAGACTGCAACCAAGGGAAGCCCAGTACGATAATATCATGCAGATTATACAGAACCAAAAATTTACAGCACTCCTGATGATCAGGTTCAACCCTCATTATCACCTGAGTAGAGAACTGAGGTTTATTCTCAGCCAAAGGGGTAGAATCGATCCCCAGTAGGGGAATAGACTTCTGTAGGGGTATCAAGGGAAACCCACAACGTTTAGCAAAATCATAATCCATCAGGTTAATAGCTGCTCCAGAATCAACGAAAGCCTGAGCAGAAAATGAGGACAGAGAGCATATCAGAGTGACAGTTAATAAAAACTTAGTCTGAATACTACCCAAGACAACTGAGCGTGCAAAACGTCTTCCCCGCTTAGGGCAGACTGAAATAGCATGAGAGGCATCACCACAGTAGAAACATAACCCATTGCGCTTTCGAAACTCATGACGCTGTGCCCCAGACACCACTCTATCACACTGCATGGGTTCAGAAGCAGGTTCACAAGGCAACACCATTCCACGCATACTTCTCCGCTCACGCAAACGTCTGTCAATTTGAATCGCTAATGACATAGCATCATTGAGACCAGAGGGGACAGAGAATCCCACCATAACATCCTTTACATTATCTGACAGACCCTTCCGAAAAAGGGCCGCCAAGGCGTCGTCATTCCACTTGGTCAGGACTGCCCACCTACGGAATCTCTGACAGTATAACTCAGCGTCATCAAGCCCCTGATTTAATGCCAACAAGGCTTTTTCAGCTTGATCAGTGACATTAGGCTCATCGTACAATAACCCCAAAGCCTGAAAAAATGCATCAACATCACTCAAAACAGGATCCCCAGGTGTCAGGGAAAAAGCCCAATCCTGAGGATCGCCGCGCAGGAGAGAGATGACAATTTGAACCTGCTGCGCTGCGTTCCCTGAGGACTTAGATTTTAAGGCAAAAAACAATTTACAATTATTTTTGAAATTCTGAAACTTAGCTCGATCCCCTAAAAACAAATCTGGCATGGGAATCCTAGGTTCCACAACAGGCAACCTAGCAAGATAGGCAGCAATACTCCGAACCTCAGTGGCAAGCTGATCCACACGGCCAGACAACTGTGCAAACTCCATTGAGAGAAAAAAAAATCCTCCCCAGCACCCAGAGATACAGAGGGAAAAAAATGCAACAAACAGAAAAATATCTCTGACAACTCTGACAACCTTTTTTCTTTCACAATATTTTTTCCCTTCTGTGAGTACCATACAATTTTCAATTTTTAGGCCGGTGATACTGTTATGTTTCGGTAGCTGAGGAGTGCAGGTAAAAAAGGCAATACACCAGAGAAGTTGGAATCTATGAGATTGCAGTACCCTGACTAACCACCACAACTAGAGGCAGCCGTGGAGCGTTCCTACGTTGGTCCTAGACGCCTCGTCACAGCCTGAGAAACTAACTACACCTAAAGATAGAAAGAGGAAAGCTATCTGCCCCGGAGCAGATCCCCAAAGAACATAGAAAGCCCCCAAACATGTAATGGCGGTTAGACAAGATGAAATACTGACACAGACAGAAAATAGTATGAGCAAACGTTGGGGCCCAAACTACCTAAATAGAAAAGGATAGGAAGGGCACTTACTGCAATCCCAAAAAACCCTGAAAAGCACCAACTCTACTAATTTCAAAATCACCTGAGATCACACGACCTCTACCACCTAAATTACGGTAGTTCTCTGGTGTAACAAAATCAAAACAGCAGCCACTGAAAAAACTGGAAAAAGCAAAAGTACAAACATCAGTGGCTGAACTAAACTGAGAGGGCAAAAGCCCCGGAGGGGACCCTGAAGGCCACCACAGAAGTGCAGGACAAAATGCAAAAATCAAACACAAAAACAAAAAGAAGAAAATGTCTTATCTGTTAGCAGAAGATGCAGACACGACACAGCAGGCTACAAAGGAAACAGGACTCAAGGATTGAGACCAGAACAATTGATCACCGGCAACCCTGATGGGAAGGCGACTCCCTTATATAAGACCAGTCAGTAACACCTGATTCCCACTCCTCACAATCTTCACTGGACAGTCCAGTACCGCTTGTAACCACCAGAGGGAGCCTCTGCTCAGAACTCATTTCAAGTCCATTCACAACAGAGATTGCTTTATAGATATGGGAGCAGAACAGAGCTTACTCCAGAGATATGGGAGCAGAACCCAGCTTACTCCAGAGATATGGGAGCAGAACCGAGCTTACTCCAGAGATATGGTAGCAGAACCGAGCTTACTACAGAAATATGGGAGCAGAACCGAGCTTAGTCCAGAGATATGGAAGAAGAACCACGCTTACTCTTGAGATATGGGAGCAGAACCGAGCTTACTCCAGAGATATGCGAGCAGAACAGAGCTTACTACAGAAATATGGGAGCAGAACAGAGCTTACTCCAGAGATATGGGAGCAGAACCGAGCTTACTACAGAAATATGGGAGCAGAACAGAGCTCACTCCAGAGATATGGGAGCAGAACAGAGCTTACTACAGAGATATAGGAGCAGAACGGATAATACAGTCATGGCCAAAAGTTTTGAGAATGACACAAATATTATATTTTCACATGATCTGCTGCCCTCTGGTTTTTATGTGTGTTTGACAGATGTTTTTATCACAGACAGAAATATAATAATTGCAAACATATGAGTAACAAAAGCTTATATTGACAGTTAGAATGAGTTAATGCAGCAAGTCAATATTTGCAGTGTTGACCCTTCTTCTTCAGGACCTCTGCAATTCTCCCTGGCATGCTCTCAATCAACTTCTGGACCAAATCCTGACTGATAGCAGTCCATTCTTGCACAATCTATGCTTTCATTTTGTCAGAATTTTTAGGTTTTTGTTTGTCCACCTGTCTCTTGATGATTGACCACAAGTTCTCAATGGGATTAAGATCTGGGGAGTTTCCAGGCCATGGACCCAAAATCTCTATGTTTTGTTCCCTGAGCCATTTAGTTATCACCTTTGCTTTATGGCAAGGTGCTCCATCATGCTGGAAAAGGCATTGTTGATCGCCAAACTGCTCTTGGAGGGTTGAGAGAAGTTGCTCTTGGAGGACATTCTGGTACCATTCTTTATTCATGGCTGTGTTTTTAGGCAAGACTGTGAGAGAGCCGATTCCCTTGGCTGAGAAGCAACCCCACACATGAATGGTTTCAGGATGCTTAACAGTTGGCATGAGACAAAACTGGTGGTAGCGCTCATCTTGTCTTCTCCGAATGAGGCGTTTTCCTGATGTCCCAAACAATCGAAAAGGGGATTCATCAGAGAAAATAACTTTACCCCAGTCCTCAGCAGTCCACTGCCTGTATCTTTTGCAGAATATCAGTCTGTCCATGATGTTTTTTCTGGAGAGAAGTGGCTTCTTTGCTGCCCTCCTTGAGACCAGGCCTTGCAACAAGAGTCTCCGCCTCACAGTACGTGCAGATGCACTCACACCTGCCTGCTGCCATTCCTGAGCAAGCTCTGCACTGCTGGTAGCCCGATCCCGCAGCTGAAACACTTTCAAGAGACGGTCCTGGTGCTTGCTGGTCTTTCTTGGGCGCCCTGAAGCCTTTTTGGCAACAATGGAACCTCTCTCCTTGTAGTTCTTGATGATGCGATAGATTGTTGACTGAGGTGCAATCTTTCTAGCTGCGATACTCTTCCCTGTTAGGCCATTTTTGTGCATTGCAATGATGACTGCACGTATTTCTTTAGAGATAACCATGGTTAACAGAAGAGAAACAATGATGCCAAGCACCAGCCTCCTTTTAAAGTGTCCAGTGGTGTCATTCTTACTTAATCATGACAGATTGATCTCCAGCCATGTCCTCATCAACACCCACACCTGTGTTAATGGAGCAATCAATGAAAAGAGGTTAGCTGGTCCTTTTAAGGCAGGGCTGCAATGATGTTGAAATGTGTTTTGGGGATAAAGTTCATTTTCTAGCCAAATATTGACTTTGCAAGTAATTGCTGTTAAGCTGATCACTCTTTATAACATTTTGGAGTATATGCAAATTGCCATTAGAAAAAGTGAAGCAGTAGACTTTGTAAAAATTAATATTTGTGTCATTCTAAAAACTTTTAGCCATGACTGTACTCCAGAAATTTGGGAGCAGAAAGGAGCCTACTACAGAGATATGGGAGCAGAACAGAGCTTATTCCAGAGATATGGGAGCAGAACGGAGAATACTCCAGAGATCTGGGAGCACAAAGGAGCTTACTACAAAGATATGGGTGCAAAACCGAGCTTACTACAAAGATATGAGAGCAGAACCGAACTTACTAAAGCGGTATGGGAGCAGAACTGAGCTTACTACAGAGATTTGGAGAAGAACTGAGCTTACTCCAGAAATATGGGAGCAGAATCGAGCTTACTATAGAGATATGCGATATACACTGCTCAAAAAAATAAAGGGAACACTTAATCAACAGAATATAACTCCAAGTAAATGAAACTTCTGTGAAATCAAACTGTCCACTTAGGAAGTAACACTGTTTGACAATCAATTTCACATGCTGTTGTGCAAATTGAATAGACAACAGATGGAAATTATTGGCAATTATCAAGACACACTCAATAAAGGATTGGTTCTGCAGGTGTGGACCCCAGACCACATCTCAGTACCAATGCTTTCTGGCTGATGTTTTGGTCACTTTTGAATGTTGGTTGTGCTTTCACACTCGTAGCATGACATGGACTCTAAAACCCACACAAGTGGCTCAGGTAGTGCAGCTCATCCAGGATGGCACATCAATGCGAGCTGTGGCAAGAAGGTTTGCTGTGTCTGTCAGTGTAGTGTCCAGAGGCTGGAGGCGCTACCAGGAGACTGGCCAGTACACCAGGAGAAGTGGAGGGGGCCGTAGGAGGGCAACAACCCAGCAGCATGACCACTACCACTGCCTTTGTGCAAGGAGGAACAGGAGGAGCACTGCCAGAGCCCTGCAAAATGACGTCCAGCAGGCCACAAATGTGCATGTGTCTGCACAAATGGTTAGAAACCGACTCCATGAGGATGGTCTGGTGCCCAATGTCCACAGATGGGGGTTGTGCTCACAGCCCAACACCGTGCATTATGCTTGGCATTTGCCACAGAACACCAGGATTGGCAAATTCGCCACTGGTGCCCTGTCGTCTTCACAGATAAAAGCAGGTTCACACTGAACACATGTGACAGATGTGAAAGAGTCTGGAGACGCTGTGGAGAGCGATCTGCTGCCTGCAACGTCCTTCAGCATGACCAGTTTGGCAGTGGGTCAGTAATGGTGTGGGGTGGCATTTCTTTGGAGTGCCGCACAGCCCTCCATATGCTCGCCAGAGATTGCCTGACTGCCATTAGGTACCGAGATGATTTCCTCAGACCCCTTGTGAGACCATATGCTGGTGCGGTTGGCTCTGGGTTCCTCCTAATGCTGGACAATGCCAGACCTCATGTGGCTGGAGTGTGTCATCAGTTTCTGCAAGATGAAGGCATTGAAGCTATGGACTGGCCTGCCCGTTCCGCAGACCTAAATCTGATTGAGCACATCTGGGACATCATGTCTCGCTCCATCCACCAACGTCACGTTGCACCACAGACTGTCCAGGAGTTGGCGGATGCTTTAGTCCAGGTCTGGGAGGAGATCCCTCAGGAGACCATCTGCCGCCTCATCAGAAGCATGCCCAGGCATTGTAGGGAGGTGTTACCGGCACAGAGAGGTCATACAGGCATGTGGAGGCCACACACAGTACTGAGCATCATTTTGACTTGTTTTAAGGACATTACATTCCACTTTAATTTTGTGTGTGAATCCAAATCCAGGCCTCCATTGGTTAATAAATTTGACTTCCATTGATGATTTTTGTGTGATTTTGTTGTCAGCACATTCAACTTTGTACAGAACAAAGTATTCAATGAGAATATTTAATTCATTCAGATCTAGGATGTGTTATTTGAATATTCCCTTTATTTTTTGAGCAGTGTATATAGTGCGATGGCCCCAGCTCCCACCATAAATATAGTGTTATGGCCCCAGTTGCCCATATATATAGTATGATGGCCCAAGTTCTCCCCACATATCTATCTATTATGATGGCCCCAGTTCTCCCCACATACCTAGTATGATGGCCCCAGTTCTCCTCACATATATATATATATATAGTATAATGGTGGCAGTTCTCACATATATGTAATATGAGGGCCCCAGTTCTCCCATATATATAGTATGATGGCCCCAGTTCTCATCACATATACAGTATATAGTATGATGGCCCCAGTTGTCCCCATATATATAGTATGATGGCCCCAGTTATCCCCATATATATAGTACAATAGACCCAGTTCTCCCATATATATAGTAGGATGGCCCCAGTTCTCAGTATTAAAAATAATGAAGTTTATACTCACCTCATCCTGATTCCCGGCACTGCAGCCTCCATTTTCTCTTCCGGTCCACAGAGCGGCATGAGACAATAATGTCATCACGCCGCCTGCGTGAGCACACTGAAGTCTCAGGAAGCTGCATTCTGGTCTTTCACTAGGAATTTCGGGTCCCCATAGTGGAAAAATTTTTGTGTTCCCTTGAGACTCTGCCCAGGTTCCACACCAGCTCCGCCTCCACCTTCCCACCGCCCACTCTTGGAAAAACTCAGCTTCACCACCACATCCTCACCGCTCATATATTAACAGTTCCCATCAAACACCAGAACACATTCATAACCAGAAGCTTTTGTTCTGGCCAAAATATATTTTAAGCTGATACCTTGACACAGTAGACTCTTTCGGCTGGGCCCTACTCTACTCTAAACTATTAAAATAAATATATATTTATGTATTTTTCTTTAACCCCTTAACGACCGCTGATACGCCTTTTCACAGCGGTCATTAAGGGTACTTAAACCACAGTGCTGTGGAAAAAGCCTATAGCGCCCCCCGCAGTCAGATTTTCTCTGGGGTCTCGGCTGCCAGGGGTAGCCTAGACCACAGAGAACATGAATCGGGTCGTTTTTTACCGACCCCGATGTTGCGATCGCCGTTATTAACCCTATAATGGCGATCGCAACAAGAACAAAAAAATAATGTGCCATTTAATTTCTCTCTCCTCTGATGTGATCGGACATCAGAGGAGAGAGAAAATGGGTCCCCGATCCCCCCTTTGTGGCCCCCGATCCTCCCTTTGTGGCCCCAGGTCAGTCCTGTGTCCCCCTGTGGGCGCTGCCATCTTTGATGGCGAGAAAATGGCGGGCGCATGCTCAGTGCGCCTGCCGCGATGTGCTGGGGGGGCTTGAGCAATTTTCTCCGGGGTCTCGGCTGCCGGGAGTAGCCGAGACCCCAGAGAACATGATCCGGGTCGGTATTTACCGACCCCGGTGTCGCAATCGCCATTATACTGAGTATAACGGCGACCGCCAAAAAAAAAAAAGATTTCTCTCTCCTCTGATGTGATCGCACATCAGAGGGGTGAGAAATAGTGTCTCGGGACCCCCGATTCCCCCCTGTACCTGTAGGGGTCCCCTCTGTGTGCTCCGATCCTCCCCCTGTCCTCCAATCCGCCCCCTGTCCTCCGTCAGCTCCCCCTGTGCTGTGATCCTTGGCGTCTTCTTCCTGAAAAAAAAAATGGCGGCAGATTAAAAAAATGAACTCATTCATTCTCCAAAAGTACATTTTGATCACTGTGATAAACAATCACAGTGATCAAAATAAAGAAACAGTACATAAACCCCCCCTTTATCACCCCTTAGTTAGAGACATATAATAAAATATAGAAATTGTATTTATTTTCATTTTTCCGTTAGGGTTAGGGCTAGGGTTAGGGTTATAATTAGGGTTAGGGTTAGCATTTGGGTTAGGCTGGGTTCATACTGCGTTATGGCAGTCCGTTAGACGGACTGCATTACACCGTGGTATAACGCAGTGTAACGCAGTCCGTCAACACTGCCATTCACCCTCATTTGAGGGCGCATCGCGACACATGCCGTAAAGTGGCATGCGATCACGACGTGCCGTCATTCAGTGATGGAGCCTCAGATGTGGCCTGCAGCGTCTGGGCTTCGTCACCGCTAGCGCAGATGAATCATCTGCAATCGCGTTATGCTATACCATTACCACCCCGTCAACGCTATGTGTTGAACGGGCTGGTAAAACGCAAAATGAACCTAGCCTTAGGGTTATAATTAGGGTTAGCGTTGCAATTAGGGTTAGGGTTACAATTAGAATTAGGGTTACAATTAGGGTTGGAATTAGGGTTGGTATTAGGGTTAGGGTTGGGATTAGGGTTAGGGGTGTGTTGGGGTTAGGGTTGTAGCTAGAATTAAGGGGTTTCCACTATTTAGGCACATCAGGGGGTCTCTAAACACGACGTGGCGTTCAAAAAGTCAAATGGCGCTCCCTCCCTTCTGAGCCCTGCCGTACGCTCAAACAGTGGTTTACCCCAACATATGGGGTATCAGCATACTCAGGACGAATTGCACACCAATTTTGGGGTTATAATTTCCCCGGTTACCCTTGGGAATATAAAAAATAGCTGGCTAAGAAAATCATTTTTGAGGAAAAAAATTATTTTTTATTTTCACATCACTGTGTTTATAAATTTCTGTGAAGCACTGGGGGGGTTCAAAGTGCTCACCACACATCTAGATAATCTCCTTAGGGGGTCTAGTTTCCAAAATGGTGTCACTTGCCTTGGGTTTCTACTGTTTAGGCACATCAAGGGCTGTCGTAACACAACATGATGCCTGCAGAACATTCCATCATAGTCTCCATTACAAAATGGAGCTCCTTCCCTTCCAAGCTCTCCCATGCGCCCAAACAGTGGTTCCACCCCACATATGGGGTATCAGCGTACTCAGGAAAATTGCACAACAACTTTTGGGATCCAATTTCTCCTGCTACCCTTGGGAAAATAAAAAAATAGCGGGCTAAATAATAATTTTTGAGGAAAAAAATTATTTTTTATTTTCACGGCTCTACATTATAAACTTCTGTGAAGCATTTGGGGGTTCAACGTGCTCACCACACATCTAGATAAGTTAATTAAGGGGTCTAGTTTCCAAAATGGTGTCATTTGTGGGGGGTTTCCACTGTTTAGGCGCATCAGGGGCTCTCCAAACGTGACATGACGTCCAATTTCAATTCCAGCCAATTTTGGTTTGAAAAAGTCAAAACGGTCCCCCCCCACATATGGGGTATCAGCGTACTCAGGACAAATTGGACAACAACTTTTGTGGTCTAATTTCTCCTGTTACCCTTGGGAAAATAAACAATTGGGGACTAAAAAAATCAGGTTTGTGGAAAAAATATGATTTTTTATTTTCACGCCTGGGCGTTATAAACTTCTGTGAAGCACTTGGGGGTTCATAGTGCTGACCACACATCAAGATAAGTTCCTTAAGGGGTCTAGTTTCCGAAATTGGGTCACTTGTTGGGGGTTTCAACTGTTTAGGCACATCAGGGGCTCTCTAAACGCGACATGGCGTCCAGCCAATTCTGCGTTGAAAAAGTCAAACGACTCTCCTTCCCTTGAGACCTCTGCCGTGCGCCCAAAAGTGGTTTACCCTACATATGGGGTATCGGCGTATTCAGGAGAAATTGCACAACAAATTTTGTGGATTATTTTATCTTTTAACACTTGTGAAAATAAAAAAAATTGGTTCCTAAGTAAAGATTTTGCAAAGAAAGTTAAATGTTAATTTTTTCCTTCCACATTGCTTCAGTTCCTGTGAAGCACGTAAAGGGTTAATAAAATTCTTGAATGTGGTTTTGAGCACCTTGAGGGGTGTAGTTTTTAGAATGGTGTCACTTTTGGGTATTTTCTATCATATAGACCCCTCAAAGTGACTTCAAATGTGATGTGGTCCCTAAAAAAAAATGGTGTTGTAAAAATGAGAAATCGCTGGTCAACTTTTAACCCTTATAACTTCGTAACAAAAAAAAAAAATTTATTCCCTAAATTGCGCTGATGTAAAGTAGACATGTGGGAAATGTTATTTATTAAGAAATTTGTGTGACATATCTCTGATTTCAGGGCATAAAAATTGAAAATTTGAAAATTGCTAAATTTTCAAAATTTTCGCCATATTTCCATTTTTTCATAAATAAAAGCAAGTCATATAAAAAATTTTTTACCACTAACGTGAAGTACAATATGTCACGAAAAAACATTCTCAGAATCAGCTGGATTCATTAAAGCGTTCCAGAGTTATAGCCTCATAAAGTGACAGTGGTCAGAATTGTAAAAATTGGCCCGGTCATTAAACTGCAAAATGGCTCTGTCACTAAGGGGTTAAGGGAATGAGTCACAGTTCTGGTCTCCGGTGTATAAGAAAGACATAGCTGAACTGGAGCGGGTGCAGAGAAGAGCGACCAAGGTTATTAGAGAACTGGGGGGTCTGCAATACCAGGACAGGTTATTACACTTGGGGTTATTTAGTTTGGAAAAACGAAGGCTTAGGGGTAGAGTTGAGCGATACTTTCCGATATACAAAAGTATCGGAAACGGAATGGTATCGCCGATACCCCAAAAATATCGGCGATACCCGATACCGATACCGGAAATCCAATGTAAGTCTATGGGAACAAAATATCGGAATAAAAAAAACCCCATTCTTGCCTTGTTGGTTAATTGTACATGAAGGAAAACAACAAAGAGTAATGTAGAATGTATTGGGGAAGGTTGAGGAGACATTAAAGGCATAGATGTTTAACCCAATCAAATGGAATAGCATAAATATTTTTTTTTTTAAAGATGTTCGGATTGACGAAGAAATTGACAATGTTGTTAACGTTTTTTCTATTTTGGCAAATATGTATATTTCACAACTTCCATGCTCTTCACCTTTTTAACTTTTGACACACTTTCTCCTTCATAATCTTCAGCAGCATCATCTTTTCCATCAAATTATTCTTCATCTTCACCTTCTTTATCTTCTTCTTAAACTTCTTGCTATTCATCTTTTTGTTAACATTACTCATATTGTTCTTATTAAACTATTATTCTTCTTCATATTCTACTTCATCTTCATCTTCTTCATCATATTCTTATTTTGGACAGAGAATCCTGTACTTGTAATCTGTCAAAGTATGAATTTTTCATCCTTCCGTTCTTGCTGTCACAAAAGATTTAAATTACAACAGTATTTGTCCGTGTTCAGTTTAGCCTGCAGCAGCAGGCATTTTCCAGGGGCACCATGAGGAGGAATGGACTCACCCCCATACACTGCTTAGTCTTCTTCTGCTTATAATTTAGAGCATATATTTTGCTCTTCATTTTGGTCTTATACTTCATGTTCTTCTGCTTTTTGATCTTCTGCTTATTGTTCTTCAGTCTCTTGTTCTGTATCTTGTAGTTTGTCTTAACCTTCTTAGTCCTGTTGGGTAATCTTTTATTTCTTCTTTGTGATGGTGTTTAGGCTGGTTGGCTTGATGCTCGTCGTCCTTGTGGTCCTCATCTTCTTCGGGATGGTCATCAGGGTCGTCGTCTTCATTGTTGGAGATTCAGAGTGATTACCCAAAAAAACATTTAAAAAATCTTAAATTTGTAAATGTAGCAGAAGGTACAAGAGCCAATGCAAGTAACGAGGACCAGCTGACTGTGCTGGAACCCGGAGGGGCAGCAGAAGGAAAAGAGCCAATGGCACAACCGAGGACCAGCTGACGTTACTGGGACACGGTTACTAAGCAGGAGGTACCTGTGCTCCAAAGCACTACCAAGGACCAGCAGACGTTGCTGAAACTCGGATACCGAGATGGAGGCACCTAGGCCAAAGGCACTGCGGAGAACCAGTTGACGGTACTGGAACCCGGACGGGTAGCAGAAGGTACAAGAGCCAATGCAAGTAACGAGGACCAGCTGACTGTGCTGGAACCCGGAGGGGCAGCAGAAGGAAAAGAGCCAATGGCACAACCGAGGACCAGCTGACGTTACTGGGACACGGTTACTAAGCAGGAGGTACCTGTGCTCCAAAGCACTACCAAGGACCAGCAGACGTTGCTGAAACTCGGATACCGAGTTGGAGGCACCTAGGCCAAAGGCACTGCGGAGAACCAGTTGACGGTACTGGAACCCGGACGGGTAGCAGAAGGTACCCATGGAAATTTAAGTTGACAGGCCGCGAGCCGGCCGCAGTTACCGAATCCCACAGTACTACAGTGGGTGATTGTCCTATTGTCACAACGGAAACAGCCTTATTTGCATATCCCGCAGCACACATAGGAAGCACCTAAACTCCAGGCACCATAGAGTCGGCTAACCCGACCGCAACACGACAGGACAACTTATTGGAGGCTAAGTGACGTTTACACTGACAGGAAACAGATAGCGTGCTGTAACCAGTCTGGGCAGGAGTGAGTACCCGTGCCAATGACACTTCCGAGCAACAACTGTCGGTATTGGAGCCCAGGGATGAGAAGAGAATCGGTTGGAGGCAGCAGGACTTTTTGCCATTCACACAGCAGGGGAACAGCTGACATTACTGAACCCCAGTAACACAGGAGCAAGTGTTGACTGTGCTAACAGCACTTACAGGCAACAACTGGCGGTGTTGGAGACCAGGGTCAAGAAGGATGTTTAAATACTAGATCAAGTAATTTCCTTGTTACCTGTCAATTTTAAATGTCTATACTTCAAACAAGAGAAAGATAACCTTTACTACCATAAGATGATGATTTCATTTAAACTAATATCGAGATAAATAAAGAATTGACAAACATAAACACATACATTAACATGTTGAACAGCAATGCAAACCACAAAATAAATTAGTTAAGGAATATGCTAAAACGGTTGTACATAAAAGCATACAAGTACATATCTGAATCCATTAATGATGGATAAGTAACAGTATGTACACCATTTTTATTGTATAGACAATGAATGTCTGACTTCAAAACATCATCAGCATTGCAAGTTATCTGTGACTAGTGTTGAGCATTCCGATACCGCAAGTATCGGGTATCGGCCGATATTCGCTGTATCGGAATTCCGATACTTAGTTCCGATATTTTCCATATATCGTATACCGGAATCGGAAGTTCCCATAATTCTTTGAAGGGCAATGTGATTTTAGTCAGCCAATGAGGAATCCTAAGAAGTGTGGGCACATCCTGTACTGCTGCGGTCATGTTAACTAATGGCATGGCTGTGATTGGATGCTGAAATGATGTCAGAATGCACTATAAAAGGCGCCGCCGCCATTTTAGCTTCACTGTGCTGTGAACTCAGTTAGGGAAAGAACGCTGCTCTGCTGACTCTGAGGGACAGTTAGAGATTGCGATTTAGTGTACTGTGCTTTAGGCAGGCTAGTTTACCACCGGCTGTGTAAAGCTTCCTTTTGCCTGCAGTGTTGTTTT
Organism: Oophaga sylvatica; assembly: GCA_033576555.1. Lineage (NCBI taxonomy): Eukaryota > Metazoa > Chordata > Amphibia > Anura > Dendrobatidae > Oophaga > Oophaga sylvatica. The sequence goes on along the minus strand of JARQOD010000006.1, from coordinate 284,532,911 downwards.
AACAGCTCTGCAAGGTGTGTGTGAGTGCAGGTGACGCTGCAGTTTGCTCTGTATGCAACGCTGTCTGTAGGCATCTGCACGTGTCACTGACAGACTCTTTTTTTTTTCTTCAGTGTAATTCTTGCTGCTCCATGCAATTGAAATAATAATGTGACGTGCTTCCATCCGTATACAATACCTTGGTTGCAAACACTATAGAAGTCCACAAAGGAGCCTTTCACAGCAAGTGAACAGTTGTGTTTCAGTGTTCACTGCAGTCTGTGATTTTTTTTATTTTTTTTAAATGCAGATCACGCTCCAGTTACTTCAACTAATGCTGCGTGTACTCTGCTGAGCGTCTGTCACTGGCTCATCCTTGTAATTTTTCAAAAATTGCTGCTGCTTTCTTCTATTTTAAATTTACAAAAATCTATTAGTGTGACGCTCTTCCATCAAAATACAATACATTGCTTGCAAACATAATAGAAGTCCACAAAAAGGCCTTTCATAGCAAGTGAACAGTTGTGTTTCAGTGTTCACTGTAGTCTGAGGTTTAATTTTTTTGTAGGAGTGTAGATCCCGCTCCACTTCAACCACCGCAGCGTGTACTCTGCTGAGTGTCTGTCACTGGCTCATCCTTGTAATTTTTCAAAAATTGCTGCTGCTTTCTTCTATTTTAAATTTACAAAAATCTATTAGTGTGACGCTCTTCCATCAAAATACAATACATTGCTTGCAAACTTAATAGAAGTCCACAAAAAGGCCTTTCACAGCAAGTGAACAGTTGTGTTTCAGTGTTCACTGTAGTCTGAGGTTTAATTTTTTTGTAGGAGTGTAGATCCCGCTCCACTTCAACCACCGCAGCGTGTACTCTGCTGAGTGTCTGTCACTGGCTCATCCTTGTAATTTTTCAAAAATTGCTGCTGCTTTCTTCTATTTTAAATTTACAAAAATCTATTAGTGTGACGCTCTTCCATCAAAATACAATACATTGCTTGCAAACTTAATAGAAGTCCACAAAAAGGCCTTTCACAGCAAGTGAACAGTTGTGTTTCATCTTCTCTCTTCACACAGGTATGAACTGCATTCAGTGGAAGCAAACAGCTGAATGATAGAATCCCCACCTCTGCTATCTGTGTTGTATGCTGCACTATATATGAATGGTATGAACTGCATTCAGTGGAAGCAAACAGCTGAATGATAGAATCCCCACCTCTGCTATCTGTGTTGTATGCTGCACTATATATGAATGGTATGAACTGCATTCAGTGGAAGCAAACAGCTGAATGATAGAATCCCCACCTCTGCTATCTGTGTTGTATGCTGCACTATATATGAATGGTATGAACTGCATTCAGTGGAAGCAAACAGCTGAATGATAGAATCCCCACCTCTGCTATCTGTGTTGTATGCTGCACTATATATGAATGGTATGAACTGCATTCAGTGGAAGCAAACAGCTGAATGATAGAATCCCCACCTCTGCTATCTGTGTTGTATGCTGCACTATATATGAATGGTATGAACTGCATTCAGTGGAAGCAAACAGCTGAATGATAGAATCCCCACCTCTGCTATCTGTGTTGTATGCTGCACTATATATGAATGGTATGAACTGCATTCAGTGGAAGCAAACAGCTGAATGATAGAATCCCCACCTCTGCTATCTGTGTTGTATGCTGCACTATATATGAATGGTATGAACTGCATTCAGTGGAAGCAAACAGCTGAATGATAGAATCCCCACCTCTGCTATCTGTGTTGTATGCTGCACTATATATGAATGGTATGAACTGCATTCAGTGGAAGCAAACAGCTGAATGATAGAATCCCCACCTCTGCTATCTGTGTTGTATGCTGCACTATATATGAATGGTATGAACTGCATTCAGTGGAAGCAAACAGCTGAATGATAGAATCCCCACCAATGCTATCTGTGTTGTATGCTGCACTATATATTAATGGTATGAACTGCATTCAGTGGAAGCAAACAGCTGAATGATAGAATCCCCACCTCTGCTATCTGTGTTGTATGCTGCACTATATATTAATGGTATGAACTGCATTCAGTGGAAGCAAACAGCTGAATGATAGAATCCCCACCTCTGCTATCTGTGCTGTATGCTGCACTATATATTAATGGTGTGCACTCCATACTTCTGCTTGCTGCCAAGCACTGCTTTACCATCTTGCAACATAGTTTAAAGTGCCTGGTAATAATGCTTTGGAATAATTCATTTTTGCACTGTGTTTAAAATACTTACTGCTTTATATCCCGGTGACTGGGGCCTCTCTAGATCCTATCAGGTGGAAGGTGGTAAAGCATATAGATGTTGCCAGGTTGCCTTTGATGATCTAACCACCCCTGGTGTGCTGGCCCCAGCTGGCAAATTATCCCAAAACAGCTCCCACAATCCCACTTTCCTGACCCTGTAGTGTGGGCTATATATTTAGGAGTAGTCTAAGGGGCGCACGCATCACAGAAAGCAAAGCATCACGAAAGACAAGCATCGAGTAAACGGCAGTTATCCATGGCAGTTAATCAGGGCTGGAATCAGGTTGCCCACACTTTGCTTTCTTTTAAATTATGTTCTTTATCTCTATCCTCCTGTGTTCCCTTGCCACCCACATTCACTGCCCCATCCCCCCTCCATCACGACTCATATACATCAGCCCCTCCATACTTCCCTCTCCCATGTACAGTTCCCATGCACTCCTCACCTTCCTGAGAAACCTCAGCCCATCTTGCCCAAACATATCACAGAAAAAACCAACTTACAACTCCAACAACTACCTGCTCTTTATCTTCCTACTCTTACTGATTTCAGGGGACATCTCCCCCAACCCTGGTCCATCCCCAACCTCAATCTCTACCCTACCTCATGTCTAAACCATAATAATCTTGTTAATATTACTTGCACTCCCTCATCTCCTTCTTTCAATTGTGCCCTCTGGAATCCACGGTCTGCATGCAACAAACTATCTTTCCTGCACAACTACTTTCTGAACAACTCTCTTCATCTGTTGGCCCTCACTGAAACCTGGATTCAGGATTCTGACACGGTCTCCCCTGCTGCCATTTCCTATGGTGGCTTACAGTTCTCCCATTCCCCGAGACCCACAAACAGACATGGTGGTGGAGTTGGCATACTCCTGTCCCCACAATGCACTTTCCAGGTCATCCCCCCAATTCCATCACTCTCATTCCCTTCTTTTGAGGTCCACACCATCAGGCTCTTCCATCCCCTCTCCCTCAGAGTAGCGGTCATATATCAGCCCCCAGGCTCATCCACCCAGTTCCTTGACCACTTCTCAGCCTGGCTGCTGCACTTCATGTCCTCAGAACTACCAACCCTTATCCTTGGAGACTTCAACATCCCCATTAACAGTCCTACTTCCACATCTGCATCTCAGCTTTTATCACTAACCACTTCTCTAGGCCTCTCACAGCTTTCAACCTCTGAGACACACAAGGATGGCAACACCCTTGACCTGGTCTTTGTCCGCCTCTGTTCAATCTCCCACCTAAATAACTCACCGCTTCCACTCTTTGACCACAACATTCTCTCCTTCACGCTCACAAATCCTCCACCACCCCAGCGAACTCCTACCTACCACACATTCAGAAATCTACAAGCCATTAACCCTCAGACACTTTCAGACTCCCTACACTCTTCGCTGTCCCCAATCTCCTCTTTTTCTTGTCCTGATCTGGCTGTTCATCACTACAATGACACTCTTAGAAGCACCCTTGACCAAGTAGCACCGCTCACCCTCAGAACTTCCAAACACACAGTAAAACAGCCCTGGCTCACATCGCAAACTCACCTTCTCCAGCGATGCTCTAGGAGTGCTGAACGCCTATGGAGAAAAACCCGCACACCAGAAGACTTCATCCACTTTAAATTCATGTTAAGAACTTATAATGCAGCCCTTCACCTCGCTAAACAGACCTACTTCACCACCCTGATCTCCTCACTAGCCAACAACCCCAAGAAACTTTTTGACACTTTTCACTCCCTCCTCAGGCCAAAAGCACAAGCCCCTATCACTGACATTTGTGCTAACGACCTGGCCTCCCACTTTATAGAAAAAATAGATACTATCCGTCAGGAAATCTGCTCTCAACCACCAAGTGCTGTGACTCCCATCCCTCCCTGCATTTCCCCTGGCTCAATTTCCACATTTGATCCCATCACAGAAGAAGAAGTCTCCAGACTCCTCTCTTCCTCTCGTCCGACTACATGCACTACCGACCCCATTCCCTCACATCTCCTCCAGTCTCTCTCTCCTGTTGTCACAACTCACCTAACTACAATCTTCAATCTCTCACTCTCCTCTGGCATTTTCCCATCCTCCTTCAAACACTCCATCATTACTCCACTACTAAAGAAACCCGCTCTTGACCCTTCCTGCACAAACAACTACAGACCGGTCTCCAATCTCCCCTTCATCTCTAAACTTTTGGAGCGCCTAGTCTACTCCCGCCTCACCCGTTACCTCTCCACTCACTCCCTCCTAGACCCTTCACAGTCTGGCTTCCGACCCCTACATTCGACTGAAACTGCACTCATCAAAGTGACCAATGACCTTCTGACAGCAAAACGTAACGGCGACCACTCTCTGCTCATTCTACTCGACCTTTCTGCAGCTTTCGACACGGTTGACCACCGTCTCCTACTGTCTAGGCTCCAGTCACTAGGTATTAAGGACACTGTTCTCTCCTGGTTCTCCTCCTATCTTTCTGACCGCTCCTTCAGTGTTTCGTTCTCTGGCTCCACTTCATCTCCTCTTCCTCTCACTGTCGGTGTACCCCAGGGCTCAGTCCTTGGCCCCCTTCTCTTCTCTCTCTACACCGCCCCAATTGGACAGACCATCAGCAGATTTGGCTTTCAGTACCATCTTTATGCTGATGACACACAATTATACACGTCATCCCCCAACCTTACCCCCGCTGTACTACAGAACGCCACCGACTGTCTGTCCGCAGTCTCCAACATCATGTCTGCTCTCTATCTGAAACTTAACCTCTCCAAAACTGAACTTCTTCTGCTCCCGCCGTCTACTAACCTCCCTAAATCTGACATTTCCCTCTCAGTGGGCGGCACCATAATAACACCCCGGCAGCAGGCTCGCTGTCTGGGTGTTATGTTTGACACCAATCTCTCCTTCACCTCCCATATACAATCTCTTGCCCGCTCTTGCCGCCTACACCTAAAGAACATCTCTAGAATCCGCCCTTTTCTCACCATGGAAACAACAAAAACCCTCACTGTAGCAATGATCCACTCCCGCCTGGACTACTGCAACGCTCTATTACTTGGCCTCCCCATTACTCGACTATCCCCTCTCCAGTCCATCCTTAATGCAGCAGCCAGGGTCACCCATCTGGCTAATCGGTACTCGGACGCATCCGCTCTTCGCCAGTCCTTACACTGGCTGCCCATTCATTATAGGATCCAATTCAAAGTACTTGTTCTCACCCACAAAGCTCTCCACACTGCAGCACCCCCCTACATCTCCTCCCTCATTTCTATCTATCGGCCTAACCGACTGCTGCGCTCTGCAAACGACTTTCGACTAACCTCTGCACTAATCCGTACCTCCCACTCCCGACTCCAAGACTTCTCCCGCGCTGCGCCAGTCCTCTGGAATGCTCTACCCCAAGAAATTAGGACTATCCACAATTTGCATGGTTTCAGGCGCTCCCTCAAAACAAATCTGTTCAGAGCGGCCTATCACATTCACTAATCAAAGTCATTCTCTGTGTAAGTGTGTGTGTGTGTAGCCCATTCACTATCTCCATCCATCCTTCACTCCCTTAAGATGGCTGGACCATCATTGTAAATGCACCATTGTATATACACACCTGTACTTTGTATCTCCCCCACCTCATTGTAGATTGTAAGCTCTCACGAGCAGGGCCGTCTTATTTTGCTTTAATTACTGTATTGTTAACGTTGTTACTTATGACTTGTGTTTTGAAACTGTTAAACTGTAAAGCGCTGCGGAATATGATGGCGCTATATAAATAAAGATTATTATTATTATTATCATTATTATTATTATTATTTCAGTGTTCACTGTAGTCTGAGGTTTAATTTTTTTGTAGGAGTGTAGATCCCGCTCCACTTCAACCACCGCAGCGTGTACTCTGCTGAGTGTCTGTCACTGGCTCATCCTTGTAATTTTTCAAAAATTGCTGTTGCTTTATTCTATTTTAAATTTACAAAAATCTATTAGTGTGACGCTCTTCCAGAGGACAGCGTTTGTTGGCCAGTTGTGAGTCTGCAGCACATGGTTGATTTCATGCTGCACTGCCTGAGAAACGACCGCTGCATCGGCCACATTCTCACCACGTCAGATTATTGGGTGTACAGTCATGGCCAAAAGTTTTGAGAATGACACAAATATTAATTTTTACAAAGTCTACTGCTTCACTTTTTCTAATGGCAATTTGCATATACTCCAGAATGTTATAAAGAGTGATCAGCTTAACAGCAATTACTTGCAAAGTCAATATTTGGCTAGAAAATGAACTTTATCCCCCAAAACACATTTCAACATCATTGCAGCCCTGCCTTAAAAGGACCAGCTAACCTCTTTTCAGTGATTGCTCCATTAACACAGGTGTGGGTGTTGATGAGGACATGGCTGGAGATCAATCTGTCATGATTAAGTAAGAATGACACCACTGGACACTTTAAAAGGGGGCTGGTGCTTGGCATCGTTGTTTCTCTTCTGTTAACCATGGTTATCTCTAAAGAAACACGTGCAGTCATCATTGCAATGCACAAAAATGGCCTAACAGGGAAGAGTATCGCAGCTAGAAAGATTGCACCTCAGTCAACAATCTATCGCATCATCAAGAACTTCAAGGAGAGAGGTTCCATTGTTGCCAAAAAGGCTCCAGGGCACCCAAGAAAGACCAGCAAGCGCCAGGACCGTCTCTTAAAAGTGTTTCAGCTGCGGGATCGGGCTACCAGCAGTGCAGAGCTTGCTCAGGAATGGCAGCAGGCAGGTGTGAGTGCATCTGCACGCACTGTGAGGCGGAGACTCTTGGAGCAAGGCCTGGTCTCAAGGAGGGCAGCAAAGAAGCCACTTCTTTCCAGAAAAAACATCATGGGCAGACTGATATTCTGCAAAAGGTACAGGCAGTGGACTGCTGAGGACTGGGGTAAAGTTATTTTCTCTGATGAATCCCTTTTCGATTGTTTGGGACATCAGGAAAACGCCTCATTCGGAGAAGACAAGGTGAGCGCTACCACCAGTCTTGTCTCATGCCAACTGTTAAGCATCCTGAAACCATTCATGTGTGGGGTTGCTTCTCAGCCAAGGGAATCGGCTCTCTCACAGTCTTGCCTAAAAACACAGCCATGAATAAAGAATGGTACCAGAATGTCCTCCAAGAGCAACTTCTCTCAACCCTCCAAGAGCAGTTTGGCGATCAACAATGCCTTTTCCAGCATGATGGAGCACCTTGCCATAAAGCAAAGGTGATAACTAAATGGCTCAGGGAACAAAACATAGAGATTTTGGGTCCATGGCCTGGAAACTCCCCAGATCTTAATCCCATTGAGAACTTGTGGTCAATCATCAAGAGATGGGTGGACAAACAAAAACCTAAAAATTCTGACAAAATGAAAGCATTCATTGTGCAAGAATGGACTGCTATCAGTCAGGATTTGGTCCAGAAGTTGATTGAGAGCATGCCAGGGAGAATTGCAGAGATCCTGAAGAAGAAGGGTCAACACTGCAAATATTGACTTGCTGCATTAACTCATTCTAACTGTCAATGTAAGCTTTTGTTACTCATATGTTTGCAATTATTATATTTCTGTCTGTGATAAAAACATCTGTCAAACACACATAAGAACCAGAGGGCAGCA
>JARQOD010000006.1:284359941-284524943 GCA_033576555.1 Oophaga sylvatica | reverse complement strand
AAGAAATATGGATGTTATTGCTTCTTTTCTAAGCAAAGTAGACTGAAATTTATGTCTGTAGATCAGTCTAATTTAGAAGTTTTATGGCTCAGCTTATATGCAGAATGTGAAATGGAAAATCTAAAGCTAGAATCTAAGCTGGTGTCCTTTAATAGAGAAAGAGAGAAATTAAAAAACATATTACAGTTAGTTCATGTATTTCACAAGTTTGTATTAGAGAAATCTAAAAATGACTGTGTAGAAATAGTGTCAGAAGATACTAGTGATGTTCCCGAAATTGACTGTAATGAGGAAATTGAGCAACATGTGGGACATGTGTCTGTAATGGCTACTCAAGGTGACCTTGTCTCTGATGATGTAAAAAAAGATGGTGGAAATGTGGGAGGAGACTTCAGAACTGATGTAGGAGGGAACATGGGAGGAGACTTGAGAACTGATGTAGGAGGGAACATGGGAGGAGACTTGAGAACTGATGTAGGAGGGAACATGGGAGGAGACTTCAGAACTGATGTAGGAGGGAACATGGGAGGAGACTTCAGAACTGATGTAGGAGGGAACATGGGAGGAGACTTGAGAACTGATGTAGGAGGGAACATGGGAGGAGACTTGAGAACTGATGTAGGAGGGAACATGGGAGGAGACTTGAGAACTGATGTAGGAGGGAACATGGGAGGAGACTTGAGAACTGATGTAGGAGGGAACATGGGAGGAGACTTCAGAACTGATGCAGATGACGTACGAGGGACGGATGTTCAATGGCCACCAAAAATAGAAGACAATTCAGAGGCCCAACTCCAAATCAAAGTTAGGAAAAATTTGTTAAAATTATGCAAAATCATTCCTGCATATGATAACAAAATCCATGTATGCAGAAATTCTGAAATCTTCGAAAGCTTTATTGATAAGCTTGATTTAAGTAATGCTGAGAAAAATCAATTATTTAAATTGTGGCTTCCTGCAACCTTTTCCAGACGTTTAACATTGAAGTTGACTTGTGATAACTTACATGGAGATCTAGATGATAAAGACAGACTGAAAATTCTGATTTTCTGTGCATTAAATGAAAATTGTCCAGATATTGAGATTCTTCAAAAATTAAGGATTGGTCGGAAAGAATGTACTTTTACATTCATGTCCATATTTGAAAGGTTGTACAAAACTCTAATTACCAATGTCAAAACACAATCAATGATAAAGTATTTTGTGGACAAATTTGGATTCCTAAATTCTGTATCTCGTGTTATTGCGTCACAAAAAGATACTTTATTTGAATGTGCGCAATTCCTTGATTTTGCTAGAAAACATGAGAATCGTGAATGGAAAATAAATCAAACAGACAGAGTAAGATCTTTTCAAAAGCCAGTGTCAAAATCTCCTAAACTGAGTCATCCCCGGAATCAAATCTATGACATACGGAGGAAATTACATATTAGTTATAAGCCCTATAAAAAAATCCAAGAGTCCGCTTTGCAGAAAGAGTTAATAATTCAAAGTTCAGACCTCTCTGTAAAGAGACAAATGGCGGACATTGAAAGACAGGAACAGGTGATGTCTCAAAATGACTTATCTAAGGCTTCAGTTTACAGCTCATTATCGGAGCTGCTCAAACAATCATTAAAAAAAGGAATGATTAACAGAGTTTTCCAGGACATCTTTGACAAAGAAATAAGATTTGGTTTAGGAATTGACTGAAAATGAAATTATATGTTGTGTAAAAGTAATATACAATATATTATTCAGTTATTTGTAATTATTTTATAAATATAATTCTGTAGTTCACAGCTTTTGTAGATATATATATATATATATTCATACAGTATACAGTATATAGTATACTTGTATAAGTAGAAATTGTATAACTGTATATCTATATCTATAGTGATATAATTAAAATATACTACAGTAATATTTAGAATTACATTAAAGCCAATACATATATATGTATAAGACATTGCAATTGTTTTGTTTCTGGATGAATATGATATTAACTTTATCTCTTATTGTTCCTTAGAATTTTCACTTCAAAGTAGGATTTAATCGGGAAAAACTCTCTTACATGGATTTATTCCTTTATTTACACAGGAATTTGTAATAACTGCATGTTTTTATATATTTAACACTTAAAAAGGAAATAATATATAATTAACTGAATCTAAATTTAGTTTTGTGTGTTGCTAACATTTTGAAGTTATTTATTTGCATGGCAATATGTTCTTACTGCATGACAGTCACACATGTGACATTCAAACTGTTCTAATTATAAGGCTGCCATATACCCCTATTTCAGTGGTTGCAACTTAAAGCTCTTGTAGCTCTGTGAGCTCGGCCTTTGCAAGTCAAAGAATTTTTTTTTTAGGCCTCTTAAGTTCTAGGGTTCAATTTCAGTTGCAAACCTTGCACCAAATATAGAAACAGCTCATAACCAAATTTTTTTATGAGTCCTTTTATCTATAGAATGGTTCACAAAGTTTATGTTATGTGTATTTGGGGAATATTCAAAGAAATATTAAAATATTAAATTTAGTAGTTTACAATGCGCATTGATAATTAGGATACAATTATTTGGGTTAAAATATATATGTATTACATACCTTTTTGTATGAGGAACTTGTGGTGTGAACTTATCCGTGTCACAGTCTGAGTGACAGATGACAGATGCGTGTATGAGCAGCTGCTAAGAGTGAATAAGTGTATGTGTGATGTATGGAAAAAGTTTCACAATTCATGGTATGCGAGAAAACAACAACTTGTTTTTATGAGAAATAATACAAATCAGTTCAATTATTAGAATATTAAGATACATAATGAATATTATCTACTCAACATATATTTCTTTAGTAATTATTTTTTTTAGTTAATAGTAGATAAGTGTAATCACACATCAAAATGGTTTATCAAGAAAATTTACATTTAGATTATTTTTTTCCTTTTTCCCAAAGGATAATTTTATGATATTCAATGTTATTTTTATTTTTAATGGTTACATAGATGGTACACATCTTCAGACAAATATATGGTATAAAGCTAAAACAGAAGTTACATAAATAATTTATAAAACAATTATTTTTTTTTTTCATTTTGGTTTTGATAAATCAATTATTTCACAAAATAATATTTTTTGGTATTAAGGGGGAAATGTGTTTTTGATCTTGAATACATCATCACATTTCATCAATACCTCTTCTTCACACATTTTAAAGAATATAGAAAGGTACAATGGTATAACTATTAGAGATAATAACATTAAGTATTATAAAGAGTCATTTCTTTACACTAAGAAGGGGATTACATGCAAAGTTGCATAATATGAATATTTTGATAACACAAGATCATGACAAATATGAAATCATCCAGATAATGGAAATATTAAGGGTATGTGTTACTGAGAACATAACTACTCAGCATTTGTCATAAACATATAAAGGCCTTATTTTTATTTTTATTCTTATTTTTATTTTTATTCTTATTTTTGTTTTTATTCTTATTTTTCATTTTTTAATTTTTATTCTTCCTTTATCTCTATTTTTGATTCTTAATTTTATTTTTTATCTCAAGAAAAGAAACATCAATATTTAATAAAGTAATGTCTAGTATGAGAATATTGCTTCATTAAATATAGTGAAGATATCGGTTCATTAAAAGAAAATGTTCTAATTCTGAGTAAATACAATAATTCTTTCATTCATTCATTCACTCATATTCACATTTTGGTTCATGGCTATACATTCTTACCTATTATTGGTCTAATAAATATATTCCATTAATAAAGTTTTAGTAATAAATATGGAAACACTTGTTACATGAAAAACACACTGACATCTATGAGTTGAAAAGGTATTTACACCAATGACATAAAAATGTTCTGTCTCATGAAGAATATGGTTAATAATGCATTATCATTTATGATTGTTTTATTACACAAACATGAATTCCATATTACTATTCTGATAATAATTCTATGGATATTACTGATTGCTATGGTACGCTGTGATATTATAGGTTAGGAAAATTACCAGATTTGGTATAGAATAGGGAATGAAGACTTCAAGCAAGATATTGGAATTACGTTAATAAAGACTTTTCATATTTCTAAATTCAAGTAAATTTAAAAAGTTGCAAGAAGAAAAAGCCGAAGTTCCAGAAGGTAAAAAGGCTCTATGATGTCTGAGTAATAATAGACTGTGTCAATCACAATTCATTTCATCACTGACAGCCACGATCGCAGTATTCACCACTGACAACCACGATCGCAGTATCTAAACTGACAGACACAATGGCAGAGGACGATGATCCTATGATGCTGATATGAACTGTGTTATCACGCTTTTATCACGTTCCAGTGGTTTCCTATCACCTATGAAGCTTCAATGAAAGCTGGTGAACAATAAGTTGTCAGGAAACTACAACCCTGACATGAGTCCTGTGCATTAGGACTAAGGACTGGTTATGGTGCTATCTTTAGCAAGGAAGAGTCATTTTAACCCTTGCTTTGCTGACCAAAGACGTCACACCTGTTCCAAGACCAGTGCGGATGGCATGGAGGATTCCAGAAATATCCAAGGCGAGCCAATGTAAGTCCAGGTCTTTAAAGGTGACACTGCTCAGATATTAAAGCTTCATTTCATCAATGGACTTTGTTTTCTTATCAACATTTGAATTTATGGACTTTGATTGACACATGACACACGGTCTCTACAATATCTACATGTTATTTCAAAGGAATTAACGTATAAAGACTGTGTTTTAAAAGAATCAAGAACAAGGCGTCAACATGAAGACCAGATGACATCAGATGATGATGACTGGACCGGAGATGCTTCAATTTAGGTTTAGGAAAGTATAAGACATATTTTATATGAATATTGGTCACGGCTTACCATAACATGAATTCACATAATTATGTTATTGAGTACATATAACAATAATCTGATATTATTATGATTATTATTATTATTATTATTATGGAAATTAAATTATTTTTGCCAAAGAATAAGAAAAAGAAGAAAGAAGATCTGATTATCCTAAAGATGAACTTCTCTACTTTGAGGGTTCCAATTAATGTCTGTCACCCTCAAAAGGGGAATTGTTAAATATTAATTATTGGTTATGGATTTATACACTCAATTCTGTACCAAGCACGTTAACGTTCGCTGACATTACAGATGCTATTTCTGTATGGTAGAGTGTCATCTCCATATACAGAGGCCACGTGATCTAAGGGACTTTTATATAATGGCTACACGAAGGGGGGTCTCGGGCTCTCTCTCTCTCTCGACAGACACTTTACTCTGACACTATGATGATGGGACAAGGACTATGATGAATGAACAGCTGCAACCACGTGTTGTTTCTCTAAGACGCTGCTGACAGAGACAGAATGTCATTTTGCCATTCAGGACACCAAGGAAAGAAGTGTATAAGCTTTGCTATGGACAATCTCTACGTAACTATTTCACTCATTTTATGTTTCCTGTAATGATGTTTTTTTGGTAAACAGTCCAATAAACCACTACATTTTTTTTTATAAGAAACGTGACGTTTTCTTTAAAGTATCGCATCTGGTAACAAGTCCTTGAAAAATATACAAAATTAAGCATTTTTAACAATGGGGTATCAGCGTACTCTGGACCCCAAGAGTTATTGTGCAATTTGTCCTATTTCTTCTGTTACCCTTGGGAAAATAAAAAACTGGGGGTAAAAATATCATTTTTTAAAAAAAAAATTATTTTTTTGTTTTTACGACTGTACGTTATAAACTTCTGTGAAGCACTTGGGGCTTCATAGCGCTCACCACACATCTAGATAAGTTCCTTGTGGGGTCTATTTTCCAAAATGGGGTCACTTGTGGGGGTTTCCACTGTTTAGGCACATCAGGGGCTCTCCAAATACGACATGACGCCCCCAGACCATTCCATCAAAGTCTGCAATCCAAAACGTCACTACTTCCCTTCCGAGCCCCAACGTGTACCCATACAGTAGTTTTCTCCCACATATTGGGTATCAGCGTACTCATGACAAATTGGACAACAACTATTGGGGTCCAATTTCTCCTGTTACCCTTGTGAAAATAAAATATTGGGGGCGAAAAAATCATTTTTGTAAAAAAATAAAAAAAATTTAATTTTTAAGGCTGTACGTTATAAACTTCTGTGAAGCACTTCGGGGTTCAAAGTGCTCACCACATATCTAGATAAGTTCCTTGTGGGGTCTATTTTCCAAAATGGGGTCACTTGTGGGGGGTTTCCACTGTTTAGGTGCATCAGGGGCTCTCCAAATGCGACATGACGCCCCCAGACCATTCCATCAAAGTCTGCAATCCAAAACGTCACTACTTCCCTTCCGAGCCCCGACGTGTGCCCATACAGTAGTTTTCTCCCACATATTGGGTATCAGCGTACTCAGGACAAATTGGACAACAACTTTTGGGGTCCAATTTCTCCTGTTACCCTTGTGAAAATAAAATATTGGGGGCGAAAAAATCATTTTTGTAAAAAAAAAAAGGATTTTTTATTTTTACGGCTGTACGTTATAAACTTCTGTGAAGCACTTCGGGGTTCAAAGTGCTCACCACACATCTAGATAAGTTCCTTGTGGGGTCTACTTTCCAAAATGGGGTCACTTGTGCGGGATTTCCACTGTTTAGGCGCATCAGGGGCTCTCCAAATGCGACATGACGCCCCCAGACCAGCGTACTCAGGACAAATTGGACAACAACTTTTGGGGTCCAATTTCTCCTGTTACCCTTGTGAAAATAAAATATTGGGGACGAAAAAAATCATTTTTGTAAAAAAAAAAAAAGATTTTTATTTTACAGCTGTACGTTATAAACTTCTGTGAAGCATTTCGGGGTTCAAAGTGCTCACCACACATCTAGATAAGTTCCTTGAGGGGTTTAGTTTCCAAAATGGTGTCATTTGTTGGGGGTTTCCACTGTTTAGGCAGATCAGGAGCTCTCCAAACACAACATGGCATCCAGCCAGTTCTGTGTTGAAAAAGTCGAACGGCGCTCCTTCCCTTCCAAACTCTGCCATGCACCTAAACAGTGGTTTACCCCCACATATGGGGTATCAGCGTACTCAGGACAAATTGCACAATAACTTTTGGAGTCTTGTTACCCTTGGGAAAATAAAAATTGGGGTGAAAAGATCATTTTTGTGGAAAAATATGATTTTTTTATTTTACGGCTCTACGTTATAAACTGGTGTGAAGCACTTTGGGGTTCAAATTGCTCACCAAAGATCTAGATAAGTTCCTTAGGGGGTCTAGTTTCCCAAATGGGGTCACTTGTGGGGGGTTTCCACTGTTTAGGCACATCAGAGGCTCTCCAAATGCAACATGGCGTCCAATCTCAATTCCAGCCAATTTTGTTTGGAAAAAGTCAAATGGTGCTCCTTCCATTCCGAGCTCTGCTGTGTGCCCAAACAGTGGTTCCCCCCACATATGGGGTATCAGCGTACTCAGGACAAATTGGAAATCAACTTTTGTGGTCCAATTTCTCCTGTTACCCTTGTGAAAATAAAAAATTAGTGACTAAAAGATAATTTTTGTGGGAAAAAAATAGGATTTTTTATTTTCATGCCTGGGCATTATAAACTTGTGTGAAGCACTTGGGGATTCAGAGTGCTCACCAAAGATCTAGATAAGCTCCTTAGGGGGTCTAGTTTCCAAAATGGGGCCACTTGTGGGGGGTTTCCACTGTTTAGGCACATCTGGGGCACTGCAAACGGAACATGACCCCCATCAACGTCTGCATTCCAAAACGTTACTACTTCCTTTCCAAGCCCTGTCGTGCGCCCAAACAGTTTCCCCCCCCCCACATATGGGGTATAAGCGTACTCAGGACAAATTGGACAACAACTTTTGGGGTCCAATTTCCTTGGGAAAAATCAAAAATTTGGGACTAAAAAATCATTTTTGTGGAAAATTGTTTGTTTTATTTTTCAGACCCAGGCATTATAAACTTTTGTGAAACACTTGGGGGTTCAAAGTGCTCACAACAGATCTAGATAAGTTCCTTAGGGGGTCTAGTTTCCAAAATGGGGCCACTTGTGGGGGGTTTCCACTGTTTAGGCACATCTGGGGCACTGCAAACGGAACATGACCCCCATCAACGTCTGCATTCCAAAACGTTACTACTTCCTTTCCAAGCCCTGTCGTGTGCCCAAACAGTTTCCCCCCCCACATATGGGGTATAAGCGTACTCAGGACAAATTGGACAACAACTTTTGGGGTCCAATTTCCTTGGGAAAAATCAAAAATTTGGGACTAAAAAATCATTTTTGTGGAAAATTGTTTGTTTTATTTTTCAGACCCAGGCATTATAAACTTTTGTGAAACACTTGGGGGTTCAAAGTGCTCACAACAGATCTAGATAAGTTCCTTAGGGGGTCTAGTTTCCAAAATGGTGTCACTTGTGGGGGGTTTCCACTGTTTAGGCACATCAGGGGCACTCCAAACACGACATGGCGTCCAATCTCAATTCCAGCCAATTTTAGTTTGAAAAAGTCAAACAGCGCTCCTTCCCTTACGAGCTCAGCCGTGTGCCCAAACAGTGGTTTTCCTCCACATATTGGCTATTGGCGTACTCAGGAGAAATTGCACAACAACTTTATCTGCCCATTTTCTCCTTTTACCCTTGTGAAAATAAAAAAAAAGTTTGTAATAGATCATTTTTGTGGCTAAAAAGTTAAATATTCATTTTTTCCTTCCACGTTGCTTCAGCTCCTGTGAAGCACCTGAAGGGTTAATAATCTTCTTGAATGTAGTTTTGAGTAGCTTGAGGGGTGCAGTTTTTAGAATGGTGTCACTTTTGGTATTTTCTGCTATATAGACCCCTCAAAGTGACTTCAAATATGAGGTGGTCCCTAAAAAAAATGGCTTTGTAAATTTTGTTGTAAAAATGAGAAATCGCTGGTCAACTTTTAACCCTTATAATTTCCTAAGAAAAAAAAACTTGGTTCCAAAATTGTGCTGATGTAAAGTAGACATGTGGGAAATGTTATTTCTTAACTATTTTGTGTGACATATTTCTCTGTTTTAAGGGAATAAAAATTCAAAGTTTGAAAATTGCAAAATTTTCAAAATTTTCGCCATATTTGCGTTTTTTTTCAAAAATAAACGCAAGTTATATCGAAGAAATTTTACCACTAACGTGAAGTACAATATGTCTCAAGAAAACAGTCTCAGAATCGCGAAGATCCGTTGAAGCGTTCCAGAGTTATAACCTCATAAAGAGACAGTGGTCAGAATTGTAAAAATTGGCCCGGTCATTAACGTGCAAACCACCCTTGGGGGTGAAGGGGTTAAGCAGCAATAATGGATTATGAAATGTACTTTTATGCATTCATTTCAACCCCTATACCCTATGTAGGCTTTTTGGTTAGCATTTGTACTCGCCATGTGCATATACAGGTATGCGCTTATATTTAAAATGTATATTTGTACATATTTGGTACTAAAATTCATCATTTTATGGTTGGAAAGCTGCAGTTTTTCAGGTTTTGAGCATATCAATCAGGGTGTCGGCTCTTCCCTATGTGGAGCAAGTTAGACATCTGATGTTGTGTGCATGTGGAGGGAGCAGGAGACTTCTTGCCGGACACACAGCAGGGGAACAGCTGGCGTTACTGAACCCCACTAACACAGGAGCTTGTGTTTTTCTCTGTGCACACGGCACTTCTGAGCAGCAACTGGCAGTGTTGGAACCCAGGGAGTACAGTTCAGGTGGTAGAAAGATGAACAGAACAGGAGACATGGATACTGTTGCCAACCAGTTATTTAATCGGAAACCGGACAGGCAAATTCAGACGAGATCCATGCCTTGTTTATTTTCAGAAAAGTAAGCCGGTCAACGTTATCGGAGGATAGTCGCATGCGACGGTCTGTTAGTACACCACCTGCGGCACTAAAGACGTGCTCCGATAATACACTAGCAGCAGGGCAAGCCAGCACCTCCAATGCATACTGGCTAAGCTCTGGCCATGTATCCAGCTTAGAGACCCAAAACTTGAATGGGGAAGAGCCGTCTGGGAGTACACTGAGAGCGCAAGACATGTAGTCTGTCACCATCTGACGGAAACGTTGCCTCCTGCTGACTGGAGCCGTCTGTGATGGTGTACACATTTGTGGCGGTGACACAAAACTTCGTCACATTTGGGCCATACTGGTCTTGCCCTGTGCAGAGGCGCTGCTTCTGCTCCCTCTTGGTGCAGAGCTTCCTCCACTGCCTCGACGCACAGAGCTGCTTTGTAAAGCAGTAGCAGCAGCAGTTCTCTCAGCTGGAATGGAGAACATGATGGATTGCACCAATGTGTCTTGGTACTCCCGCATTTTACGCTCCCGGTTCAACAGTGTTATGAGGCTTTGTAAGTTGTCCCGGTAGCGAGGGTCTAGGAGGGTGTACACCCAATAATCAGACGTGGTGAGAATGTGGGCGATGCGGCGGTCGTTTCTCAGGCACTGCATCATGAAATCAACCATGTGCTGCAGACTCCCAACTGGCCAAGAAACGCTGTCCCCTGCAAGAGGCGTCATCTCTGCCTGCTCTGCATCACCCCACCCTCGCTCTACATACTGACTACTAGAGCATTGTGTACCTCCCTCCTCTGGAGCGATGTCTTCCTCCTCAATTGACTCCTCCTCATCCTCCTCACAAAGTGTCCCCTGCCTAGGCCTTTGTGAGGAACCACGTTGCGCTGACTGTCCAGAAGGTGATGGAATTTGTGACTCCTCATCCTCCACCTCTTCCAAAACCTCACCCCTTAGTGCTTGCAGTGTTTTTTTGAAGCAGGCAGATAAGGGGGACAGTCATGCTGACTAGTGCATCATCTGCACTCGCCATCCGCGTTGAGTCATCAAACGCACGCAAAACGTGGCAGATGTCCTTCATAGAGGCCCACTCAGTGGTGGTGAAGTGTGAACGGCGCAAATTGCGAGTTGATTGCGCCTGATGCAGCTGGTACTCCATTATTGCTGCCTGCTGCTCACACAACCGCTCCAACATATGTAACTTGGAATTCCACCTGGTGGGTAGGTCACATATGATGCGATGTTCCGGAAGGCAGAATCGGCGTTGCAGAGCTGCAATGCGCAATCTGGCCATGCTGGAAGGCTGCAAGTGAGCGCACTCTAGGCGGACCTTGTGCAGCAATGCATTAAGATCCGGATAGTCCCTCAAAAAACTCTGCACGACCAAGTTGAGCACATGTGCCAGACATGGTATGTGAGTGAGGTTGCCTAGGCCCAGAGCTGCCACCAGATTTCGGCCATTGTCACACACTACCAAGTCTGACTGGAGATTCGCTGGCACAAACCACACGTCGCTCTCCTGCTTTATGGCATTCCAGAGCTCCTGCGCTGTGTGGCTTCGATTCCCTATTGAAATTAATTTTAGGATGGCCTGTTGACGTTTTGCCACGGCTGTGCTCATATCGGTCGTAACAGGTAAGCGTTCACGGGTCCATGTTGAGGTAGACCGTGACGGCTCCTGCAGCGATGATCCAGAGGAACTGGAGTAGGAGGAGGAGTCAATGTGTATAGACTGGATTCCTGCAACCCTTGGAGTTGGCAGAACACGTACAGCGCCACTCGCAAGATCTGTACCCGGCTCCACAACATTGACCCAATGGGCAGTGAGGGAAAAGTATCGTCCCTGTCCATGGGTACTGGTCCACGCATCGGTGGTCAGGTGGACCTTGCTACTGACGGCGTTTAGTAGCGCATGTTTAATTTTTCCCTCCACATGCTTTTGCAGGGCAGGGATGGCTTGCCTGCTGAAATAAAAGCGGCTGGGCATGTTGTATTGTGGGACTGCCAATGCCATTAAGTTACGGAATGTGTCAGTCTCCACCAGCCTGAATGACAGCATTTCAAGGGACAGGAGTTTTGCAATGCTCGCATTCAGAGCCTGTGCTCGGGGATGGTTTGCCGAGTAGGGCCGCCTTTCTCTCCATGCCTGTGCTACCCATGGCTGTACAGTGGCCTGGGAGTGTGAGGATGACAGGGAACTTGGTGCTGTGGGTGGAATTACACTGGGTCTCTGTACACCAGTGACAGAGGTTCTTCCATGGCATCCTGTGAGGAAGCCAAAACAGCTGTGTGTGAGCTGGAGGAAGAAGCTCCAACACGAGCTGAAGATGTAGGTGGTGCTGTAGGTTGGTCTACGTCTCCAGTGTGTCTTTGTAACTCCACCACGTGCTTGGTCCGCACATGTTTCCACATATAAGTGGTATTGAGGTTCCTGGCACTTTTACCTCTTTTGACTTTTTGATTACACAGCTTGCATTTGACATAGCAAATGTCATCTGCAACTGTGTCAAAAAAGGACCACGCACTGCAAGTCCTGGGAGCTCCCGTTTTGGCTTTTGGAAGAGAACTGCTCCGAACGGGTGCCAAAGTGGAGGCTACATGCAACCGAGTCTGCAGCCTACCTCTCCCTCCTGTTTGGACCGTTGGGGGAATCTCTTCCTTCAGAGCTGCTCCCACCACCTTCCTGTTCCTCACGCCATGATGGGTCATCTCCACTACCCTCTTCCAACACCTGCTGCTGTTGGGTCATCTGGCCAGCACCATGCGCAACAGAAACTGGCACCTGAGTCTCATCTTCATCAGATGCGTTCTGCGGTGTGCTGGACCATTGGCACTGGCTCACCCGCCTCTTCAGATTCAGAGAGACAAAGCAGTTGCGCATCACTGCATACTCCCTCTTCTTCACATTCTAGAATGCTGCTTGGCTGGCCCCCTCTTTCCAAGCCAACAGATTCAGAGAACAGAAGTAGAGACTGAGCTGGCTCCTGTAGAGAGCTCTCTGACTGCCTGGGCAATTTGGCAGTGGTGAAGAGACAGATGGTTGCTCTTCAGTGCTCTGGTCCTGAGAGGAGGTGGAAGCAATTGAAGTCGATGCGTTAGCTGCCATCCATCCGACAACGGCTTCAATTTGTTCTTCCCGCAGCAGGGGGGGTACGGTGAGTCCTACAAAACTGCGCATAAAGGAACGTTCACGGGGAAAACTGGTGGATGCTGTGTCACTGGTGGCCACAGCAGGCACAGAATCCCCATGTCCTCTCCCTGCTGAAACTCCACGCCCACGACCACGTGCCTTACTCCCTGCCTTCTTCATCTTGGTAGATTGATAAAGATATGCAGAAAAGTACTAAGGTCTTAGTGTGCTTATTCCCGAACAGCTGCTAACAGGTATAAGAAACACTAAGTTTATTAAGTGTGGACTACACTTTAATATCAGCTAATGTGGCCTAGCAAGTGTCAAGTGTAGTGTTTGGTGAACTTTGTTAACTTTTTTGTGTTTTTCCCCAAAAAAACAAAGGTTGGGATTGAGACAAAAGATGTACAATCGATAGTATCACTCACAAAATTTTTGTAGCTATTACAATGCAGGAAACTAGAATGCAATAGATAAGGCTACAAAAAATAGGGTAATACTAATCTGTCTGGTCCTGAAGGCCGCAAACCAGTCGAAAGGCTCCGCTATGTACTTCTATAGTGTTTGCAACCAATGTATTGGATACGGATGGAAGCGCGTCACACTAATAGATGACAGTTAATTGAAATTGAATGGAGCAGCACCAATTACAGAAAAAAACAAAGAATGAGGCAGTGACACACGCTTAGCAGACTCCAACCAGCAATGGATGGAGAACTAACTTCAGCGTGAGCTGCACTCACAAAGAGACCTCACGGACAGCCGTGTACACTGCAGACAACTGTTCACTAGCTCTGAAAGGCTCTGCTATGTACTTCTATAGTGTTTGCAACCAATGTATTGGATACGGATGGAAGCGCGTCACACTAATAGATGAGAGTTAATTGAAATTGAATGGAGCAGCACCAACTACAAAAAAAATAAAAGGATGAGGCAGTGACACACGCTTAGCAGACTCCAACCAGCAGTGGATGAAGAACTAACTTCAGCGTGATCTGCACTCACAAAGAGACCTCCCAGACAGCCGTGAACACTGCACACAACTGCTCACCAGCTCTGAAAGGCTCCGCTATGTACTTCTATAGTGTTTGCAACCAATGTATTGGATACGGATGGAAGCGCGTCACACTAATAGATGAGAGTTAATTGAAATAGAAAGGAGCAGCACCAATTCCAAAAAATATAAAAGGATGAGGCAGTGACACACGCTTAGCAGACTCCAACCAGCAGTGGATGAAGAACTAACTTCAGCGTGATCTGCACTCACAAAGAGACCTCCTAGACAGCCGTGAACACTGCACACAACTGTTCACTAGCTCTGAAAGGCTCCGCTATGTACTTCTATAGTGTTTGCAACCAATGCATTGGATACGGATGGAAGCGCGTCACACTAATAGATGAGAGTTAATTGAAATTGAATGGAGCAGCACCAATTACAAAAAAAATAAAAGGATGAGGCAGTGACACACGCTTAGCAGACTCCAACCAGCAGTGGATGAAGAACTAACTTCAGCGTGATCTGCACTCACAAAGAGACCTCCCAGACAGCCGTGAACACTGTACACAACTGTTCACTAGCTCTGAAAGGCTCCGCTATGTACTTCTATAGTGTTTGCAACCAATGTATTGGATATGGATGGAAGCGCATCACACTAATAGATGAGAGTTAATTGAAATTGAATGGAGCAGCACCAATTACAAAAACAACAAAAAAAAAGGATGAGGCAGTGAGTGACACGTGCAGCTGACTACAAACAGCGGTGGATGCAGACCAAACTGCAGCATCACCTGCACTCACACACAGACCTTGCAGACAGCTGTGAAAACAGCACTGCAAGGCAAAAGGAAGCTTTACACAGCGGTTTGTAAAATAGCCTGCCTACTGAACAACTCACAAAATCGCAATCTCTAACTGTCACTCAGAGTCAGAAGAGCAGCGTTCTGTCCCCAACTGAATTCACAGCAGAGTGAAACCAAAATGGCGGCGGCGCCTTTTATAGTGCATTCTGACATCATTTCAGCAGCCAATCACAGCCATGCCATTAGTTAACAGGACCGCAGCATTACAGGATGTGCCCACACTTCTTAGGATTCCTCATTGGCTGAATAAAATCACACTGCCTCTCATAGCATTATGGGAACTTCCGATTCCGGTATACGATATAGCAAAAGTATCGGAACTCAGTATCGGAATTCCGATACCGCGAATATCGGCCGATACCCGATACTTGCGGTATCGGAATGCTCAACACTAGTAACCAGTGCAATAACTGGCACAATATGAAGTGGCTGGATGGAAATACGACTCTGACTGCTGCATTGAGTATGGATTTGGGAGGAGAAAGTTTGGTAAGAGGGAGATCAATAACTAAAGAGTTACAGTAGTCCAGACAAGAATGAACAAGAGTGACAGTAAGAGTAATGCAGTTTCAAAAGTGAGAAAAGGTCAGATTCTGGAAATGTTTTTAAGATGCAGGAAACATGAGCAAGTGAGGGATTAAATATAGGAAATAACGGAAGGTTTTGTGTCAAATAAGACCCCAGGACAACAAGCGCACTGCTTGAGAGGTAGGGTAGAGCCACTCAAGGCAATTACAATATTGGTTACAGGTTGGTTAGTAAGGGTAGGAAACACGAGAAGTTCAGTTTATAGAGAGATTCAGTCTTGGATAGAGGGAGGACATGATGTTAGAGACAGTAGCATAGTGGCTCAGTGGTTATCACTGCAGCCTTGCAGTGCTGAGGTCCTAGGTTAGAATCTCACCAAAGACAGCATCTGCAAGGATTTTATATGTTCTCCCGGTGTTTTCATGGATTTCCTCTGGGTACTCCGGTTTCCTCCCTGTCACACTGCAGCTCTGCAGGGAAAAGCAAACTCCACCAGATGGCAACAGAGTGGAGGAAAGACTGAAATACTGCTCATAGCAGTCCAGCAGCACTGCAGTGTGGCTACCACAAGGTGGCAGCAGAATAGTCAAACAAGCCTGGTCAATACCAGAGAGTAATGCAGTACCAAGGGAAGTATCAGATACAGAGTCAGAGTAACGCCTAAAAGGACAGTACCAGTCAGAAGCATAAATACCAGAAGCAAGAGCAGGTCAGAGTCAAAGCAGACTCAGGTACCGGGGAGTCTAAACACGAAGGGAAACACTGAGTCAGGATGGGAAGAATGGAATGAACAGACACAGGCACAATCAGCAAAATACAGCAGGACAAATCAGGGTATAACCAGAGTCAGCTACTCACGCCGAAAATATAGCGGACACTGCCTGCAGGATGCAGTGGAGAGAAATAGCAGACCTGAAGCCAGAACGAGGCAGAGAAAAGTTAATCCGTGACAAAACCAGACCGGGAAAGAGAGAGACAGGACTCAAAACCCGTCCTGGATCATGACACTCCCAGGCTCCAAAGTCATACTGATAGGGAATCTAGATTGTAAGTCCCAATGGAGACAGTGCTGATAATGTCTACAAAGGCTGTGGAATTAAGTGACTAAAATAAATAAACAGTATACTGACAATCACTGGAATTTTGTATTAAGATTGGGGTAATGTTAGGAGAAAAGGATTATAATTGGGTGTCATCAGCATACAGAACTGGAAACCAAATCTGCTGAAAGTTTGTCCAATAGGTATACAGGGAGAAGAGGAGGGGGCCTAGGACTGAACCCCCGAGGAACTACAACAGTAAGAGGAAGATTAGAGGAATAAGAACCGGGAAAAGATGCAATGAAGGGGCAGTCAGAGACTTAGGAGGAGAACCAGTGGAGAATGGTGTCCTTGAGGCTGATGGGTATAGAAGGATTGATGTGCACTCATTCGTTCTAGCAGAATGAGGTTTGTGACCATTCCGCCAGACCGAGGCTGGAGAGATCTCACATTCTCTGTAGTGATGCGAAAAGTTTTTATTTGTGAAATTTAACACGAAAATTGGAGTTGTGAATGTTGCGACGCTAAAACAACAAAATAAAACGTTTTGATTAGAGTTGAGTGAAACAGGTCGGTCAGATTCAAAAGTCGCCGACTTTAGCCGATGTCGAGTTTCGTCAACCGAAACCCTACCATAGCGTGAGGTCGGCCATGCGGTCGTTGAAACGAGCGCCAAAGTCGTATTTCCCAGAATGCTTGCAGGCGCCTATTTTCAGCCAATGAGCAAGGACTTACACTGTGGGCAACGAGATGACATGGGCAGCGTCCACCACCATCTTAGAGAAGGGCATTGCAGTGATTGGATTGCTTTGGGGGGAATCATAGTGTCTATAAAAGCCCTCACCACCGACCTCCATTTTACTTCTGTCGATCTTAAGAGTAGGGAGAGGTTTGTGACGCTGTTTATCAGTAGGGAGAGAGTTAGGGCTGTAAAGATAGAAGTTCTTATGTGCTTGTGCTGATAGCAATTGTGCTGAACAGTTATTGTGCAGAGACAGGGGAGGATTTTCTTGTGTGCAGCAGCGCTGGTTATTAGGCTGCCTGCCAGTGACAGGGGAGGATTTTCTTGTGTGCAGCAGCGCTTGTTATTAGGCTGCCTGATAGCTGTATTGCTGTGTGTACACTGTTGTGCAGACTGCTTTTTACACAGCACTAATACTGTTATTCTTTTTTTCTGCACTCTTACCGAGTGTTCATTTTTTCCCACACCGTATAGAGCTGTACGCTCCTCACACACTACCGTGTACCGGCTGGTATCACGGACAAATACATGCTGACTATCTGTGTGTGACTCTGGAAATAAATAGGGAGATTTAAATTTTCCCATACACCGTATACAGCTGTACGCTTCTCACACAGTACCATATATCTGTTGGTATTACGGTCAAATCCATACTGAGAGAGCGTCAGTGTGTGAGTCCGGAAATAAATACGGAGATTTAAATTTTCCCCTACACCGTATACAGCTGTACGTTCCTCATACAGCACCGTATATCTGCTGGTATTATGGTCAAATCCATACTGAGAGAGCGTCTGTGTGTGACTCTGGAAATAAATATGGAGATTTAAATTTTCCCCTACACCGTGTCCAGCTGTACGCTTCTCATACAGTACCATATATCTGCTGGTATTTTTGGTACATTTTCCCAAACATGAGGAAGTATGGTGGAAGAGGCCGCGGACGTGGGCGGGGGGGCCAGCTGGTAATGATGGTGGTGGTGGTGCATCTGCGGGTCGTGCCAAAAGCACAATAGCACCTAAGGCAGGAGGTGTTGAGCCTGCGTCATCGTCTGGCTCCAGAAGGCCTGGAAGGCTCCCTTTTCTGGGAGTAGGTAAATCGCTTTTAAAGTAGGAGCATCAGGAACAGGTTTTGGCTTACATTGCCGAAACAGCCTCCAGCTCTATCGCCTCCTCTTCTGAAGTTTCAAAACCTGCAAGCACTGAGTGGTCAGTGCAGGCTCCTGGTCCTTCACCCCCACCAAAAATGAAGGATGCAGCAGGCCACACTTCAGATTAGTCCCTGGAGCTCTTTTCACATACCATGCCTAATTTATCAAGTTAAATCCTGAATTCCCCAGTCCAAGATGAATATAACATGGAGTGCACTGATGCACAGCCAGTGCTATATGATTCTGATGGTACATTCACCCAGAGCAGTGCATTGCCCTTGCAGTCTACTGAGCCAGATTCTGACCCTGATGAAACTCAGGTGCTCCTTCCCGCATACTATACCACCTTACACGGTGACAAAGAGGAAGGTGTAGATGAAATTGAAGAGGAGGTGATAGATGACCCTATTTGTTGAACTGGATTGGCATCCATTGGGGGAAGAGGGTGCCGCTGGCAATAGCTCAGAAGAGGAGGAGGATCCGCAGCAGGCATCGACATCGCAGCTGCGTTTATCTGGCAGGCCGGAAGAAGCAAAAAACGTGTTAAAAAAGCAAAAAGAGTTTCAGGACAGCTTGGCCAGATGGTCAAATTAGCACAGCGTGCAAGCCCTGAAAATTTATCCCATAGTAGGAAGAGTGCAGTGTGGCACTTTTTTGACCAAAATCCTATTGATGAGGCAAAGGTTATCTGTAAGAAGTGCGGAAGGACCTTTAGCCGAGGGAAAAATCTTGGGCATTTGAATACCAGTTGCCTGCTTAGACATGTAAACACCATGCACTTGCAAGCGTGGACGGACTACAAAACCTCACTGGCTTTGAATGCCTACATTGCCAAACTGATCTCATTAGAGATGATGCCCTTCCGATTGGTTGAAAGCGCAGCGTTCCGAGAGCTCATGGCCTACGCTGTTCCACGCTATGACCTACCCAGTCGGCACTTCTTTTCTAGAAAAGCCATTCCTGCCCTCCACCTGCATGTGAAAGACCGCATTGTCCATGCACTCAAACAATCAGTAAGTGGAAAGGTGCACCTCACAACAGATGCATGGGCCAATAGGCATGGCCAGGGCTGTAACGTGTCCATCACTGCGCACTGAGTTAATGTGGTGGATGCAGGGTCCACAGGGGACAGCGGCAGTGGGACAGTGCTGCCTAGCCCCCGGCATAGGCAACAGTTAACTGTAGGCATTCGACCCTCCTCCTCCAGAAGAGGAAGCTCGCCGACAGAGCGCAGTCGCACGAGCACTCTACATTTTGAGCCAGGCAAGGTAGTCAGTGATAACGGACGTAATTTTGTGGCGGCCATGGCCATGGCAAAACTCAGACACATACCTTGCCTGGCTCACACCTTGAACCTGGTGGTGCAGTGCTTCATAAATAATTTTCCGGAGTTACCAGCCCTGCTCCATAAGGTGCAAAGACTGTGCTCGCATTTCCGTCACTCGCCCATAGACTCCAGTTGTATGCAGAGACTGCAGCGATCGCTCCACCTCCCCAAGCACCGCCTAATCATAGATGTTGCAACAAGGTGGAACTCCACCATGCACATGGTTGAGAGGCTGTGCGAACAGAGTCAGGCTGTAATGCATTTGTGGGAGGATACACGGGCAGGCAGTTTGAGGGCAGACATCGAGTTGTCGGGTGTGCAGTGGTCAAAGCTGAAAGACCTCTGTAAAGTCCTTCAGTGTTTTGAGGAATGCACATGGCTGGTATGCAGACGACGCCATCATAAGCATGAGCATCCCACTTATGCATCTGCTCATGCAAACTTTGACACACATTAAGGATGTCTGCAGCGGAGGAGGAAGAGGAGGAGGGAAGCCTTGATGACAGTCAGCCATTTTCTGCTCAGGGAACTGTCCTGGACGAGGTGGAGGAAGAAGAGGAAAAGGAGGAGGATGAGTGGGATGATTATTTTGGGGAGGAGGATGCTTTTCAGGGGGCAAGAGAAAATGTTGGCTTGCCAAGGTCAGGTACAGGGTTTGACTGGAGGGATGTGGATTTGGCAGAAAGTGACGTTTTCCGTGTTTCCTGACAGAGACATTCAGGTCAGAGAGCGCGATGATGTCACGTCTGTGCACCCTCTGCCTGAACAGTCACAGTGCAGAGAGCTGGAAAATGGTGACGCTGAGGAGTCCACAGTAGAGCAGTGCCCAGTGAGGAGAGGTATTTCAGTTTTTTTAATGTTTGGAGCAATATATGGGGAGCATTATACACTGGAGAATTATATATGGGGCCCATCATACACTTGAGCATCATAGATAGGGCCCATTATGCACTGGAGCATTATATATTTGGCACATCATACACTGGAGCATTATAAATGGGGCCCATCATACACTGGAGCATCATATACGGGGCCCATTATACACTGGAGCATCATATAGGGCCCATAATATATGGAGCATTATATAGGCCCATCATACACTGGAGCATCATCCATGGGGCCCATCATATACTGGAGCATCATATGGGGCCCATTATATATGGCGCATCATATGGGGCACATTATATATAGAGCATCAAATGGAGCCCATTATATATGGAGCATTGTATATGGGGACCATTATATATGGAGCATTATATGGGGCTCATCATACACTGGAGCATCATATATGGAGCCCATCATATACTAGAGCATCATATGGGATTCATTATTTATGGGTAGAGTTGAGCATTCCGATACCGCAAGTATCGGGTATCGGCCGATATTCGCTGTATCGGAATTCCGATACTTAGTTCCGATATTTTCCATATATTGTATACCGGAATCGGAAGTTCCCATAATTCTTTGAGAGGCAATGTGATTTTAGTCAGCCAATGAGGAATCCTAAGAAGTGTGGGCACATCCTGTAATGCTGCGGTCATGTTAACTAATGGCATGGCTGTGATTGGATGCTGAAATGATGTCAGAATGCACTATAAAAGGCGCCGCCGCCATTTTAGCGTCACTGTGCTGTGAATTCAGTTAGGGACAGAACGCTGCTCTGCTGACTCTGAGGGACAGTTAGAGATTGCGATTTTGTGTACTGTGCTTTAGGCAGGCTAGTTTACCAACCGCTGTGTAAAGCTTCCTTTTGCCTTGCAATGTTGTTTTAACAGCTCTGTGCAAGGTGTGTGTGTGAGAGTGCAGGTGACGCTGCAGTTTGCTCTGCATCCAACGCTGTTTGTAGGCATCTGCACGTGTCACTCACAGACTCTTTTTTTTTTCTTTAGTGTAATTCTTGCTGCTCCATTCAATTGAAATTATAGTGTGACGCGCTTTCATCCGTATACAATACATTGGTTGCAAACACTATAGAAGTACAGAAAGGAGTCTTTCAGAGATAGTGAACAGTTGTGTGCAGTGTTCACTCTAGTCTGTGAGGTTTTTTTTTTTTGAGTGCAGATCACGCTCCAGTTAGTTCTTGAACCACTGCTGCTTGTACTCTGCTGAGCGTGTCTCACTGCCTCATCCTTGACATTTTTCTCTAATTGGTGCTGCTCCATTCTATTTAAAAAAAATGAAATCTATTAGTGTGACGTGCTTCCATCCGTATCCAATACATTGGTTGCAAACACTATACAAGTACACAAAGGAGCCTTTCAGAGATAGTGAACAGTTGCGTGCAGTGTTCACTCTAGTCTGTGAGGTTTTTTTTTTTTGAGTGCAGATCACGCTCCAGTTAGTTCTTGAACCACTGCTGCTTGTACTCTGCTGAGCGTGTCTCACTGCCTCATCCTTGACATTTTTCTCTAATTGTTGCTGCTACATTCTATTTCAAATAATTCAAATCTATTACTGTGACGTGCTTCCATCCGTATCAAATACATTGGTTGCAAACAATATAGAAGTACACAAACGGGCCTTTCACAGCTACTGAACAGTTGTGTGCAGTGTTTACTGTAGTCAGAGGTTTTCATTTTTGGAGTGCAGATCCCGCTCCAGTTAGTTCTTCAACCACTGCTGCTTGTACTCTGCTGAGCGTGTCTCACTGCCTCATCCTTTACATTTTTCTCTAATTGGTGCTGCTCCATTCTATTTCAAATAACTCAAATCTATTAGTGTGATGCGCTTCCATCCGTATATAATACATTGGTTGCAAACAGCCTTTTTGTTAAGGTACAGTATTATATCGACATTGTACAGGTGTCGCTATTCAGTCTGATAACTAGATATCATTCACCTTTTCTATCAATTGTCGTTGTTTCAGCAAAACTTGCAGGTATATATTTAGCTATTGTGACTATGCACTATTGACTTTAACAAGGTAATGCATGAGTTTTGTTACCGATTCTCATTTTTACATGATGGACCTTTATGATATGGGTTCTTAAATTTGTAATTAAATATGTATTTTTTGAAATGACACAAATATAAGTAATGTTGAAGAGGACTAGTCCTACATCCATTGTTTGCACAATATTACAGGTGTACATCACGTCCCTTAATCAACAATGGATTATTAAATTTACTTGTATGCTTTTATTTAAAAGCCAAGAACACTGAAGGCTAACCTTCGCACTGCAGCTGTTGTCAAAGTTCAACCCACATTATGCACTTCCAACATTGCAGCATTTGAGGCATGATGTGAGTTGGATTTGTCTAAGTTATGGAGTGACAAGGTTCACCATCAGTACCCTATAGCATAAGTAGGCTTTTGTGTTAGCATTTGTGTTCGACATGTGGATATCTGCAGTAATATGTCACAATTATTTTGTTACAGATTTGTGACAAAGACTAATAATTTTATGGTTTTAAAGGTGACATTTCACTTGTTTACAGCTTAGAAATAAGGGTGTAGCCTCTTATCTATGTGTAGCAGTAGCCACTTTAACATGTCATGTTTTTTTCAACATGTGTAGCTACCTAGCAGTAATTTTTGCCGGACACACAGCAGGGGAACAGCAGGCGTTACTGAACCCCACAAACACATCAGCGATTGTTTTGATCTGTGCATCCAACACTTCTGAGCAGCAACTGGCAGTGTTGTAGCCCAGGCAGTAGAGTTCAGGTGGTAGAAAGATGAACATAACAGGAGACATGGATAACATTGCCAACCAGTTATTTAATCTGAAACCGGACAGGCAAATTCATGCGAGATCCATGCCTTGTTCATTTTCAGAAAAGTAAGCCGGTCTACATTATCGGAGGATAGTCGCATGCTACGGTCTGTTAGTACACCACCTGCAGCACTAAAGAAGCGCTCCGATAATACACTGGCAGCAGGGCAAGCCAGCACCTCCAATGCATACTGGCTAAGCTCTGGCCATGTATCCAGCTTAGAGACCCAAAACTTGAATGGGGAAGAGCCATCTGGGAGTACACTGAGAGGCCAAGACATGTAGTCTGTCACCATCTTACGGAAACTTTGCCTCCTGATGACTGGAGCCGTCTCGGATGGTGTAGACATTGGTGGCGCTGCCACAAAACTTCGCCACATTTGGAACATACTGGTCTTGCTGTTGTGAATGTGCTAGAAATGAATTCTGAGCAGAAGCTCCCTCTGGTGGTTACAAACAGTACTGAACTATCCAATGAAGATTGTGAAGATTGGAGATCAGGTGTTACTGACTGGTGTTATATAAGGGAGGTTCCCTCCGATCAGGGTTGACGGTGATCAATTGTTCTGGTCTCATCTTTGATTCCTGTACACTTTGTAGCTTGCTGTTTCGTGCCTGCATCTTTTTCTAACAGATAAGACATTTTCTTCTTTTAGTTTTTTTTGGTTTTTTTTGGCATTTTGTCCTGCACTTCTGTGGGGGTCTGCCGGGTCCCCTTGGGGGGCTTGTGCTCCTCTCAGTTTAGTTCAGCCACTGTTGTTTGTTCATTTTCCTTTTCCACTTTTTTCTGTGGCTGCTGTTTAGTTTTTGTTACACCAGAGAACTAATTTAGGTGCTAGAGGTCGTGTCATCTCAGGTGTTTTTGTAATTAGTAGAGTTGGTATTTTTCAGGGTTTTTTGTGATTGCAAAAAGTGCCCTTCCTATCCTTTTCTATTTATGAAGTTTGAGCCCCAACGTTTGCTCATACTATTTTCTGTCTGTGTCAGTATTTCTTCTTGTCTAACCGCCATTACATGTTTGGGGGCTTTCTATGTTCTTTGTGGATCTGCTCCGGGGCAGATAGCTTTCCTCTTTCTATCTTTAGGTGTAGTTAGCTTCTCAGGCTGTGACGAGGCGTCTAGGACCAACGTAGGTACGCTCCACGGCTGCCTTTAGTTGTGGTGGTTAGTCAGGGTACTGCAATCCCATAGATTCCAACCTCTCTGGTGTATTGCCTTTTTTGCCTGCTCTCCTCAGCTACCAAATCATAACATCTTGCCCTGTGCAGAGGCGCTGCTTGTGCTCCCTCTTGTTGCAGAGCTGTCTCCACTGCCTCGACGCACAGAGCTGCTTTGTAAAGCAGTAGTAGCAGCAGTGCTCTCGGCTGGAATGGAGAACATTATGGATTGCACCAGTGTGTCTTGGTACTCCCGCATTTTACGCTCCCGGTTCAACGGTGTGATGAGGCTTTGTAAGTTGTCCCGTAGCGAGGGTCTAGGAGGGTGGACACCCAATAATCAGACGTGGTGAGAATGTGGGCGATGCGGCGGTCGTTTCTCAGGCACTGCAGCATGAAATCAACCATGTGCTGCAGACTCCCAACTGGCCAAGAAACGCTGTCCCCTGCAAGAGGCGTCATCTCTGCCTGCTCTGCATCACCCCACCCTCGCTATACATACTGACTAGAGCGTTGTGTACCTCCCTCTGGAGCGATGTCTTCCTCCTCCATTGACTCCTCCTCATCCTCCTCACAAAGTGAGCCCTGTCCAGCCCTTTGTGAGGAACCACGTTGCGCTGACTGTCCAGGAGGTGAGGGAATTTGTGACTCCTCATCCTCCACCTCTTCCAAAACCTCATCCCTTAGTGCTTGCATTGTTTTTTGAAGCAGGCAGATAAGGGGGACAGTCAGGCTGACTAGTGCATCATCTGCACTCGCCATCCGCGTTGACTCATCAAATGCACGCAAAACGTGGCAGATGTCCTTCATAGAGTCCTTCGCCAGTCCTTACACTGGCTGCCCATTCATTATAGTATCCAATTCAAAGTACTGGTTGTCACCCACAAAGCTCTCCACAGTGCAGCACCCCCCTACATCTCCTCCCTCATTTCTATCTATCGGCCTAACCGACTGCTGCGCTCTGCAAACGACCTTCGACTAACCTCTGCACTAATCCGTACCTCCCACTCCCGACTACAAGACTTCTCCCGTGCTGCGCAAATCCTCTGGAATGCTGTACCCCAAGAAATTAGGACTATCCGCAATTAGCATGGTTTCAGGCGCTCCCTCAAAACACATTTGTTCAGAGCGACCTATCACATTCACTAATCAAAGTCATTCTATGTGTAAGTCTGTGTGTGTAGCCCATTCACTATCTCCATCCATCCATCACTCCCTCAAAATGGCTGGACCATCATTGTAAATACACCATTGTATATAAACACCTGTACTTTGTATTTCCCCCACCTCATTGTAGATTGTAAGCTGTCACGAGCAGGGGCAGCTTATATTGCTTTAATTATTGTATTGTTAACGTTGATACTTATGACTTGTGTTCTGAAACTGTTAAACTGTAAAGCGCTGCGGAATATGTTGGCGCTATATAAATAAAGATTATTATTATTATAGAGGCCCAGTCAGTAGTGGTGAAGTGTGAACGGCGCAAATTGCGAGTTGATTGCGCCTGATGCAGCTGATACTCCATTACTGTTGGCTGCTGCTCACACAACCGCTCCAACATATGTAACGTGGAATTCCACCTGGTGGGTATGTCACATATGATGCGATGTTCAGGAAGGCGAAATCTGCGTTGCAGAGCTGCAATCATTGATCTGGCCATGCTGGAACGTCGCAAGTGAGCGCACTCTAGGCGGACCTTGTGCAGCAGTGCATCAAGATCCGGATAGTCCCTCAAAAAACTCTGCACGACCAAGTTGAGCACATGTGACAGACATGGTATGTGAGTGAGGTTGCCAAGGCCCAGAGCTGCCACCAGATTTCGGCCATTGTCACACACTACCAAGCCTGGCTGGAGATTCGCTGCCAAAAACCACACGTCGCTCTCCTGCTTGATGGCATTCCAGAGCTCCTGCGCTGTGTGGCTTCGATTCCCCATGGAAATTAATTTCAGGACGGCCTGTTGACGTTTGGACACGGCTGTGCTCATATCGGTCGCAACAGGTAACCGTTCACGGGTCCATGTGGAGGTAGACCGTGATGACTCCTGCAGCGATGATTCTGAGGAACTGGAGTAGGAGGAGGAGTCAATGTGTACAGACTTGATTCCTGCAATCCTTGGAGTTGGCAGAACACGTACAGCGCCACTCGCAAGATCAGTACCCGGCTCCACAACATTGACCCAATGGGCAGTGAGGGAAAGGTATCGCCCCTGGCCATGGGTGTTAGAACCCTCTTGTTAGGTTTTGTTTCAGTTATCTGGTCACATGACCTTTTATCCCTATTTAGTCTGGCTCCGCCCTTCTGGCTTTGCTTGACTTCATTGTATTATCTACTGTTAAGCTAGCCGGGTGCTTAGGTGCCTTACTCAGTCAGTTTTGCTTGATGTTAGGATCTCAAAGTATTTTGTTTTCTGTTTAATTATCCCTGCTACAATTTCTGTTAGGAGGTGTCCACCTTTTCTCCCAGTCCCTAGATCTTGTAGGGATTCCTCCTCGCAACTATAGGTCTTCGTTCAGACTAGCTGAGGACTTTAGCGGGTCTGGTCGCAGGATCAGGTTCCCCGTTACATCGTAGGGATTCAGCTTAGTTCTATTGTAGGGACAGAATTCCCTTCTTTCCTTAGTGGTTGTAGCAGATCATAACAATGGGTACTGGTCCACGCATCGGTGGTCAGGTGGACCTTGCTACTGAGGGCGTTTAGTAGCGCATGTTTAATTTTTCCCTCAACATGCTTTTGCAGACCAGGTACGGCTTGCCTGCTGAAATGAAATCGGCTTGGCACATTGCATTGTGGGACTGACAATGATATTAAGTTACGGAAACTGTCTGTCTCCACCAGCCTGAATGACAGCATTTCAAGGGACAGGAGTTTTGCAATGCCAGCATTCAGAGCCTGTGCTCGTGGATGGTTTGCCCAGTATGGCCGTCTTTTATCCCATGCCTGTGCTACCGATGGCTGTTTTGTGGCCTGGGAGTGTGAGGATGACAGGGAACTTGCTGCTGTGTGTGGAATAACACTTTGTCTCTGGACAACAGTGACCGAGGTTCTTCCATGGCGATCCTGTGAGGAAGCAGAACCAGCTGTGTGTGAGCTCGATGAAGAGGCTTCAACACAACCTGAAGATGTAGGTGCTGCTGTAGGTTGGCCTACATCTCCAGTGTGTCTTTGTAACTCAACTACGTGCTTTGTCCGCACATGTTTCCACATATTAGTGGTATTGAGGTTACTGACACTTTTACCTATTTTTAATTTTTGATTACACAGCTTGCATTTGACATAGCAAATATCATCTGCAAGTGTGTCAAAAAAGGACCACGCAGTGCAAGTCCTGGGAGCGCACGTTTTGACTTTTGGAAGACAACTGCTCCAAACAGGTGCCAAACTGGAGGCTACAGGCAACCGAGTCTGCAGCCTAACTCTCCCTCCTGTTTGTACCGTTGGGGCAATGTCTTCCTCTATCTTCCTTCTATCACTAACCACTTCTCTAGGCCTCTCACAGCTTTCAACCAAAGTACTGGTTCTCAGCCACAAAGCTATCCACAGTGCAGCACCCCCCTACATCTCCTCCCTCATTTCTATCTATCGGCCTAACCGACTGCTGCGCTCTGCAAACGACTTTCGACTAACCTCTGCACTAATCCGTACCTCCCACTCCCGACTCCAAGACTTCTCCCCCGCTGCGCCAATCCTCTGGAATGCTGTACCCCAACAAATTAGGACTATCCACAATTTGCATGGTTTCAGGCGCTCCCTCAAAACACATTTGTTCAGAGCGGCCTATCACATTCACTAATCAA
This sequence comes from Oophaga sylvatica, assembly GCA_033576555.1. Taxonomy (NCBI): domain Eukaryota; kingdom Metazoa; phylum Chordata; class Amphibia; order Anura; family Dendrobatidae; genus Oophaga; species Oophaga sylvatica. The sequence continues at coordinate 284,496,691 of JARQOD010000006.1, read as the reverse complement.
AGTCATTCTATGTATTCTGTGTAAGTGTGTGTGTGTGTGTGTGTGTGTGTGTGTCTAGCCCATTCACTATCTCCATCCCTCACTCCCTTAAGATGGCTGGACCATCATTGTAAATGCACCATTGTATATAAACACCTATACTTTGTATCTCCCCCACCTCATTGTAGATTGTAAGCTGTCACGAGCAGGGGCGACTTATTTTGCTTAAATTATTGTATTGTTAATGTTGTTACTTATGACTTGTGTTCTGAAACTGCTAAACTGTAAAGCGCTGCGTAATATGATGGCGCTATATAAATTAATATTATTATTAGTAGTAATCCTCTGAGCTGCTCCCAACACCTTCCTGTTCCTCACGCCATGTTGGGTCTTGGACTTCATCATCTCCACTACCCTCTTCCAACACCTGCTGCTGTTGGGTGGTCTGGCCAGCACCATGCTCAACAGAAACTGGCACCTGAGTCTCATCATCATCAGATGAGTTCTGCGGTGTGCTGACCATCGGCACTGTCTCACCCGCCTCTTCAGATTCAGAGAGACACAGCACTACATACTCCCTCTTCTTCACATTCCAGAATGCTGCTTGGCTGGGCCCCTGTTTACAAGCCAACAGATTCTGAGAACAGAAGCAGACACTCAGCTGGCTTCTGTACAGAACTCTGTCACTGCCTGGGCAATTTGGCAGGCGGTGAAGAGACAGATGGTTGCTCAACAGTGCTGTGGTCCTGAGAGGAGGTGGAAGCAATTGAAGTCGATGCATTGGCTGACATCCAACCAACAACGGCTTCAATTTGTTCTTGTCATGGTCTGCTGAGTTTCTGGGATTAGGTGGTTTTAGGGTTAACGGGGATGGCCTCACTCTGGGATTCTGGGAGGCTTTTTATAGCCTCATTGTGGGGCCATCCTCTGTCGCTTATACTCTGACCTTTGGCCGAGTGTGTGTGACCCTGTTGTGCTTGTGCCAGTGCTTTGTGCCTGTGCTACGTTCTGTCTGTCTGGTTCTGATTTGGCTGTGTCCCTGTTTCGAGTTTTGCCTGTCCCTTTTGTACTCTGCTGCCCTCTACGTGTATGACCCTTGGCTACGTTCTGAATCCGCTCTGCCTGCTCCTCTTGTACTTCGTCGCCCTCTATGTGTATGACCCCTTGGCTACGTTCTGATTATCCGTTCGGTATATGCCCCTTGGTAACTGTGTCCCGTAGTTACCCTTCTAGGAGTTTTCCTTCACCTCATAGCTCTCTGGAGCTTAGGCCACACCCACTAGCAGTCACGTGCCCGCAGGTCCTTTGGTCTGAAGCATTCTCTATCTGATGCTACTGCCTCTGAGAAACGTGTGGCTGGCTCCGCCCACTAGCAGTCACATGTGGAAGGTCCTGTTACTGAGAAACACACGTCATCTCTGCTGCGGCTCTGCTACAGGTATCTTTGGGCATAGTTTGTTCACTCAGGACACACGCACTGGCTCAGTGAGCAAGTGCAGTGCGGTGTCCCTGACATTATAAGCGACCGTACATAATTTTGTGTTGGGGAGTTAAGTGTCTTTCCCAAACCTATGGATCCCATGCAAGCTTTGGTTGATCAGGTCAAGCACCTGACTCAAATGTTCCAGAAACTCAATGTGGAACAGCGCACGATGGGCCATACCCAGCAACAGTTGGTGGATACTGTGCAGGGGCTATCGCTGCAGGGGCTCCTAGTTCTGGGATAGAGATGTGTCATTAGCGGGCCCTGAATCTCCGGTCAAATTGCCAGACCCTTTCTCAGGGGATAAAAGGGAGTTCAGATCCTTCAGAGAAGGATGCAAACTTTTTTTTTCTCTAAGGCCCCGCTCCTCCGGGGACGAGTTCCAGAGGGTGGGGGTCATCATTTCCCTACTTTGGGGTGCTCCACAAGCATGGGCCTTTTCTCTATCTCCTTCTGCCCCAGAGAGAATGACTGTAGATGCCTTTTTTGAAGCCCTGGGTTGCATATATGATGAACCTGACAGGGTTCGTATGGCTGAAGATATGGTGATGAATGTGCGGCAGGGTAAACGCTCGGCTGAGTGGTTTTGTGCGGAGTTCCGACGCTGGGCTGCGGAGATCTCGTGGGATGATGCTGCCCTTCGGGGCTTATTCCGCAGAGGCCTGTCTGAACGCCTCCAGGATGCACTAGCCCTTCACCCTCCACCAAACACTTTGGAGGATGCCATTACGCAAGCAGTGCGTATGGACCGCAGGCTTCGGGCCAGGGGCATCATGCAGTCCGAGACATATCTATTCTCCGGCAGCAAAGAGACTGGTATCGCACCTGCTGCTCCTGAGCCTATGGAAGTGGGCGTCACCTCTGTCAGAGAAAAAGAGAGAGAACGTCGCCAGGAGAAACAGCTCTGTTTTTACTGTGAGGAGTCCGGTCACTGGAAAAAGGAGTGTCCCTTGTGTCCGTCATCCTCCAAGGCGACGGGAAACGACTAGGTCTGGGTAGTGATCGAGGAGCCTACCCAGACCCTCAGGTACTTTGTTCCTCATGTACCAAGGTTTTTCTAAAGGTTGAACTGTTGGTAGACTGTTATCGTTTTTTCTCTACAGCACTGGTGGACAGTGGTTCATCACTTAACCTGGTCTGCTCTGATATCGTTTCCCAACTCCAGATAGGGACAGTCAGGCTTCATACCCCACTTAAAATCGTGGCCATTGACTCATCTCCTCTCACCCGAACGGGGATTCTTTCTGTTTCTAAGAAATTTGTATTAAAAATTGGTGCTTCTCACATGGAAGAGATTGAATGCTTTGTTATGGACAAATTGCCCGCAGGGCTGGTTTTGGGCATGCCCTGGCTTCAACGCCACAATCCAATGATTGATTGGGAATTGGGGGAGATTGTCAAGTGGGGGTCCAAATGTGTTGACTGTGACTCTAAATCTGTTTTTTGTGTGAAAATTGCAAAACCTGTCTCTGTGTCTTCTGTCAGTCTGGAGGGTATTCCGGAGTACCTAAAAGACTTTGAGGACGTTTTTTCAGAAAGTGAGGCTGAGGCGTTACCCCCTCATAGGCCATTTGACTGTGCCATCGATCTTATTCCAGGAGCCAAATTGCCCAAAGCTCGTTTATTTAATTTGTCAGGTCCGGAGCGCCTGGCTATGAAACAATATATTGCTGAGAGTCTCCGTAAGGGGCACATCAGACCTTCAGTTTCCCCGGTAGCAGCGGGGTTTTTCTTTGTTAAGAAAAAACATGGTGGCCTGCGTCCCTGCCTCGACTTTCGAGAATTAAATAAAATTACGGTCAGGAACACATATTCTCTGCCTTTGATTCCCGATCTCTGTAATCAGCTATCTGGATCCAGATGGTTCTCTAAACTGGATCTCAGAGGGGCCTATAATCTGATAAGGATACGGGAAGGGGATGAGTGGAAAATGGCTTTTCTTACTTCTGAGGGGTTATTTGAGAACTTGGTTATGCCTTTTGGTCTCACCAATGCACCAGCCGTTTTCCAAAATTTTATCAATGTTGTGTTCTCGGACCTTATCGGTCGCTATGTGGTTGTATACCTGGATGATATCCTGATATATTCTGCTGATAAACAGTCACATTTGTTACATGTTAAAACTGTGCTCCAGAGGCTTCGAGAAAATCAATTGTTTGTCAAACTTGAGAAATGTTCATTTTTTGTTCAAGAGTTGTCATTTCTAGGTCTTATTATCTCACCTCTGGGGTTTCGCATGGATCCCAAGAAGGTGCAAGCTATTGTGGAGTGGGTCCAGCCCCGGGACCTTAAGGGACTTCAGCGCTTCTTGGGATTCGCGAATTATTATCGCAAATTTATTAAAGGGTTCTCACAGATAACTAAACCCCTTACGGATCTCACTTGTAAAGGGGCAGATGTCAGGAACTGGTCCCCGTCAGCTAAACAATCATTTCTAACGTTAAAAAACTGTTTCACATCTGCTCCTATCCTGATTCAACCCGACCCTTCTATGCCATTTGTGGTTGAGGTTGATGCTTCTGAGGTGGGGGTGGGGGCAGTGTTGTCGCAGGGACCGGCTTCCCTAACTAATCTCAGGCCTTGTGCCTATTTTTCTAAAAAATTTTCTCCCGCTGAAAAAAATTATGACGTAGGCAATAGGGAGCTCTTGGCTATTAAATTGGCGTTCGAAGAATGGAGGCATTTTTTGGAGGGGGCGGCTCAACCTATTACAGTTATCACTGACCATAAAAAATTAGAATATATCAAATCTGCTAAGAGACTGACTCCCAGGCAAGCCCGCTGGTCACTTTTTTTTTTCCAGATTTCAGTTTTCTATTACTTTTCGTACAGGGTCAAAAAACGTGAAGGCTGACGCTCTGTCACGTAGTTTTGAACCAGTGTCCGCCCCCGACCCGCCGTCCCCCATTCTTCAACCCAGTATCGTGGTGGCCGAAATTTCATCGGAATTGGAGCCGGAGATTGTGGGGGCTCAATCTTCAGCACCAAGGTCCAAACCTGAAGACAAATTATTTATTTCGCAGCATTTGCGCACTAAACTCCCGTGGGAGTTCCATGATTCGAAATTGAGTGCCCACCCTGGTATTGCAGCCACACGAGAAGCAGTGGCAAGAGTTTTTTGGTGGCCTTTAATGGCTTTGGATGTTAAGAAACATGTCGCTACATGTGGAATATGTGCCCGTTCTAAGAGCTCTCATTGCCGGCCGGCCGGGGAATTAGTGCCTTTACCAATTCCGGGAAGACCATGGACTCATTTGTCCATGGACTTCATTACCAATCTGCCATTGTCCCGTGGAAATACTGTTATTTGGGTAATTGTGGACAGATTTTCTAAATTAGCACATTTTGTACCCATGGCAAGTTTACCATCAGCAGAGACTCTCTCTAGACTTTTCCTTTCCCAGGTGGTACGTTTGCACGGGGTACCTACGAATATTGTGTCTGATAGAGGAACTCAATTTGTGTCTAAGTTTTGGCGGGCATTTTGCAAAAAACTGGGGATATCTTTGTCATTTTCCTCAGCTTATCATCCAGAAAGTAACGGGCAAACTGAACGCACCAACCAGTCGCTTGAACAAATCCTGCGGTGCTTGACTTCTTCCCTGCAAAGCGACTGGTCTGATGCCTTGCCGTTAGCAGAGTTCGCCTTCAACAACCGGGTAAACCAGTCTACCAGTAGGTCACCATTTTTTGTTAATTATTATTATTATTATTATTATTATTATACATTTATATAGCGCCATTTATTCCATGGCGCTTTACATATGAAAAGGGGATAAACCCTCATTTTGGCGAATTTTCGCGCATGGATTCTGGTTGCCCGGGGGCAGAGGACGGTATCAATCGTCTCAGGGATCTGTGGTCAAAGGTTCGACTAAATATTTCTAGGGCTCAGGAAAAATATAAACGTTTTGCGGATAAAAATAGGGACTCTGCTCAGTTGTTGCGATGTGGAGATAAGGTTTGGCGCTCCACACGGAACATAAGACTTCGAGTGCCCTCTGCCAAACTTGGACCTAAATTTATTGGCCCTTATGAAGTCATTGAGGTGGTGAACCCGGTAGTCTATCGCCTTCGTCTGCCCCCTCTTTAAAACTCCATAATGTGTTTCATAGGTCCTTACTTAAACCTTTTGGGTCAGTGAGGGAGGATTCAGATGCCGGTCCTTCTCCAGTCTTGGTTGATGGGCACATGGAGTTCGAAGTGCAACATATTGTGGACTCCAGGCGGGTTCGGGGGGCTTTGCAATATCTGGTGCATGGGAAGGGGTACGGTCCTGAGGATCGGTCTTGGGTATCAGCTAGATCGGTACACGCTGACCGCCTGATTCATGCATTCCATGCCCGGCACCCTGAGAAACCTGGGGGTCCAGAGGCCCCCCGTTAAAAGTGGGGTACTGTCATGGTCTGCTGAGTTTCTGGGATTAGGTGGTTTTAGGGTTAACGGGGATGGCCTCACTCTGGGATTCTGGGAGGCTTTTTATAGCCTCATTGTGGGGCCATCCTCTGTCGCTTATACTCTGACCCTTGGCCGAGTGTGTGTGACCCTGTTGTGCTTGTGCCAGTGCTTTGTGCCTGTGCTACGTTCTGTCTGTCTGGTTCTGATTTGGCTGTGTCCCTGTTTCGAGTTTTGCCTGTCCCTTTTGTACTCTGCTGCCCTCTACGTGTATAACCCTTGGCTACGTTCTGACTCCGCTCTGCCTGCTCCTCTTGTACTTCGTCGCCCTCTATGTGTATGACCCCTTGGCTACGTTCTGATTATCCGTTCGGTATATGCCCCTTGGTAACTGTGTCCCGTAGTTACCCTTCTAGGAGTTTTCCTTCACCTCATAGCTCTCTGGAGCTTAGGCCACGCCCACTAGCAGTCACGTGCCCGCAGGTCCTTTGGTCTGAAGCATTCTCTATCTGCTGCTACTGCCTCTGAGAGACGTGTGGCTGGCTCCGCCCACTAGCAGTCACATGTGGAAGGTCCTGTTACTGAGAAACACACGTCATCTCTGCTGCGGCTCTACTACAGGTATCTTTGGGCATAGTTTGTTCACTCAGGACACACGCACTGGCTCAGTGAGCAGTTCTTCCCGCAGCAGGGGGGTACGCCGACCTCCTACAAAAGTGCGCATAAAGGAACGTTCACGGGGAAAACTGGTGGATGCTGTGTCACTTGGGGCGGCAGCAGCCACAGAATCCCCACGTCCTCTCCCTGCTGAAACTCCACGGCCACGACCACGTGCCTTACTCCCTGCCTTCTTCATCTTGGTAGATTGATAAAGAAAGTCTGAAAAGTTATAAGGCGTAAGTGTGGTTATTCCGCAAAGACTGCAGTGAACACTGCACACAACTGTTCACTACCCAACGAGTCACAGCAGGAAGGCAGTCTGTGCGTCCAAACAAAGGCGCAAGCATTCATGCACGTACCCTGTTTATAAAGCTATATAAAAAAATTATGTAGTAGTGACGCACACGTTATTGAGGTACAGTATTACATGGCCATTCACCATCTGTGGCTATGCAGTCTCATCTATATATACCTTATCTATCCGTTGTCATGCTTGCAAGTCCACAGTCAGGCATAAATAGCAATTTGCACTATGCACTTTTTAAAGGTTATGTTTGTTAATAAAAATGATTATTGGCACATATTATGAGTATTACATGATGGAAATTGTATAATTTTTATAAACTGTTTAGTGACATTATTCATCAAATGTAACATTTTATTAATGTCTCAGATAACTTGTAATGCTGATGATGTTTTGAAGTCAGACATTCATTGTCTATACAATAAAAATGGTGTACATACTGTTACTTATCCATCATTAATGGATTCAGATATGTACTTGTATGCTTTTATGTACAACCGTATAGCAGATTCCTTAACTAATTTATTTTGTGGTTTGCATTGCTGTTAAACATGTTAATGTATGCGTTTATGTTTGTCAATTCTTTATTTATCTCGATATTTTTTTAACTGAAATCATCATCTTATGGTAGTAAAGCTTATCTTTCTATTGTTTGGAGTATAGACATTTAAAATTGACACGCAACAAGGAAAATACTTGATCTACTATTTAAACATCCTCCTTGACCCTGGGCTCCAACACCGCCAGTTGTTGCCTAGAAGTGCTGTTAGCACAGTCAACACTTGCTCCTGTGTTACTGGGGTTCAGTAACACCAGCTGTTCCCCTGCTGTGTGTACGTCAAAAAGTCCTGCTGCCTCCACCCTGTCCTCCTCTCATCCCTGAGCTCCAACACCGCCAGTTGTTGCCTGGAAGTGCTGTTAGCACAGTCAACACTTGCTCCTGTGTTACTGGGGTTCAGTAAAGTCAGCTGTTCCCCTGCTGTGTGTACGGCAAAAAGTCCTGCTGCCTCCACCCTGTTCTCTTCTCATCCCTGGGCTCCAACACCGCCAGTTGTTGCTCGGAAGTACTTGGCACGGGTACTGACTCCTGCCCAGCCTGGTTACAGCACGACAGCTGTTTCCTGGCAGTGTCAACGTCAATTAGCCTCCAATAAGTTGTCCTGTCGTGTTGCATTCTGGTTAGCCGACTATATGGTGCCTGCAGTTTTGGTCATTCCTATGTGTGCTGTGGGATATGTAAATAAAGGCTGTTTCCGTTGTGACAATAGGACAAGCACCCACTGTAGGACTGTGTGATTCGGTAACTGCGGACGGCTTGCGGCCTGTCAACTTACATTTTCATGGGTGCCTTATGGTACCCGTCCGGGTTCCAGTACCGTCAACTGGTTCTCCGCAGTGCCTTTGGCCTAGGTGCCTTCATCTCGGTATCCGAGTTCCAGCGACGTCTGCTGGTCCTTGGTAGTGCTTAGGAGCACAGGTACCTCCTGCTTAGTAACCGTGTCCCAGTAACGTCAGCTGGTCCTCGGTTGTGCCATTGGCTCTTTTCCTTCTGCTGCCCCTCCGGGTTCCAGCACAGTCAGCTGGTCCTCGTTACTTGCATTGGCTCTTGTACCTTCTGCTACCCGTCCGGGTTCCAGTACCGTCAACTGGTTCTCCGCAGTGCCTTTGGCCTAGGTGCCTCCATCTCGGTATCCGAGTTCCAGCAACGTCTGCTGGTCCTTGGTAGTGCTTTGGAGCACAGGTACCTCCTGCTTAGTAACCGTGTCCCAGTAACGTCAGCTGGTCCTCGGTTGTGCCATTGGCTCTTTTCCTTCTGCTGCTCCTCCGGGTTCCAGCACAGTCAGCTGGTCCTCGTTACTTGCATTGGCTCTTGTACCTTCTGCTACCCGTCCGGGTTCCAGTAACGTCAGCTGGTTCTCGGAAGTTAGTCAGCCTTCTTGTACCTTCAGCTACATTTACAAATTTAAGATTTTTTAAATGTTTTTTTGGGTAATCACTCTGGATCTCCAACAATGAAGACGACGACCCTGATGACCACCCCGAAGAAGATGACGACCACAAGGACGACGAGCATCAAGCCAACCAGCCTGAACACCATCACAAAGAAGAAATAAAAGATTACCCAAAAGAAGATCACCAACAGGACAAAGAAGGTTAAGACAAACTACAAGATACAGAACAAGAGACAGAAGAACAATAAGCAGAAGATCAAAAAGCAGAAGAACATGAAGTATAAGACCAAAATGAAGAGCAAAATATATGCTCTAAATTATAAGCAGAAAAAGACTAAGCAGTGTATGGGGGTGAGTCCGTTCCTCCTCGTGGTGCCCCTGGAAAATGCCTGCTGCTGCAGGCTAAACTGAACACGGACAAATACTGTTGTAATTTAAATCTTTTGTGACAGCAAGAACGGAAGGATGAAAAATTCATACTTTTACAGATTACAAGTACAGGAATCTCTGTCACAAATAAGAATATGATGAAGAAGATGAAGATGAAGTAGAATATGAAGAAGAATAATAGTTTAATAAGAACAATATGAGTAATGTTAACAAAAAGATGAATAGCAAGAAGTTTAAGAAGAAGATAAAGAAGGTGGAGATGAAGAATAATTTGATGAAAAAGATGATGCTGCTGAAGATTATGAAGTAGAAAGTGTGTCAAAAGTTAAAAAGGTGAAGAGCATGGAAGTTGTGAAATATACATATTTGCCAAAATAGAAAAAACGTTAACAACATTGTCAATTTCTTCGTCAATCCGAACATCTTTAAAAAAAAATATATTAATGCTATTCCATTTGATTGGGTTAAACATCTATGCCTTTAATGTCTCCTCAACCTCCCCCAATACATTCTACATTACTCTTTGTTGTTTTCCTTCATGTACAATTAACCAACAAGGCAAGAATGGGGTTTTTTTAATTCCGATATTTTGTTCCCATAGACTTACATTGGATTTCCGGTATCGGTATCGGGTATCGCCGATATTTTTTGGGTATCGGCGATACCATTCCGATTCCGATACTTTTGGATATCGGCAAGTATCGCTCAACTCTATTTATGGGGCATCATATAGGGCCCTTTATATATGGAGCATGATATGGAGCACATATGGGGCCTATTCTGTATGGAGCATTATATGGAGCTCATTCTGTATAGAGCAATATATGGGGCTCATTATTCTGTATGGTGCACTATGTGGTGCCCATAATACTGTATGTAGGACTATACTGTCCGGTTTTTGAGCTATTGTAGAATTTACAATAGATATCACTCATGTAATGTAAGAAGTGAAGTATTTGGCATTGTACTATACCTATGTACTATACGTATATTTCTCTGCCGTATCGGAGCATCATGAATTGTGGTACGTGTTAAAGTGGCCCACTGAGACTCTTTGGCCCAGGGCCCACAAAATCCTGGAGCCAGCCTTGCCCTCCCCCACAACTTTAGCCAAATAACCCCCAGTTTTCAATGGGTTACTATTATTATCAAGTAAATTAAGGTTGACAAGCTTAAGTAATAAGAATTGATGTCGTTGGCATTGAAATGGGCACTGTAGGTGTGTTTACTGTCTTCCACTCACTGGTGACTTTTATTCCACACTGAATTGCATTGGGGCCGACTCGACTGTTTCCGATAGTTGGCCGACTTCGTTCGACTCGACTTTTGTAAAAGTAGAGCCGACCAAAACCCGACTCCACCCTCCCGGAGGCAAAGTCCGCTCATCTCTAGTTTTGACCCTTCCATGGTTTTTCTACAATTGTTGCTACAAATGAAGAAAACAGGGTATGAGAAAAGGCATATGGAGCATAAAAGTTCAATAATAATGAGTGTCCCAGGTATTTGATACAAATTGAGCATAGGATACAAAAATATGTACAAAAATATATACAAATTCAACATATACAAGAAGATTCTAGTGAGGCGATAAGCCTATTATGTGAAAAAAGGTATTAGCATATAGAGCCAATGCATGATCAAATTGCAATAACATCATTGAGACAGGGAATTAAACATCCAGAGTAGAATAGCTGTTTGGTCACTACTGGTAGTAAGGAAACCAGAAGTAGGGAAGGGGGAGTTAAAACTTAGAAAATCGTGAAGGCATTAATCAAAGCTTTCTTGTTATACAAGAAATAGAGGGAACCCTTTTAAGGGAGAGTCAGAAGATTCAAATGGTGAATAGCTGCTGTAAGATATAGAAAATGCATTGGAGTTATATATACAGTAACACCCATAGGTGGATGTAGTAGGGCCTAGAAGTTATTAGCTAAATACCTGCATGGTACAATTTTTCTGAGGTGCTCCCATTGGGAGGCCCATATTGAATTTAAGTAGTGTTGTGATGCGCTCCGCCATACTGGAAGTGCATCACTGTGGTAGTGACGTGGTGCTGGGACGATGGGCACATGTGCCCATGTGCTGAGCGGTCGTCATGGATGCAAGGATGCTCCCATATATTGGAGGAAGTATATGTAGGCAAGAGGCTGTATGTAAATGATGAGAGGTTGCCATGGAAGTCGTTGTTTGCTGGGTGATATCTAATAAAGGTGTATGCAGTGTATGGTGGAATTCAGCAGTAATATTTGTTTGCAAAAAGGTGTATAGAGGGACGTGGATAAAACAGTTGGCTCACAGAATGTATTTCACATGAGAATGTCTAGATGATTCACGGAAGAGGAGTATGGGAGGGCGAAGCCAAAATGAGCCTGTCATCTAAACAGTGTGTGTATCCTGGGGTGTGTTACACAAGATGATGTTGGACACTTAACAAATGAGTAGTGTTAAGAATAGGTCAGCAAGTCTGTAGAAAAAGAAACAGAATTATGTTAGGCAAGCCAGTCCAATTCCCTGTTGAGGCCCTTGGGGGCCAATGTTTGCAAGGTGTGTATCCAGTATGTCTGCCTGTGTTTGAGGAGCTGGATGTGGTTACCTCCTCATCTTGGTCTTTCTTGATAACTGCACTAAAATTCACGGACAGCCCCAAATGTTTACACTGCATAGTGCAGGTTCAATTCCTGAGCCAGTGTCGCAAATTGAAACCTGAGTTAAGTCACTACCCCATGTACCATGGAGCACCGTACGTGGCCAAGTTCACTACATGCTGACATTGGTTCTGTTCATATGTATTTTAGTTGTTTAATCTCGTCTTTATGCTTTTTTACTTTGAATGTAGTGGACTTTATCATGGTTTCTACCATTCTGGACAATCCAGTAACCAATTTCCTTAGACACTAAGGCCTCCAAATGTCTATACCAAAACTGCTGCATGTGAATATAACATTACGACTAATGTTTTACTCTGTCAAGAGTTACACTTTAAAATAATCTGAAAATGCTAATAGCACTTTATGCATTATTTTGGGGTAAAATAGGCTGTTCATGGAGAAACAATGATTTATTCCAGGGTTGAATACTAGTAAACATTTTTTACAACAAAAAAATGCTACATTTGTTAATTTTTTTCCACACTTCTGGCACGTTGCTTCACGGATACAATAAATCATCAGAATTATCAGTACAGGAACTTGAAATGAGAAACTACCATCTGTCATCATTTGACTGCTCACATGGCAGGAGCTGTAATGAACACATACATTGTCATCTTTGTAATTCTCTTCCCAGTCTTTCCGCATATGGTTTGCATGTTACAGTCATCTGAGCAAGATGAATGCCGTGATAAAAACATAAGCTAGGAAGTCAAGTAACTAAAACATGTGACTGTTGCCACACAGAAGCCCTTGTTTAACAGACATGCCACTAAGAGGCATTGCAATGAGTTTACATGCATGGTCATTGTGATCAAAGAGGTAGCGTGATGTGTGGGATGGAAATAATTTGTAGGACAGACTTACTGTTATCTAACGCAGAGTTTCCCTTAAGACAAGCCATACTTTTTCCATTGCTATTATTTTTATCTGATTGACAATTATTTTCTAAAATTTATTTCTAAGCATTGATGGCATAATATATTTTTCTAAAATTAATTGGCCTAGCTTGACAGCCTAAGTGCTACTTAATGGAACTACACAATGTGTTAATCATATAAATTATATTTAAGACCTTGGGTAAAAAGAAACATGTTTAATTTTTTTTCAGTCATGAATAAATGTTGTGCATAAATATTCATTTATTTAATTTAAAAAAAAATTGGGAAATCTGCTTTTATAGTTAAGTGGTTAGCACTATAACCTTGCAGTGCTGGGTCCTAGGTTCAATATCACTCCTTGGACACACTCTGTAAAGAATTTGTATGTTCTCCCGTGTTTGGTTAGGTTTCCTTCGGGTTCATATGCCAGTGTGAAATTTCTATCTGCTTAAGTAAGATGTTCTTAAGAAGTGCTTACCTTGTAAAAAAGTTTGACATCTTTGACTTTCCACTTAACAGAAATTTAAATCAACGCCATAAAGTAAGATATACAGGACGGCATGACTTACTTGAAGAACATACTGAATGACTTACTGAAAAGTCACTCAAAAGACTCTTACCATTCAATTCCATTGCTGAGTGTCTTACTGTTCAAACATTTAGCTTTTTGATCAATATGAGTATATTTCAGATTTTCAAAGTATTTTAACCCCTTCACAAAATCCGCTGTACACAATTCAGCAATGGACGTATGCAGCCCCATACTCAGCATGTAATGGTTGTGTGTTACATGCTGTGTGTCGATACCGCATGCAATTGTTAACCTGTTAATAATTGCTGTGAAACTCTGACAGCGGCATTTAACACGTGCCTGCATGGGGGAGCGTTATTGAATGCGCCCGTCTGCTCTTCGGCCATGATTGTGGGTCTCTGATGAGTTACTATGACAGCCGAGTCGGTCGTCTGTTCAAGGCTTCCACGCATGTCATTGCGAAGTTCCTTTGAAACTCTTCCTGTGGACTGGCTTCAAAGGAGACTGTGTATTTTACTACATACGGGAATGATGTGGCATCGCTCTATATAGTACAAGTAATCAGGAGATCACAGCTTTAAGTCCCCTAAAAACAGTGAAAGCTAAAACAATTTAAAAAATCATAAAAAATTCAAATATGTGGTACCTTCTCATTCATAAAAGTCCGATCTATGAAAATATAAAACTAAATAACTTGATTGGTGAACACCGTAAATGAAAAAAATTAAAGAATGACAAAATAAATTTTTTTTTGTCACTGCAATACCATAAAATATGCTGTAACAAGCTATCAGAACATTGTATCTGTCCCAAAAATTAGCCATCACACAGCTTCATTGACCATAATCTAAAAACATTACAAGTGTCATAAAGTGGCAACAGGACCCAAAAATTTTTATATATTTTTTTTCACTGCTAAAATAATAAAAAAATGGACATGTTTGGTATCAACGAAATTGTATTGATCAGGAGAATCATATTGCATAGCCATTTTTACCACAAAATGTACACCGTAAAAACAATTACCAAAAAAACAATATCAGAATTGAGTTTTTTTCACAATTTTTCCCCACTTAGAATTTTTTTCTCATTTTCCAGTACACTATGTGGTAAAACGAATGGTGTCATTCAAAAGTACAACTCATCCCATAGAAAACACCTCGCATGTCTATGTGGTCAGAAAAATAAAAAGTTATGGCTCTAGGAGGAAGGTGAGGAAAAAACGAAAATGGAAATTGGCTGCATTTTGAAGGGGCTAAAAGAAATGACCTAGCAATTTTTTATGCACTTTACAATTGAAATTTTTGGACATTTCATTAGCATTTTGAGGCATCTTTTCCTCATAAAATGCTAGCTTTAACATCATAAGAAATTTGACCACAAAAAATGCTTAAAAAATGTTATCAAAATTCTTCATGACGATGGAATAAAAGACTAAAAAAATCTGTTTCTTAAATTAGTTTCTACTCGAAAAACTCATTTTTTTACCACATCAAAAATGTGTATATACCCTTTAAGGACTGATGTAAGTCTCTAATTGAAAATGTTGCATTACATTTACTCATTTTGCCTATGCTGTAATCTGACACTGCTTTAGTTACATTGTTGAGGTCCCAAATTATATTAGGTGGGGTGAACCTGCCAATTTAGTCAGGACCTGACAACCATTAAATTTATGTATCTACCAAGAGATAACTGATGCAATTAAATTAACTATCTCCCTTCTGTGTATTGATCAGGCCTACGAAATACAGCACATCTGGAGAATTATGTAATAGGACACAAAATGTTCAAAAATTAATTCTATAGAAAATTGTACTGCAGTAAAAAAAACTGTCTTACATACACTTTGTACTTTTTGACTACTTCATCTCATTTCAAAGCTAGTGTTATAAATATACAAAATTATGTTGTCTTTCTCCTGAAAAATCACCTAAAAATGCTGCCCACAAGGGGTCTCATTTCTGCCTAACTTGCTGTCCACTGCCTGTTGTCAAGTGTAATCTGTCTCTAGCAGCAGAGACAATGAGAAGCATTGCAGGAAGTAGAGGCACGTACTGTACTTGCAGGGCCGGCTCCAGGTTTTTATGGGCCCGGGCGAAAGAGCCTCCGTGGGCCCCTTTAACACAGACCGGGATTCATGATGCACAGATACAGCAGAGAAATATGGGTACAGTACAATGCCAAATACTTCACTTCTTCCATTACATGACTGATATCTATTGTAAATTGTACAATAGCTCAAAAACCGCCAAATCCTCACAGCGCACAGAACAGACTGGACAGTACAGTCCTCCATACAATATTATGGGCACCACAGTCTCCCCCTCATCACCCATATAATACCCCATGCAGGATGTCACCCCCCATATAATGCTCCATACAGAATACTGGACCCAAAATAATGCTCCATACAGAATACTGGACCCAATATAATGCTCCATACAGGATACTGGTCCCCATATAATGCTCCATACAGGATACTGGTCCCCATATAATGCTCCATACAAAATATGGAGCTCTCCTCTGCTCTGTACTGCGTTCTGCACTGTTACGGCTCAGGAAAGGGCGCTGTGGAAAGACTCCCCATTATCATCATGATTGCCTCCCCATCCTCATCATTGCCTCCTTATCATCATCATTGCCTCCCCATCATCATCATGGCCTCCCCATTATCATCAATGCCTGCCCATCATCATCATCTCCTCCCCATCATCATCAATGCCTGCCCATCATCATCTTCTCCCCATCATCAATGCCTGCCCATTATCATCAATGCCTGCCCATTATCATCATCTTCTCCCCATCATCATCAATGCCTCCTCATTATCAGCAATACCTGCCCATCATCATCTCCTCCCCATCATCATCAATGCCTGCCCATCATCATCTTCTCCCATCATCAATGCCTGCCCATTTTCATCAATGCCTGCCCATTATCATCATCTTCTCCCCATCATCATCATCAATGCCTCCCCATTATCAGCAATGCCTGCCCATCATCATCTTCTCCCCATCATCAATGCCGGCCCATTATCATCAATGCCTGCCCATTATCATCATCTTCTCCCCATCATCATCATCAATGCCTCCCCATTATCAGCAATGCCTGCCCATCATCATCTTCTCCCCATCTACATCAATGCCTCCCCATTATCAGCAATGCCTGCCCATCATCACACACAGACAGCACCACAGCACACAAGCACTCTCTCACATACAAACACACACACATACACACACACACACACACACACAAAGCACCGCACTACATACACACAGACACACACACACACGTCTTACCTGTCCAGCGTCCGCGCTCTCTGCCACAGCCGGCCGCTGAATGATGACGTCATTCAGCGGCGCTGCTGTGAGAGGAAGCGCCGGCGCCCCCTGGAGCCCAGAGCTGCATCAGCGGAGGCACGGGAGAGGTAAGTATTGTGCCAGCTGATGCCGGGGCCTGAGGCACTTGCCCGGGTGTGCCGGGTGCTGACACCGGCCCTGTGTACTTGTCTCTCCGTTCTTAATCTCCTGTCTGTCAGAAGACATATAATTACAACAGAGAGGCAGGCTTTCAGGTTGAGGAAGGCAGGAACTTAGGCAATGACAGGAGCATTGCATGCTGGAAATTGAAGGAAAAAAGTTAATGCTTGCCTAGTGCTCTTAGAATGCTAATGGAAATAAATTGCTGACACAAAAACATAATAGCACCGATTTTTCAAAGTGTTTACGCCAGAATGTCATGAAGCACAACTAAACATTTGCATCTTTTTGCATTTTCACACCAATTTCTGGCAGCTCCACCGAATGGACAGAGCTGGGGAGCAGTTGGGCTGGATGGGGTGTGACATTTGCCCACTGTTTTTATGTCAGAAATTTTACTTCAGTCCCTGACTGAGGTGCATGCTTAATAATAATTTCCACAATTGGATGTGTTTAAAAAAATGATGTAATCATACCACAGATCCTAGACAGAGGAGGAAGAAAAAGAAGAAGAGAGGATACAGGCAGGACAGTAGGGGATCAAAGCTGATTCTTTTTGTGAGATAAAACATCTCCCAGCCTGTTTTTAAAAAATGGTTTACTCCACAGAAAGAATTATTTGTGATCCCCTGCTGTAATGTCTGTATACCTTCCTCCCCTGCACAGGAGCTATGGTATGATCAGACCATGTCCCTGCACGGTGAGATACGGCAATTACACAGTACACAGCAGGTGCACATTTATAAGATTATCTCAGCACAGGAACATTTTATTTTAACACATCCAATTGTGGAAATTATTATTATTCCAAGATCTATTGATTAAAATTAATTTTTTTTATGGGATAAGCCTTTTAATGAATCGGTCTCATAGAGTATCAGGACAGGCAATGAATGAAAAAACAGTTTTAATAAAGGCAGTTTTAACTTGACATGGGGTGAGAGTAAAATTTCACGCCTATGTGCCTCCATCTCGGTATCCAAGTTCCAGCAACGTCTGCTGGTCCTTGGTAGTGCTTTCTAGCACAAGTACCTCCTGCTTAGTAACCGTGTCCCAGTACCGTCAACTGGTCCTCGGTAGTGCCATTGGCTCTTGTTCCTTCTACTACCCATCCGGGTTCCAGGACAGTCAGCTGTTTCTCGGCAGTTACTCAGCCTTCTTGTACCTTCTGCTACATTTCAAAGTTGAAGATTTTTTAAATGGTTTTTAGTAATCACTCTGGATCTCCCTGACGATGACCCTGAAGACGACGACCCTGAAGACCACCCCGAAGAAGACGACGACCCCGAAGACGACGACCCTGGAGACCACCCGAAGAAGACGACGACCCCAAAGACAACGACCATGAAGACGACGAGCCTGAACACCACACCAAAGAAGACCAAAAAGATTACCCAGAAGAAGATGACCAAGAGGACAAAGAACATGAAGACAACCACCAAGATACAGAACAAGAGACAGAAGACCAAGAAGCAGAAGAACAAAAAGCAGAAGAACAAAAAACAGAAGAACATTAAGCATAAGACTAAAAATCAGAGCAAAAGATATGATCTAAATTATAAGCAGAAGAAGACTAAGCAGTGTATGGGGGTGAGTCCGTTCCTCCTCTTGATGCCCCTGGAAAATGCCTGCTGCTGCAGGCCAAACTGAACGCGGACAAATCTTGTTGTAAATCTTTTGTGACAGGCAGAACGGAAGGTGTAATCTTCAAACTTTTATAGATAACAACTACAGGAATGCCTGTCACAAATAAGAATATGATGAAGAAGATGAAGAAGTAGAATATGAAGAATAATAATAGTTGAATAAGAAGAATATGAAGAATGTAAAAAAAAAGAATAAGAGGAAGAAGGTGAAGAAGAAGAAGATAAATAAGGTGAAGAAGAAGTTGATGAAAAAGATGCTGCCGGTGAGGATCATGAAGGTGAAAGTGTGGGAGAAGAAAAAGAAGGTGAAGAGCATGGAAGTAGTGAAACATACATATCTGACAAAATCTTTCAGCTGGCACTTCTGAGTCTCCCCTGGAGGGAGAGGTTCCCTGCCAAGTAGGTCCTTTGGGCTTCATGGCTTCTGCAAATGCTTTTGCTGATGTACGACAGGATGTAGCGCTTCTTGTAAGTTTGACTGACCCTAATGTTCTGCTTGATAATGATAATTCTTCTAGGTTAGACACTTGTGCTCCCTTTACAGGAGGTGTTAAGTCATCTTTTATTCCAACAAAGTCCCCTGGGAATGTCATTGATCTCTTTGAGTCTCAGGTCATCAAGGAGATGGAGGCATTGATTTATCAAAAAACTCCCTCTAATTTGTCAATTTCTGAAAAAAGTGCCTTACTCGATATTAAGAGCTGGGATGAGACAATAATAAGAAGTGCAGATAAAGGTGGGAATACGGTATTATTATCTAAATCACAATATTTAGCTGAAGCTGATTGACAATTATCTGATTCTACTACTTATTCCAGTCTGCGACATGATCCAACCTTTAAATTAAAAAATAAATTACATTCTTTTCTCAGAAAGTACACAGAACATGGATGTTATTACCAGAAAGAGAGCTGAAAAATTGCTGCCGGAGTTTCCATTGAAACCTTATTGGTATTATATCCCTAAGATACACAAATCAAGAACTTCTCTCCTGGCCACCCCATAGTGTCGGGAATAGGCTCAGTTACAGAACACTTATCTCAATACATTGATTGGTTGTTGCAACCCATTTTGCAGGATATCCCTTCCTTTGTCAGAGATACTAAAGATTTTCTGAATTCCATACGTGATTTTCCATGGCAGGATGGCTTTTCCCTAGTTTCCATTGATGTGGAAAGCCCTTACACTAGGATTCCACAATAATTGGGTGTAGACACGATCAGGGAGATTTTGAGCCATGCAGAAAAACAACCTGAGTTCATTAATTTTGTTTGTGAAGGGTTAAGTTTCATATTGGGTCATAATGCTTTTATGTTTTGGAGAGAAGTGGTTTATTCAAAACGCGGGGACCACAGTGGGAACTCCGGTCGCTTGTACTTTTGCAAATTTATTTTTAGCAATTTTTGATGGAGATATATTTATGCTTCCAGCAATGAATATTCAAAACACATCAAATTCTGCAGATGTTATGTGGATGACATCTTTATGGTGTGGGATGGTTCTCAGGAGTCCTTCCATACTTTTGTGGAGGATGTGAGCCATTCCAACTCCATGAACATGCGGTTCACAGCACAGTTTGGTGGATCCATGCTTGAATTTTTGGACATTAAGGTTCGGATAGCAGAGGGTCGTATGAATACAGAGGTTTTCAGGAAACCCACATCCACCAATGCACTTCTTCATTATAAAAGCTTGTATCCAGCCTATATTAAGGAGTCTATCCCTTTTAGTCAATTTTTGCAATTAAAAAGGTGTAACAGTTCATTGGAGGGCTTTGAGAGGCAATCTAGGGAGCTATATGATAGATTCAGAGAAAAGGGTTACTCTTCACACCTCCTGGATAAGGCTTTAATAAAGGTCAAATAGGAGTCATCTGTTCCAAAAATTAAGAAAAAGGATGATAAAAAATGTGTTTTTTGCTTCGATTATGGCCCTATGGATAGTTTCATTAGGTCCACTATAAGAAGAAATTGGCATATTTTGGAACATGACGGTGATCTCAGTGACGTTGTGGCTAGGGGTCCAATAATTTCTTGCAAGAGATCTCAGTGTTTAACAGATGTTTTGGTGCGGAACCGTTTGCAGAATAAAAATGAAAAAACGAATTGGTTGGAAGCTGGAAAGCCCATAGGTAATTTTAAGTGAGGTCAGTGTTCTTTTTGTTCGCAACATGTGGTTGGTATCTCCTGTCTGTTGGTACAATTAGTCATCATATGCGTGATTTTATATCTTTCAAAACCAATTATGTTGTATATTCTTTATTTTGCCCCTGTAGACTTTTTTACATTGACAAAACAATATGCCGTTATTTGTAAGATTCAGGAGCATTGTAACTCCATACTCACAGGCAAAGGGGTACTCAGGTTGATAAAACATATTAGGGAAGCATGTGATGGTAATCCGCATGTCATTACTTTTGCAGGTTTGGAAAAGGTGGTGTTACCCTCACAAGGGGGTGATCTTCACAGACTTCTCCTACAGAGGAAGACTAAGTGGATAATGCGCTCTCAAGCGCTGGGTCCCACAGGTTTTAATGATCGCATTGATATGTCAGTGTTTCTCTGATTTTCTGCTTGTATGATGTGCATTTTGCACTGATAGATTTAATGTGTAATTTTTTTTTTTGGTGCTTATTGTTTTTCATTTTTTATGTTATGTACTAATTGTTCGTTGCATTTTGTCTCATTTAAGTGAGGCTTGGTGGGTGGGTTACACCCTCCCCTGGGGTATTTAATCTCCCTCCTCCCCCTTCACTTCAGTGACCCGTAGAAGCGCAATACAGCGCGAAACGGCCGTCATCTTTGCACTCTTCAGCCCCCCACCAGCCTGAGATGTTTAAACATTTTATGGACCAATAAAGTTTGGACTTTATTCCGGTGATTGCCATCTCTTTCATTTCATTTGGTGTACTATTACAGCGATACTTCATTTATATAATTTTTTTATGTTTTGGCGCTTTTATATAATGAAAACTTTTATAGAAAAAAATATTATATTTGCATCACTTTATTCTGACAGCTATAACTTTTTATTTTTTGCTGATGACACTGTATGGCAGCTCCTTTTTTGCGGGACAAGAAGAAGTTTTCAGCGGTACCATGTTTATTTATATCCGTCTTTTTGATCGTGTGTTATTCCACTTTTTGCTCAGCGGTATGATGATAAAGCACTGTTTTTTGCCTTGTTATGTTATAGCGTTCACTAAAGGGGTTAACTAGTGAGGCAGTTTTATAGGTGGGGGCGGTACGGACGCGGCCATACCAAATATGTGTACTTTTATTTTTTAGATTTTTTTTATTTAAATATTTATTTAGTAACAGAATAAATATTGATTTTTTTTATTATTTCTTATTATTTTTTTAAAATATTTTTACAATTATTTAATTTTTTTAAATTTAATTCTTACTTTTACACTTTGTTCTACTATGGGACCATGATATTGTGCAGGCTGATCGCTTCTATAGCATGAAGATGAAGCAGCATCTGCATGCTTCAGAAGCTGTCAGAGCTGCAGCTTCTGTACGCTGACCTGTGAGACTTCCTGACATGCACTGCGCATGTCAGGAAGTTTCACTGCTCCGGAGACCCGGATGTGGTCATGACGACATCAGGTCTCCATGGCATCTCCATGGCAGTGATCGGGACCCCGTGGCACGCCGCGGGGTCCCTGATCCAAAGGCCGAGGGGCTGTCAGCCCCTGTGCCGGCTCCGGAACGCTGCGATCAAGTTTAATCGCAGTATTCCGGGTATTAAAGTGTCGGGAACGGTCTGTGACCGCTCCCGGCACTTAATGCCGGATGTCATCTGTGAGAATCAGCTGACACCCGGCCGCAATCACCGTGAGCACAGCCGATTGCATATGACGTACTATCCCGTCCATGGGCATTAAGGCCCAGATCACATGGATGGGATAGTACGTCAAATGTCAGAAAGGGATTAATGAAGGAACGTGGTGGAGTAAGAGGCACCTAATATGCTACTTAATAAAATAGGTGCATTTTACAAGTTCTCTGCACCCCACTAGAAGTCTTACTCCAGTCTGGAACTGGATTAACATTTCTGGTGTAAGCTAAGCAACATCTAGTCATGAAATAAATGGGTGTTGCCATGCCCTTTCCTGCCCATGCCCTGCCCAGTTTGGCGGAGCTGGAAGAAAGCCAAAAATCACTATCTTTGCACAATTTCGATTTGCTCAAAAATTGCCAGACTGTTCTTATAGTATTTTATATGTAAACACTTTGATGAATCGAGCCATTGATTCCATTTCTGTTAATTGTAAGTGGCAATTTAATAATAAGATATTTATTACTGTCTCCATAAAATATTAAAATACAAGCATTACCCCTTAAAATAAACAGTATTTTGTCGCTTCTTATCACTAATGAAAAGATTTTGTATTTATAACTAAATATCTGTAACAAATTATACCAGTTTCTTCTGTTTCTAAAATAGCACGTCGAGCTCCATCATTCCCATACTCCAATCTGTTCTAAGGGAGGAAAGATATGGAAGTGAAAACCTCACAGACATGTATTATTATCTCATGATCACTTCACTGTAGTGAGTAATAGACTCCAGTAGAAAAACAAAGGCTATTTTGTTTGCAGCCTAGGCAAGCGCTTGCCATTGGTGCTTCCGTATAAAAGATCTAGAAATAAGCATTCCAGCCAAGTTCAGGATCCATTAATCACACACAACTTTCCAATAACAAAAAAACATGTAAAAATAGATTTGGTTAAAAGCATTTCTTGTTTGAAAGGCAAAAGACTACAGATGGCTAAAATCCGAAATGATTTCAAGCTGAAAATGCAAAAAATGAGGGCGAGTAATT
Source organism: Oophaga sylvatica (assembly GCA_033576555.1). Taxonomy (NCBI): domain Eukaryota; kingdom Metazoa; phylum Chordata; class Amphibia; order Anura; family Dendrobatidae; genus Oophaga; species Oophaga sylvatica. Next base: position 284,473,507 of record JARQOD010000006.1, on the reverse strand, counting down.
AAATATATCTAATTTAGAATATTGTAAGTCTGTGGGAAAATATGTACTGACGTAAGATTGATTTAGTACTCTAAGTGAATCATCTGCAGTTGCCTCACTTGTATGGACATTTCCCTTTTGTTGGATTTAGTGTAGGCAGCTAGAATGCAAGTCTCATCCTTGAGCAATTACTTTATATTAAATTATCTCCCAGCTGCATGTGTTTAATGAATAGATAACTTTTTCATTTCGTTTCTTCGTTTTCTGATGCATCCAGTTCATTTTTAAGTCTGCATATTTTCTCTAGGCTTTAACTGAAAATGTGAAATGAATATATTTATTCCTACCATATTGCATGGTGTATTTAAAGAGACAGTAGAGCAAATAAATTAAATGCATCCATTGAGTTAAATGAATGTAACATAAAAATCCCAATGCTGTGGCCAATTGCTATTCAACTACATACAGCTCTGGCAAAAATTAAGAGACCACTGCAAATTTTCAGTTTGTCTGATTTTTCTCTTTATGGGTATATTTTTGAGTAAAATGTAAATTGCTCTTTTTTTCTATAAACTTCTGACAACATGTCTCCGAATTTCCAAGCAATACATTTTTTATTTTTCTTCTAAAAATGAGTAATGGTCAAAATTAAATAAAAGAACCAGTGCTTTCAGACCTCAAATAATGTAAGGAAAACAAGTTCATAATCATTTAATAACAACAATACTAATGTTTTAACTCAGGGAGAGTTCAGAAATCAATATTTTGTGGAATAACCATGATTTTTAATCACAGCTTTCATGCATCTTGGCATGCTTTCCACCAGTCTTTCACACTACGCAAAAATTTAAGCAGTTCTTCTTTGATGACATTCGACTATCCATCATCCTCTTGGTTTCATTCCAGAGGTTTTCAATGGGGTTCAGGTCTGGAGATTGGACTGGCCATGACAAGGTTTTGATGTGGTGGTCTCTTAATTTTTGCCAGAGCAGTATAATTAACAAGATGATGGGGTGAATAATTGAAATAATTGAGAAAGTGGTAAAGGTAAAGCTGTTAGATAATTTAAAAAATATGTATTTAAGGAAAGAGTTAGACGGCTATATAACTCAGACGATAATCATAATTCTTGGACAGGCCATCGGCTGAGCTTGACAGCATGTATTTCTATGTAGCTGCTACACTCGTGTCGAGAGAGCCAACGGCTAGTCTGATCGTTGCGTTGTGATCCTCGTCAAAGTTATCCAGCCATTTGACTCTTCCCTTAGGTTGTTTTTTTTAAGCTGTTGATGTTCAAAATTAACCTGAAATCCACCTGAGGAAGGCAGCGGTCCACTGCTGAAACGCTTAGTGGTCTAATAAAAGACTGTTCACTATCAACTTATTGCAGTGTGCCATAGTACTCCTCAAATTGACCACATACCATTTTTTCCAAAAAACGTTTACATTCCCCTTGAGGGATTGTGGCAGGAGTAGCTTGAAGTCATATAGAGAGTATCTCCAAGTAATGGGACCTGAAGTTACATCACATCCTGTGAAGTGGTATCACGTGACCGGATCTTGCCCATGTGACCAGACCAGAAGGCATAGCACAGGATCGGTCCCGGAGCAACACAGCAGGAGTGCACGGAGACACCAGCTACCGAGGTTGTGCAGGGGTGCACAACCCTTCCAGTTGATAGGCTAATCCCCCCACCTCCTTTTGAAATATTCCCATGCTGCGCTCTTCCATGTTCATTTTCTTACAAAATTAACCTGAAAACACAGTTCAGAAAACTGGTGTAGCTGAAGAAAAGTTGGAGATGGGATAAAGGAAGTGGAAAATCTGTCTTAGATGTCTTAGATCATTGACAGAATGTTAAGGTGGTAGACAAGCCTGAAGCAAGAAATGTAGGGAGAGGGGCAGCTCTGTGGAGAGCTTTATGGGTGAGAGTGATAATTATATTTTTAAACTGAATGGGAAAGATATAGATGGGCATCTGTGAACAAATACAAAATGCCTGTCTACTGCATTGAGAGTAAATTAGAGAAGGTTGAATTCAGTGAGCAGAAGAGAAGACTTATTATGATTAGATATTGATTACACTAATCAAATAGGCCACAATTTAGGAAGACATGCATTTTTCCTCTCTGGTCTTGATGAAGGAGCTGGAAGGAGTACGAGGCACCTGATTCACTAAATGGCTTGTGATTCTTAATGAATTTGGCAAGGCGTAAACTGGGAGTCATGGAAATGGAGTAAGATTAATGGTGTAAGGAATGCCATTGCTCATCATGAATTTGAGGAGCGGGGCTAATGACGCCCTATTACACACCTGTCCTGTCACAGCTCCACCCACTTTGCTGGAGCTCGATGAAAATGGTGTGAAAATTATATTTTCGGCTACAGTGATCCTTCCCATTAACAGTCCCATACCCTGCCACACTTGAGAAAATCCCTTTTTTTAAACTCCTTTTAGAATAACTGTTTAAATAAATTTTTCAATAAAATATTATATTTTCTTTGTATTCATGCATCTTTTTCCCCTTATGATACTCTGAAAGTAGGTTTTTGTATAGTATATTGTTAAAAGGGTTGTATAGAATTGAGGTTAAAGTCTATGTGATTTCATCACAATGCACACTGTCAGGATTGTCTGGTGTTGGCATTGAAAGCAGGTTGTCATTTGTCCCCACGCACGCATACAATTTCACAAGTATGCAGTCATATGGAGTGACTGCAGATTTTAACTTCAAGCTTGGACAACCCTTTTAATCAAAGCCACTGTACTAAGACTGATATTATCAGCAAAGAGTGACCATATAATGGTAATATTTGGTCTATACCAGAGCCCTTCAGACCATATACTGTATGTGTGTACAGTACAGGCCCACACCAGTGACATTCTCTCTGATTGTTGTCATTCATTTTCACCTTTTCCTTTGCATTTGGCCCAGACCACATGACCTCTTTTTCTATCCATAATTTGTCCTTGTAAAATGTAACACAGACATCTTTACTTAACTGCTTTTCTAGGGCCTTCCTCACATTATACCACCTCTACACAAACCATATAAAGCTATTTACAGTGCCCCAGACAGTAATAATGTCCCTTCTTTTCCTTATATAGTAATGCTACCCCCCTATTGTGCCCCACACAGCAGTTCCACCTGTGTACCCGTACACAGTTATGTTTCCTCTGTAATTCCTTATAATAATGCTCCCCTGTGCCTCTTTATAGTTATACAGCACCCTATAGGAATAATATTCCCCTGTGCGACCTTATAATAATAATGCTCCCCTATGTCTCCTTACGGCTATACAACATCAAACAGTACTAATGCCCACTTGTGCTAAATTATTATAATAACAAAAACACATCCTTTGATTTTTAATGATAATAATGCCTCCTTGCTTACCCTATAATGATAGTGATCTCCAATTATGCCTCTTTATAAAAATGACGTTTAGTCCTATCACATCACATTCAAAGAAGGACAGACCTCCCAACTTTATATGAAACGGAAAAGAATAAGCATTGCAGCACCTACAGTTATTTTTACCCTACTGAAGCCCCTAAGTGGTTTCACCCACTATGATACCCCTTTCATGACCCCTGTAGAGTATTATGCCCCCACACGATGAGATAACCCTAAACATGATGATTGCCCAACAAACCCTACACAAAGTATGATGCCCACAGCAGCCTCTACAGTAAGATGGTCACCATAGCCCACCACCATATATTAAGGTATTTACCACAACCCACAATATACAATATAAGGTGCACCATAGAACCCCCACACAGTATGATGTCCATCCCAATCAATTAGTATGATGCCAAAAAAGTCCCCCTCCATACAGGATGATAGCCCCCATACAGTATGATGGTGACCACAGTCCCCTAGGAAGAGGAATTGGCATGCACTCAGTTAAGTAGTTCGATGTGTTGGTGACGTGGGATGTGTAATCCCTGAAATCTATAGATAATAATTCACCACACACTCCTTTAGATTTGCAAACACTTAACTTCATGTGTAGAAAATCAGATGTATGCACAGTTGTGCTCAAAAGTTTACATAACCCGGCAGAATTTTTGCTTTCTTGGCCTTTTTTCAGAGAATATGAATGATAACACCAAAACTTTTTCTCCACTCATGGTTAGTGGTTGGGTGAAGCCATTTATTGTCAAACTATTGTGTTTTCTCTTTTTAAATCATAACGAAAACCCAAAACATCCAAATGAACCTGATCAAAAGTTTACATACCCCATTTCTTAATGCTATATATTGCCCCCTCTCACATGAATGACAGCTTCAAGTCTTTTGTAGTAGTTGTGGATGGGGTTCTTTATTTTCTCAGATGGTAAAGCTGCCCACTCTTCTTGGCTAAAAGCCTCCAGTTCCTGTTAATTCCTGGGCTGTCTAACATGAACTGTGTGCTTGAGATCTCCCCAGAGTGTCTCAATGAAAATGAGGTAAGGAGACTGAGATGGCCACAACAGAACCTTCACTTTGTTCTGCTGTAGCCAATGACAAGTCAACTTGGCCTTGTGTTTTGGATTATTGTCATGGAACGTCCAAGTATGTCCCATTCGCAGATTCTGGGCTTATGATTGCAAATTTGGCTCCAGTATTTGCTGACAACGTGCTGCTTTCATCTTTCCTTCAACTTTGACCAAGTTTCCTGTGCCTTTGTAGCTCACACCTCACCAAAACATCAGTGATCCACCTCCGTGCTTTACAGTAGGAATGGTGTTCCTTTCATCATAAGCCTTGTTGACTTCTCTCCAAATGTAACATTTATGGTTGTGGCTAGTGTTGAGCGATACGATACCGCAAGTATCGGGTATCGGCCGATATTAGCTCTATCGGACTTTCGATACTTAGTTCCGATATTTTCGTCTTATCGGATACCGGAATCGGATTTGTCACTGTCAATGTCAGTGTCTGTCGGTCGGGTCTGTCAGGAGTCAGCGGCACTTACCTGGCAGAAGATCTCCGGCGGTCACGGGCTGGACTGCTTGATGGCCGCCATCATCTTTCCCCGGCGGTCACATGCAGTTTCTCGCGATAACTGCAGTGACTGCTGGGTAATCCCGGCCGTAAAGCAGTCAGTCCGATGACGTCACCGCCGGGGAAGCAGGTAATCAGCTGTGCTGCGTCGAGATGACAGCCTCTGCCTGTCATTGCGATGTAGCAGAGCTGGATCGTCGTGGGACTGTCGTTACTATGGACTGCGTCGGACAGGTGGTATACTGTTGGTTTGTTTTTTTTCTTCTTTTACAGGAGATCGATGGCGTCGCAGGAATGAGTGTATAATAAAATTAATGAAAACTGTGTTGTCTCTTTTATTTCATTAAAATACTTTTTTCTTGCTGTGTCTTTTTTTTATACATTTAAAAACTTTGGGATTAATAATGGATCGGTGTCTTATTGACACCTCTCCATTATTAACCGGGCTTATTGTCACCGTGCAATCAACGGTGACATTAACCCCTTATTACCCCACTTGCCACCGCTACAGGGCAGTGGGAAGAGCCGGGTAAAGTGCCACAATTGGCACATCTTTTGATGCGCCAAATGTGGGGCTGCTGTAGCCTGGTATTATCAGGCTGTTGAGGGCCAAAATCCATGGGCCTTGACAGTCTTTTAATACCAGGCCGCAGCAGTCTGCATTTTACTTGGCTGGTTAACAAAAATAGGGGGACCCCTACGCCGTTTTTTTTTCGAGGGGATCCCCTATTTTTGTTAACCAGCCAAGCTAAGCAGACTGCTGTGGCCTGGTATTATCAGGCTTGCAAGGTCCATGGATATTGGATCCTTACCAGCCTGAAAAACCAGGCCTCAGCAGTCTGCTTCATCTGGCTGGTAGGGTTGAGCATTCCGATACTTCCGATACCTGAAATACAATGTAAGTCTATGGGAACAAAATATCGGAAGTAAGTATCGGAAGTACTTCCGATATTTTGTTCCCATAGACTTACATTGGATTTAAGGTATCGGAAGTATCGGAATGCTCAACCCTACTGGCTGGTTAACAAAAATAGGGGGGACCCCACGCCAATTTTTTTCGAGGGGATCCCCTATTTTTGTTAATCAGCCAAGATATGCAGACTGCTGTGGCCTGGTATTATCAGGCTGGCAAGGTCCATGGATCTTGGCTCCTTAACAGCCTGAAAATCCAGGCCTCAGCGGTCTGCTTCATCTGGCTGGTTAACAAAAATAGGGGGGACCCCACGCCAATTTTTTTTCGAGGGATCCCCTATTTTTGTTAATCAGCCAAGATATGCAGACTGCTGTGGCCTGGTATTATCAGGCTGGCAAGGTTCATGGATCTTGGCTCCTTAACAGCCTGAAAATCCAGGCCTCAGCGGTCTGCTTCATCTGGCTGGTTAACAAAAATAGGGGGGACCCCACGCCAATTTTTTTCGAGGGGATCCCCTATTTTTGTTAATCAGCCAAGATATGCAGACTGCTGTGGCCTGGTATTATCAGGCTGGCAAGGTCCATGGATATTGGCTCCTTAACAGTCTTAAATACCATGCCTCAGCAGCAGGGGCGTACATAGAAATCATGGGGCCCCATAGCAAAAGTCTGAATGGGCCCCCCCCCAAAAAAAAAAACCCAGAGCCATTGTAAATGTAAAGTGCCAGCACAGTGAGGGGACACATTAAACAAAAAAATGTATTATGCCCCCATAGATTGTGCCCCCATAGATGCTCCATAGTATAGGCCCTTATGCTGCCGCAGCTGCTGCAACCAAAAAAAAAAAAAAGACATACTCACCTTTCGTCGCTGGGGCCAGGTGCCGGTGTCCTGAGTAGGGGGTGACACCAGGTGCCAATGTCACCGCTCGCTCAGGGCCCCGGCACCTGAGATATTTACCTGTCCTCTCTCCACTGCTGAGTGCCGCTGTCTTCGGGGTCCTCCAGCAGTGAATGATCAGGCAGAGGGCGCGGCGCGCACTAACGACGTCATCGCGCCCTCTGACCTGAACATTGCAGCAAGAGGTCGCGAGCAACGGTGGAACGGGACAGGTAAATATCCCTTATACTCACCCTTCCGCCGGCGCGGTCTGTGCAGCCCCTGCTCTTCTCCCACGGTCTCCGCCGCCAGTGTTCAGCGGTCACGCGGGACAGCTCATTAAAGTCATGAATATGTGGGAATTCATGACTGTAATGAGTGGTACCACCTGACCGCTGAACACAGGCGTCGGAGACCGTGGGAGAAGAGCAGAGGCTGCAGAGACCGCACCAGGAGGGTGAGTATATAGAAGAGCTGCGCTCCCCCTCCCCTGCCGACCCCCTGGTAGTACTGTGTCAGCACAGCTACCCGACCGTCGAGGGCCCCCTCACCTGTCCGGGCCCCATAGCAGCTGCTTGGTCTGCTTCATTCACGGTACGCCACTGCTCAGCAGTCTGCTTCATCAGGCTGGTTAACAAAAATAGGGGGGACCCGACGCCATTTTTTATTCGAAGGGAACCCCTATTTTTGTTAATCAGTTCCCTCTGACGTCACTGATTGTGTCCCTGGCTGACCTGAAGTGAAAGTGGAAAGCAATTAATTAAGCTTTCCACTTCCTCTCCTGTCAGCCAGGAGAGGAACTCATTCATTTGGGGGTTTACTGTGAGGCTGCAGCATTAGCTGCGGTCCCTGCAGTAAACATTAACCCTTTCTGAAGGATTACACCGTGGGACCTGACTGTGCATGGGATAGGTAAGAATAATTTTGCTTTTTTATTTTATTTTTATTACAGGAAATGGTTTTTGCAGTCAAATAAAAGATGGTCAAAAACATGTGTCTTTATTTCATTAAAATGATTTTTAATTAAAGTGTGTGTGTTTTATTTTTATTTCATGCAATAGGATTAATAATTGATAGTTGTCTAATTGACAGCTCTCAATTATTAACCTGGCTTAAGGTAACCTTTCAATTGCAAGGTGGCTTTAACCCCATATTAACCCATTCGCCACCGCTAGAGGGCAATGGGAATAGACGGGCAAAGTGCCAGAAAGGGCGAATCTAATTATAGATTTGTCTTTTCTGGGGTGTCTGGGGGCAGATGTTAGTAGCCAGGGGGGGCAAAAATAATGGTCCCTCTCTGGGCTATTATTATCTGCCCCCATTCGCTGGCTTTGTCTGTCTGGTTGCGAAAATAGGGCGGGAGCCCACGCATTTTTTTTAAAAAAATTTGACACCTCATATATATATATATATATATATATATATATATATATACATGTCATTGAATTTGTGACACATATATATATATATTTATATTTATAGTTCATACACTTCTACATAGTATAATATTAGTATAATTCAATTGCCGGCTTTTGTGAAAATGCAGAACCCGACATGAAATTACACTTGGTGTACATAGGGTTAACCATGTCTTTTCATGTCCTTTGCTATCTGATTTGCACAAACAATTACATCAGTCTATGTGTGCAAAATTTCACACCTGTAGGGGTTAATTAAAGGTGTATATTCGTAGCAAAAAAGTCTGTTTTTTTTTACAACGAATTTACACCTTTAATTAACCCCTACAGGTGTGAAATTTTGCACACATAGACTTATGTAATTGTTTGTGCAAATCAGATAGCAAAGGACATGAAAAGACATGGTTAACCCTATGTACACCAAGTGTCATTTCATGTCGGTGCTTCTGTCTTTTCACAGAAGCCGGCTTTACCCGGCAATTGAATCAGAGGCTATTTTACTATGTAGAAGTGTATAAACTATACATATATGTATATATATATGTCACAATGACATGTATATATATATATATGTATTCTATGTGTGTATATTTTGTGTTTACAACGAAAGAAAGGGTTTTTTTAGTTGCAATATTTTGTTCCCATAGACTTACATGGGACTTCCGGTATCGGAATCGGATATCGCCGATATTTAGTGATATCGGCGATACCATTCCGATCCGATATTTTTAGATATCGAGCAGTATCGCTCAACACTAGTTGTGGCCAAAAAGTTAAATTTTGGTCTCATCGATCCAAATTACCTTGTTCCAGAAGTTTTGAGGCTTGTCTCTGTGCTGTTTTGCGTATTGTATGAGAGGTACTTTGTGACATTTGCGCAGTAATGGCTTTCTTCTGGCGACTTAACCATGCAGCCCATTTTCTTCAAGTGCCTCCTGGCAGTTGTGGACAAACTTTTTGTTGGCCTACCTGACTGTGGTTTTTTTTTTACAGAGCCTCTGATTTTCCATTTGTTAATAACCGTTTGAACGCTGCTGACTGGCATTATTAATTCCTTGGATATCTTTTTGTATCCCTTTCCTTTTTTATACAGTTCAACTACCTTTTCCCATAGATCCATTGACAATTCTTTTGCTTTCCACATGACTCACAATCCAGAAACATCAGTGGCTGGATGAAAGATGCAAGAGTCTGTCTGGATCTCAGAATCTCACTCAGCTTTTATGCACACACACTGATTACAAGCAAACAGGTCACATGTGAGGATGTTACCTTTAGTATCCATTCAAACCCATTTGTGTCAACTTCTGTGCATATTATCAGGCCAAAATCACCAGCGTATGTGAACTTTTGATCAGGGTCATTTGGATGTTTTGGGTTGTCATGATAATTTAAAAAGAGAAAACACAGTAGATGACAATAAATTTTGGTGTTATCATTCATATTCTCTGAAAAAAGACCAAAAATTCTGATGGGGTATGTCAACTTTTGAGCACAACTGTATAAATAAAAATAGATCATGCTATGTGCTTCTGATCAGTGGGGGGCTGAGCTATAATATTCCAGTTGATTGGTGAATACAACTCTGTGAGTTGCAGAAGTCCTCCATAAGCTGTGCATACAGAGTGGTGTTACACCATAGTAGTAACTTTATGGGTCCATCCACCGCCTATTGGTAAAAGAGGTGTAGAAACCCATAGAGTTACTATTGAACCCTCAAACTGTTTGTGCACATAGTTATGGGAGAGCTATGGATTTCACAGCAGTGTTTCAACCGATTGGTGGGATCTCAGGACCCACGGTGAAGGAGTACAGGCATTCAGTGGGATGAGCCCTGGTCCATGCGATCTTTCTAAAGACAGCCAGGCCAGCAGATGAGAGCATTCACATGTCTTCACAGGCTCCAATTATTTTAACAACTTTCACTACTATCTCTATGCTGATGCCTCACAATTATACACTGCTTTCTGTGACATCAACCCTGCTTTGTTACAAAGCTCTGGAGTGTGTGTGTCAACTGCCTATAATATGTTATTTCACTCTTTCAAAGTGAATTTTGAAAAATGAGCCCTAAACTGTGATTAACAAATGAAAAATCAGGGGCTCTGTAAAAACAATACCACAGTCAGGTAGACCAACAAAAATTTCGTCCACATCTACCAGGAGAATTGTTTGGGATGCAAAGAAAATCCCACAAATAACATCAGCTGAAATACTGGCCTCTGAAAACTAGCGGTGTAGCTGTTTCAAGATGCACATTAAGGAGGCACTTGAAGAAAAATGGGCTGCATGGTCAAGATGCCAGAAGAAAGCCATTACTGCACAAATGCCACAAATTATCTCTCCTGTAATACACAAAACAACACAGAGACAAGCCTCAAAACTTCTGGAACAAGGAAATTTGGAGAGATGAGACCAAAATTGAACTTTTTTGGCCACAACCATAAATGTTACATTTGGAGAGAGGTCAGCAAGGTCTATGATGTAAAGCACGGAGGTGGATTGCTGATGTTTTGGGGATGTGTGAGCTACAAAGGCACAGGAAACTTGGACAAAGTTGAAGGAAAGATGAATGCAGAATGTTATCAGCAAATACTGGAGGCAAATTTGCAATCATAAGCCCAGAAGCTGCGCATGGGACATACTTGGACATTCTAACATGACAATGATCCAAAACACAAGGCCAAGTCGACCTATCTTTGGCTACAGCAGAACAAAGTGAAGGTTCTGGAGTGGCCATCTCAATCTTCTGACCTCAATATCATTGCGCCACTCTGGGGAGATCTCAAGGGTGCAGTTCATTATTATTATACATTTATATAGCGCCATTTATTCCATGGCGCTTTACATATGAAAAGAGAAAAATATAGACAGATACAATAAACATGTGCTAGACAAGGGACACACAAGTACAGAAGGAGAGAGGACCCTGCCCGCGAGGGCTCACAGTCTGCAGGGATGGGTGAGAATACACTAGGAGAGGGTAGAGCTGGTTGTGCGATGGTTCAGTAGACTGAGGATCACTGCAGGTTGTAGGCTTGTCGGAACAGGTGGGTCTTCAGATTTTTCTTGAAGGTCTCCGTTGTTGGTGAAAGTCTGATGTTTTGCGGCAGGGAGTACCAGAGTATGGGGGAAGCCCGGGAGAAGTCTTGTATGAGGTTGTGGGAAGAAGAGATGAGAGGGGAGTCGAGATGGAGATCTTGAGAGGATCGAAGGTTGCGTGTAGGTAGGTAGCAGGAGACCATGTCACAGATGTATGGAGGAGAAAGGTTGTGGATGGCTTTGTATGTCATGGTTAGGGTTTTGAACTGGAGTCTCTGGGCAATAGGAAGCCAGTGAAGGGCCTGGCACAGGGGGGAGGCTGGGGAATAGCGGGGAGACAGGTGCATTAGTCGGGCAGCAGAGTGTAGGATGGACTGGAGTGGTGCCAGAGTGCTAGAGGGGAGGCCAGACAGTAGGAGGTTGCAGTAGTCGAGGCGGGAGATCATAAGGGCGTGCACTAGTGTTTTTGTGGTTTCATGGTTGAGGAATGCGCGGATCCGGGAAATATTTTTGAGTTTGAGGCGGCAGGAGGTGGCGAGGACTTGGATATGTGGTTTGAAAGAGAGGGCAGAGTCGATGATCACCCCAAGGCACCGAGCATGCGGGACTGGGGAAAGCGAGCAGCCATTGACATTGATGGATAGGTCTAGTGGAGGGGTAGAATGAGGTGGGAAAAGATGATGAATTCTGTTTTGTCCATGTTCAGTTTGAGAAAGCGAGCAGAAAAGAAGGCCGAGATAGCAGACAGACACTGTGGGATTTTGGTCAGTAGGGAGGTGAGGTCAGGTCCAGATAGGTAGATCTGCGTGTCATCGGCGTAGAGGTGATACTGCAAGCCGTGGGATTCTATGAGCTGTCCCGGGCCGAAGGTGTAGATGGAGAAGAGTAGGGGTCCTAGGACTGAGCCTTGAGGAACACCGACAGACAGGGGGCGAGGTGAGGAGGTGGTGTGTGAGAGGGAGACACTAAATGTTCGGTCTGTTAGGTATGATGAGATCCAGGATAGGGCCAAGTCTGTGATGCCAAGAGATAAGAGAATCTGTAGCAGGAGGGAATGGTCCACGGTGTCGAAGGCAGAAGACAGGTCCAGGAGAAAGAGGACAGAGTAGTGTCGCTTGCTCTTGGCAGTTAGCAGGTCGTTAGTGACTTTAGTTAGGGCAGTTTCAGTTGAGTGATGCGGTCGGAAGCCTGATTGTAACCGGTCAAAGAGGGAACAGGAGGAGAGGTGGGAGGACAGTTCAAGATATACATGCTGTTCCAGTAGTTTTGAGGCGTAGGGGAGAAGAGATATCGGGCGATAGCTAGATGCAGAGGATGGGTCGAGGGAGGGCTTTTTGAGGATGGGTGTGATTGAAGCATGTTTGAAGGATGAGGGGAAGACAACATTTGTAAGTGAAAGGTTAAAGAGGTGTGCGAGAGTAGGGATGAAAACTGTGGCAAAGTTAGGGATGAGGTGGGACGGAAGTGGGTTAAGCGCGCAAGTGGTGAGGCGTGATCTTGACAGGAGAGTTCATGCTAGAAAGCCCAGAAATCTACAGGAACTGGAGGCTTTTTGCCAAGAAGAGTGCTGGGGTGTGTTAACTTTTAAGCACAACTGTATATATATATAATATATATATGTATGTATACAGCTCTGGCAAAAATTAAGAGACCACTGCAAAATTTTCAGTTTGTCTGATTTTTCTCTTTATAGGTATATTTTTGAGTAAAATGTAAATTGCTCTTTTATTCTATAAACTACTGACAACATGTCTCCGAATTTCCAAGCAATACATTTTGTATTTATTTTCAAAAAATGAGAAATGGTCAAAATAGCAAAAAAATGCAGTGCTTGCAGACCTCAAATAATGCTAAGAAAACAAGTTCATAATCATTTAGAAACAACAATACTAATGTTTTAACTCAGGAAGAGTTGAGAAATCAATATTTTGTGGAATAACCATGATTTTTAATCACAGCTTTCATGCATCTTGGCATGCTTTCCACAACCACTCCTGGTGCAAAAATTTAATCAGTTCTTTGTTTGATGGCTTGTGACTATCCATCTTCCTCTTCATTACATTCCAGAGGTTTTCAATGGGGTTCAGATCTGGAGATTGGGCTGGCCATGACAGGGATTTGATGTGGTGGTCCTTCATCCACACATTGATTGACCTAGCTGTGTGTCATGGCGCATTGTCCTGCTGGAAAAACCAGTCCTCAGAGTTGGGGGACATTGCTTGAGCAGAAGGAATCAACTGTTTTTCCAGGATAACCTTGTATGCGGCTTGATTCATATGTCCTTTCCAAAGATTTACCTGCCCAATTCCAGCCTTGCTGAAACATCCCCAGATCATCACCGATCTTCCACCAAATTTCACAGTAGGTACAGGACACTGTGGTTTGTACGCCTCTCCAGGTCTCCGTCTAACCATTAGACGACCAGGTGTTGGGCAAAGCTGAAAATTAGACTCATCAGTGAAGATTATCTTACTCCAGTCCTTTATGGTCTAATCCTTATGGTCTTTGGCAAACTTCAGCCTGGCTCTCCTTTGCTTCTCATTGATGAAAGGTTTTTTTTCTAGCTTTACATGACTTAAGCCCTGCCTCTAGGATCCTGATACGAACTGTTCTTGCCATGCACTTCACCCCAGCTGCCATTTGCCATTCCTTTTGTAGGTCACTTGATGTTATCCTGCGGTTGCTGAGTGACATTCGAAGAAGATGATGGTCATCCCAGTCAGTGGAGAGTCGTTTTCGCCCTCTGCTGGTCTGTAGCTTTGTTTTCCCCAATGTCTGCTGCTTGACCTTGTTGTAATGGACTGCCTTCTTAGAAATTGTAAGGATGGAGGCAACATGACGCTCATTGTATCCCTCTGCTAGTAAAGCCTGAATTGAGGCCTTCTTTTCCTCACTCAAGACTTTTCTTTTCAACTCCTTTGGCATGGTTAAAAGTTTTTTTTTCATTCCTATTACTTTTGGGATATTACTAGCACTTGTTTTGCCATCCAGCTTGTCCTATTGCAAGAGGATTGTGAACACCACAGCAGTGTTTTTTATACTTTCCTTCGTTAAATAAGATTTGGTTCAGGTGATCACCTAATCAGAAGCACATTAAGTAGAATGAGGTGTACTCTGGTTGGAATTCAACTGACACTGGAATGGATTGGCTGTCAGACATGTAGAGAAGCTGATTTTTATAAAACTGTGCAGTGGTCTCTTAATTTTTGCCAGAGCTGTATATATTATATATATAAATATATATATATATATATATATATATATATATATATATATATTTAATGATTGTTACCTTTCAAATTAAACCATTCGAATAGGAGAATCAGATGTAAATTTTATTTTATCTCCCTGTTGGCTCTAAAAAAAGACCTGTTTGTAGTACCAGACACTTAGCTCAGATTTTGTGAAGCAGGCACCATGGAGATTGTTGTTTAATGTTATTTGTAATCTTTTATATGAAGAACACTTTCATCTTGTGAGATAACGAGTAGCTGTCATCATATTGGCAGTGCTATTTACTATTGGCTCCTGGCCAGAGATTTCAAATCCACTCAAGAAAAAATGATTTCCTTAAAACCGCCAATATTTTGATTGACTATATTTTTCTTCAGTTTGCAGATTTTTTAGTTAACTGCTTCAACAATTGTTTGTTGGCTTAATGGAATTTGCTTTTCCTAGACAGGTTCACATTAAAGAGGCTCTTCTATAAGTAATTCAGTATTGTTCATGTTCAACCACTCTAGTCTATTTCATGATAGTAAAGTCTTTGTCATACCAGCCAGTAGTGCTTGGAATAAATGCCACATATCTGATCAATCTCTGCTAAGGATCTGCTGATGATCCAGAATAGAAAGTACAGTATGTATTTATGTTATATAGAATGCTAAGGTACAGAGATTAAACCCATTTATTTTAGCACTTGTATGATGAGTAGATGTTGATTATGTTTAAAGTTAATGTTACAAAGATAATGATTTTAGGTAAAAGTAAGCCCACGAGTAGAGTTGAGCGATACTTTCCGATATGCTAAAGTATCGGAATCGGAATGGTATCGCCGATATCACTAAAATATCGGCGATACCCGATACCGATACCGGAAGTCCCATGTAAGTCTATGGGAACAAAATATCGCAACTAAAAAAACCCCATTCTTTCCTTGTAAACACTAAATATACACACATAGAATACATATATATATATATACATGTCATTGTGACATATATATATACATATATGTATAGTTTATACACTTCTACATAGTAAAATATCCTTTGATTCAATTGCCGGGTAAAGCCGGCTTCAGTGAAAAGACAGAAGCACCCGACATGAAATGACACTTGGTGTACATAGGGTTAAACATTTCTTTTCATGTCCTTTGCTATCTAATTTGCACAAACAATTAAATCAGACTATGTGTGCAAAATTTCACACCTGTAGGGGTTAATTAAAGGTGTAAATTCGTTGTAAAAAAACGGACTTTTTTGCTACGAATTTACACCTTTAATTAACCCCTAGAGGTGTGAAATTTTGCACACATAGTCTGATTTAATTGTTTGTGCAAATTAGATAGCAAAGGACATGAAAAGACATGGTTAACCCTATGTACACCAAGTGTCATTTCATGTCGGGTTCTGCATTTTCACAAAAGCCGGCAATTGAATTAGCGGCTATTATACTATGTAGAAGTGTATGAACTACAAATATAAATATATATATATATGTGTCACAAATTCAATGACATGTATATATATAATATGAGGTGTAAAATTGCTGAAAAAAAATGCGTGGGCTCCCGCCCTATTTTCGCAACCAGACAGACAAAGCCAGTGAGTGGGGGCAGATAATAATAGCCCAGAGAGGGACCATTATTTTTGCCCCCCCCGGCTACTAACATCTGCCCCCAGACACCCCAGGAAAGACAAATCTATAATTAGATTCGCCCTTTCTGGCACTTTGCCCGTCTATTCCCATTGCCCTGTAGCGGTGGCGAATGGGTTAATATGGGGTTAAAGCCACCTTGCTATTGAAAGGTGACCTTAAGCCAGGTTAATAATTGAGAGCTGTCAATTAGACAACTATCAATTATTAATCCTATTGCATGAAATAAAAATAAAACACACACACTTTAATTAAAAATCATTTTAATGAAATAAAGACACATGTTTTTGACCATCTTTTATTTTACTGCAAAAACCATTTCCTGTAATAAAAATAAAATAAAAAAGCAAAATTATTCTTACCTATCCCATGCACAGTCAGGTCCCACGGTGTAATCCTTCAGAAAGGGTTAATGTTTACTGCAGGGACCGCAGCTAATGCTGCAGCCTCACAGTAAACCCCAAATGAATGAGTTCCTCTCCTGCCTGACAAGAGAGTAAAGGCTGGGTGTCACATAACGATACACCAGCGATCCCGACAACGATATGCACTTGTCAGGATCGCTGGTGTATCGCTACATGATCGCTGCTGAGCTGCCAAACAGGCAGCTCAGGCAGCGATCTGGGACAGCGACACTGCGGGTAACATCGCTTAAGGGCCCGTCTCACATAGCGATATCGCTACCGAGATCGCTGCTGAGTCACTAGTTTTGTGACGCAGCAGCGAGCTCACCAGCGATATCGCTGTGTGTGACATTCAGCGACGATCAGCCCCCCTGCCGGTATCGCTGATCGTCGCAGAAATGTCAGGACCTTTTTTTGATCGCTGGTTTCCCTCTGACAGGCACGCATCGCTGCGTGTGACAGGCGGGAAACCAGCGATCAAAGGTCCTGACATTTCAGCGACGATCAGCGATACCCGGCAGGGGGGCTGATCGTCGCTGAATGTCACACACAGCGATATCGCTGGTGAGCTCGCTGCTGCGTCACAAAACTAGTGACTCAGCAGCGATCTCGGTAGCGATATCGCTATGTGAGACGGGCCCTTAAGTGGAAAGCTTAATTGATTGCTTTCCACTTTCACTTCAGGTCAGCCAGGGACACAATCAGTGACGTCAGAGGGAACTGATTAACAAAAATAGGGGTTCCCTTCGAAAAAAAAATGGCGTGGGGTCCCCCCTATTTTTGTTAACCAGCCAGATGAAGCAGACCGCTGAGGCCTGGATTTTCAGGCTGTTAAGGAGCCAAGATCCATGGACCTTGCCAGTCTGATAATACCAGGCCACAGCAGTCTGCATATCTTGGCTGATTAACAAAAATAGGGAACCCCTCGAAAAAAATTGGCGTGGGGTCCCCCCTATTTTTGTTAACCAGCCAGATGAAGCAGACCGCTGAGGCCTGGTTTTTCAGGCTGGTAAGGATCCAATATCCATGGACCTTGCAAGCCTGATAATACCAGGCCACAGCAGTCTGCTTAGCTTGGCTGGTTAACAAAAATAGGGGATCCCCTCGAAAAAAAAACGGCGTGGGGATCCCCCCTATTTTTGTTAACCAGCCAAGTAAAATGCAGACTGCTGCGGCCTGGTATTAAAAGACTGTCAAGGCCCATGGATTTTGGCCCTCAACAGCCTGATAATACCAGGCTACAGCAGCCCCACATTTGGCGCATCAAAAGATGTGCCAATTGTGGCACTTTACCCGGCTCTTCCCACTGCCCTGTAGCGGTGGCAAGCGGGGTAATAAGGGGTTATTGTCACCGTTGATTGCACGGTGACAATAAGCCCGGTTAATAATGGAGAGGTGTCAATAAGACACCGATCCATTATTAATCCCAAAGTTATTAAATGTGTAAAAAAAAAGACAAAGCAAGAAAAAAGTATTTTAATGAAATAAAAGAGACAACACAGTTTTCATTTCTTTTATTATACACTCATTCCTGCGACGCCATCGATCTCCTGTAAAAAAAGAAAAAAAACAAACCAACAGTATACCACCTGTCCGACGCAGTCCATAGTAACGATTGTCCCACGACGATCCAACTCTGCTACATCGCAATGACAGGCAGAGCCTGTCATTGCAACGCAGCACAGCTGATTACCTGCTTCCCCGGCGGTGACGTCATCGGACTGACTGCTTTACGGCCGGGATTACCCAGCAGTCACTGCAGTTATCGCGAGAAACTGCATGTGACCGCCGGGGAGAAGAGGATGGCGGCCATGAAGCAGTCCAGGACGTGACCGCCGGAGATCTTCTGCCAGGTAAGTGCCGCTGACTCCTGACAGACCCGACAGACGGACACTGACAGTGACAGTGACATCCCGATTCCGGTATCCGATAAGACGAAAATATCGGAACTCGGAATCGGAATTCCGATACAGCTAATATCGGCCGATACCCGATATTTGCAGTATCGGAATGCTCAACACTACCCACGAGTTTAAAACTTAGCTGGAAACTGCAAATCACTTTTTTTTAAGACAAGGGTTAGACGACCATTTTCTCCACATCTAAGGAAATCAGTCCGATTATGCTAATCGCACTCTCATTAGATGCTGATCAGAGTTTGAACAGAGCATGATCAGAGTTTGATTCAATTTTCTCTGAGATAGAGAGAAAAAAAATTTCTTTACTTCCTCTATAATGTCAGTTCATTTATATCCTACTGCATTCAGAAGTCAACCAAATGTTGTTCAATGTTTCCCACCAACAAATAGACATGAATGAGCAAGTGCCGGAGGCAAATCGAGTCGGTCTGTGGAAAATATTGTACAAATACACAGCCCCATAGAATAAAATGGGGATGAGTGCTATGCGTCTAAACAACAGATAGCACTTGTCCGAGTTATACGGCCATGTGCATGAGCTCTTTAGCCTGATTAAAGGGAACCTGTCATCTTGTTTTGCCACTATAAGATGAGGCCACTGCCTTTCGGGGCTTATCTACCGCATTCTGCAATGCGGTAGATAAGCCCCCGTTCCGACCTGAAAGATAAGAAAAAGAGGTTTCATTATATGCACCTGGTGGGGTAGTCCGATGTGATCCAGTCCGATTGGTGTCGCAGGTCTGCGCCTCCCATCTTCATGCAATGTTGTCATAGTGCTTGCTTCATGTCATGCTCCTGCGCAGGTGTACTGATCTGCCCTGTTGAGGGCAGAGGAAAGTACTGCAGTGCGCAGGAGCAGGGAAAGGTCAAAGATGTCCAGTGCCTGCGCACTGCAGTACTTTGCTGCTGTAGATAAGTCCCGAAAGGCAGTGGCTGCATCTTATAGCTGCAAAATGAGGTGACAGGTTCCCTTTAAGAGCATTTTCTTCACATGTAAAAAAAAGAAATAGAAAAGAGAGATTTTCATCAATGTTTTGATTTCGAGTTCCATTAGTATTTGGTCAGTGTCAGTATTTACCATCAGTGTTTCATCAGTAATTTTCTCAAATGCAATAAAAATAAATTGAAAAGCTTCTCCTCTTCATTGCAATGTAAAAAACGGACAGCACACAGATTGCACATGGATGGCTGTCTGTGATTTTCAAGAACCCATATACTTGGGAGACCCAGTAATTAACAGGGAACCATAAACTTGTATGAGTGATTTTGATCGGCTCTGATCAATGAAAAGCATATCTCCATGAGTTTTTGCTGACACGCAGACTGCAAAACAACATGGACATGTGAATAGACCCATAGACTATAATGAGTACATGTTTTAGCAGTGAAATGCCAATAATAACACACTTATTTGAAACATGGACATCTAAATGAGGCCTTAAAGGGAATGATTTCTCAGCAACAAGGCATCTGCTATGAGACAAACAGGTAGAACTTCTTTCAACATTCTATAACCTGCATTCCTATATTAATATTTTAAATAGGTCAAATGTGTTGACAGTATCCCTTTAAGGACAGCATAATTCATTAGCTCCTTAATGACCAAGTCTGAAAAAGCCTTGGAGTTGTTGTCTCATGTTCGTAAATGGTTAAAATTGCAAAGAGCTTGTAAAACACAAACAACTGAGCGATTTATTTATTAAAAATCATCTTTGTTCTCATTAATGAAGGGATTTTTATTGCATATAGCTTATAGTTCATTGGCTAGTGCAATAGCTGGTTTCCTAGGCAAGGAGTACATGCTCCCAAGCTTTTTGCTATACAGCTACAGTAAACCTGGCAAGACACTGGCTCTTTGGAGAAGCTGTGCTGAATGAGGAGTTTGTTGATATTGGAGATTTGTCTTCCTGTGCAGTGTGCTTGAGCTAAGTAAGAGTTTGGAGAGTTGTTGTGAGGTGTTCTGTAGTACATGTGTGTTTATCTCCTGGTCCTTTTTCACATTTAGTTTATTGTTCCTTGTCTCTATCTAAAGCTGACAATGAATTAAGGCTTGCAAGTGACGTCAAAAGCAACAAAAAAGGATTTTGGGGATACGTCAAAAGTAAAAGAAAAGTCAAAGATGCTATAGGATTTTTACAGGATGAAAATGATGAAATGGTAAGTCAGGATGTTGAGAAGGCTGAACTTTTAAATTCCTATTTTGCATCTGTTTTATCTCAGAAAGGAAATGTAACATCAACTGATCTTCACTGTCCTATTAAAGGAATAGAAGAATCCAGGATATCTATAAACAGAAAGACAGTGAGGAAACACTTAGCTAACATAAATGAATTCAAGTCTCCAGGTCCAGATGAATTACACCCCAGGGTACTGAAGGAGATAGCAGAAGAAATTCTTGAACCACTGTCCATAATCTTTGAAAATTCTTGGAGAACAGGAGAAGTCCCAGAAGACTGGAGAAGAGCAAATGTTGTTCCTATCTTCAAAAAGGGGAAGAAGGTGGACCCAGGGAACTACAGGCCGGTGAGTCTGACTTCTATACCAGGAAAGATCTTTGAACAAATTATTAAAGAACATGTATGCAAGTACCTGGATAAGAATGAAGTGATTAAACAGAGTCAGCATGGGTTTGTAACTAATAAGTCATGTCAGACTAACTTAATTTCCTTCTATGACAGAATCACTGACTGGGTGGATCAGGGAAATGCTGTAGATATAGTATATCTTGACTTCAGCAAAGCATTTGACAAAGTATCTCACACAATCCTTATTGAAAAAATGACTAAGTATGGAATGGACAAGGCAACTGTTAGGTGGATTCATAACTGGCTTAGTGATCGGACCCAAAGAGTGGTTGTAAATGGCTGCACATCCAGTTGGAAGAATGTCTCAAGTGGGGTACCACAAGGCTCTGTTTTGGGCCCTGTATTGTTCAACATCTTTATCAATGATTTAGATGAAGGAATTGAGGGTAAACTGATCAAATTTGCTGATGACACAAAGCTAGGAGGGGTAGCTAATACTAGAGAATAGAGAGAGAGGATTCAAAAAGATATACATAAACTGGAGCAGTGGGCAGCAACTAACAGAATGGATTTTAACAGGGAAAAATGCAAAGTACTACATCTGGGCAATAAAAATGAAAAAAGCATATACAAAATGGGAGGAATAGGGCTAAGTAACAGCACATGTGAAAAAGACTTGGGTATACTAATTGATCACAGACTTAACATGAGTCAACAGTGTGATGCAGCAGCAAAAAAGGCAAATGCAATTCTAGGATGTATCAACAGAAGCATACAGTCTAGATCACGTGAGGTCATTATTGCCCTCTACTCCTCTTTGGTCAGACCTCATCTGGAATACTGTGTCCAGTTTTGGGCACCACATTTTAAAAAAGACATCAACAAACTGGAGCAAGTTCAGAGAAGAGCCACCAGAATGGTGACCGGTCTGCAAACCATGTCCTATGAGGAACGGTTGCAGGATTTGGGAATGTTTAGCTTGCAAAAAAGAAGACTGAGAGGAGACTTAATAGCTGTCTACAAATATCTCAAGGGCTGTCACATTGTAGAAGGATCATCTTTATTCTCATTTGCACAAGGAAAGACTAGAAGCAATGGGATGAAACTGAATGGGAGGAGACACAGATTAGATATTAGAAAAAACTTTTTGACAGTTAGGGTGATCAATGAGTGGAACAGGCTGCCACAAGAGGTGGTGAGTTCTCCTTCAATGGAAGTCTTCAAACAGAGGCTGGATAGACATCTGTCTGGGATGATTTAGAGAATCCTGCTTTGAGCAGGGGGTTGGACCAGAAGGCCCATGAGGTCCCTTCCAATTCTACCATTCTATGATTCTATGATTCTATGATCTTCCTCCCTATTGTTGGTTGGTGCTTTTGTATAGTTTTCTGATATCCCTGTTTTGTCTTTTGTGTCTTGTTCACATTATTTCCATGGGGTGGGAGAGGGGACAGACCGGGGATTAACAAGAACATATTAAGGTTGGAGACTCGGGCCTCTCTACCATCAAGAGTACCCCCGGGACAGGGATAGTTAGGGTCCCAGTTCCAGGGACAGTTTGAGGCCACTTCCCCAATTTAAGACTGTCACAGCGTGATAGTAGTGTTCTTTTGGTGATGCACAGTGTTCGCTTGCCGCCAAACATACCTTTTTGCAATTATTGCCTAAATTTCAGCCTTGGTGTCCAGCGTCATGAGGCTTACCCAGACCATACCTAACAGGTCAGACATAGAATACAGGAGATTGTTGTCACATGAAGGACATGTGGTACTTGTCATGGTTTGGACAGGATTCATGCCCTGCCCTCGCAGGGTTAATTGTATTTGGCCTTCTTTTAGATCTGGGAGGGGTATTTATACCCACTCTGAACCAGTGTTCTCTGTCAGTTATACTCTCGTTCTGTCTGTGTGTTTGACCCACTGGTGTTCATGTACATACTACTTGTGTTTGACTGCTTTCCCGTACTTCCACGCTCGGCTTTTCTACTCAGTGCCTCTTGTTTGTTTGAGTCTCTCGGTTCTGACATTCTGACCTGTTTTATCTGACTATCCTTCTGTCTCACCCTCTGTACCTCATTTACCTCCTTGTTTTGACCTCGGCACGTTTGACTTTTCTCCGGCGCTGTCCAGCTCCCCTGCACTCAGCGCCTGTCTCTGCCCTCAGCCACTCCCCCTCAATCACGTGGTTCAGGTCATAATCACTACCCAGTGAGTGCTCTGCTGCTCTTCTCATGGCCCCCTTACTGCGGCTAGTCACCCGTCTCTGGAGCAGCAAGCACTGGCTCACTCGCACCAACTGGTGCAGAGAGATGTGGCGGGTGCTTTAAAGGGTCCTGTCCCATCGGGGACTTGGAATAGGGACTCCACTGATGTGTCTCTAGACCCTAAGCCACCGGTTAAGTTACCTGACCATTTTTCCGGTGATAAAAAGTTGTTTAGAGTTTTCAAAGAGGAATGCAAGTTGTTTTTTGAGCTACATCCCCGTTCTTCTGGAAATGAAAGACAGAGGGTGGGGATTGTTATGTCCTTGTTAAGGGGGGGCGCCACAGGCATGAGCTTTCTCTCTCCCTCCGCACCCGAACGCATGTCGGTGAACCTGTTTTTTGAGGCTCTGGGGTACATTTATGATGAGCCTGATAGAGTGCGTCTGGTGGATGATATGGTGATGAGTGTGACACAGGGGAAGCACTCAGCGGAATGGTTCTGCTCAGAGTTTAGATGCTGGGCCCCTGAAATATTCTGGAATGACGCCGCCCTGAGGGGGTTGTTCCGCAGGGGCCTGTCCAACCGTCTACAGGATGCTCTGGCATTACATCCACCCCCTGATACCCTGGAGGTTGCCATGACTCAGGCGGTCCGCATGGACCGGAGGCTCCATGCTAGAGGAGTGATGCAGCAGGAGACCATGTTATACTCCAACCTGAGTGAAATTCGACCCTGAGCCCATGGAGGTAGGGGCTATCTCGTTGAAGGAAACAGAGAGAGAACGCCGGAGAGACAACCAACTATGCTTTTACTGTGGAGCCTCTGGACATTGGAAAATGGACTGCCCCTCTTGTCCTTCTTCTGCTAAGCCGTCGGGAAATGCCTAAGTCTGGGTAACGATCGAGGAGATTACCCAGACTATCAGGTACAATTTTCCTCACTTGCTAAAATTCTTCTTCAGGTGAGGTTGGAACTTGTTGGCAGTCCTGTGGTTACAACCGCCTTTGTTTACTGTGCTTCTACTATTAATTTGATTGATACCGGGTGGTGACACTTAATAAGGTAGGGACAGTCAGGCTTAAAGACCCTATTAAAATCATGGCTATTGACTCCTCTACTCTCACCTGTGATGGAATTTGTTCTATGTCTGAAGTCTTTTCGCTGAAAGTGGGTTCTACTCATGTGGAAAAATTAAGTTGCTTTGTTCTGAATAATTTGCCTTAAGGTCTGGTACTGGGGATGCCTTGGCTTCAATGCCATAACCCTATTATTGATTGGATCACGGGGGAGATCATTCAGTGGGGATGTAAGGCTTACAGTTTGTGTTGTAACTTGGTACCTCTGGTCACCCCTGTAAAATCTGTGTCAGTTTCACCTGTCGATCTGGAGGGTATTCCGGAATACCTGAAGGACTTTGAAGATGTGTTTTCCAAAAGTGAGGTTGAGGCTCTTCCACCACATAGACCTTTTGATTATGCCATTTATTTAGTTCCTGGAGGCAAGTTACCCAAGGCTCGTCTGTTTAATTTATCTGTGCCCGAGCGTCAAGCCATGAAGGAGTACATCACCGAAAGTCTTCATAAGGGGCATATTCGGCCTTCTGTTTCACCCGTTGCAGAGGGATTCTTTTTTGTAAAAAAAAAAAGGATGGTGGTTCGCGGCCGTGCCTCAACTTTCGGGAACTGAACAAGATTAAGGTGAAAAACATGTACCCTCTCCCTCTGATCCCCGATCTATGTAACCAACTCACTGGTGTCAAATGGTTCTCTTAGCTTGATTTACAAGGGGTTTATAACCTTATAAGGGTCTGGGAAGGGGATAAATGGAAAACGGTGTTTTTGACAATTGAAGGGCTGTTTGAAAACTTGGTTATGCCCATTGCTCTCACTAACGCTCCTGCTGTTTTTCAGACTTTCATTAATGTTATTTTCTCCAACCTAATTGGGCATTATGTGGTTATCTAACTGGATGACATTTTGGTGTACTCAGTGGATAGTCAAACTCACTTGCACCATCTGCGTATGGTTCTTATGAGACTCAGGGAGAATCATTTAAATGCCAAATTGGAGAAATGTTCATATTTCATATACAAACTGTCCTTTCTGGGTTTGATGGTGTGAGGGTAGGGATTCCGCATGGATCCTAATAAGGTCCAGGCCATTCTGGATTGGGTGCAGCCTCATGACTTAAAGGGGTTGCAGCGATTTTTGGGCTTTGCTAACTTCTATAGGAAGTTTATTAAGGGTTTTTCGCAAGTGGTAAAGCCTTTGACGGACCTCACTCTTAAAGGGGCGGATGTGAAAAATTGGTCTGTGGCTGCGAAAAAGTCTTTCCTGACGTTGAAAAAATGTTTTTTTTCAGCTCCTGTGTCGGTACAACCCGATCCGTCAAGACCTTTTGTCATGAAGGTTGGTGCTTCTGAGGTGGGGGTGGGGGCAGTTTTGTCTCAGGGTCCTTCTACCCTTAAAAATCTTAAGCCATGCGCCTTCTTTTCTAAAAAATTCTCTTCTACCGAGAGAAATTATGATGTCGACAATAGGGAATTGCAGGCGGTTAAGTTGGCCTTTGAATAATGGAGGCATTTCCTGGAAGGGGCTGTCAGTCCCATCACAGTTATCACTGATCAAAAAAATTTGGCCTATATTGAGTCTGCCAAGAGATTGACCCCCAGACAGGCTCAGTGGGCGCTTTTTTTTTCTCGTTTTCATTTTACTATCACATTCCACCCCGAGATCTAAGAATATTAAGGCTGATGCTTTATCCCGAAGCTTTGATTCGGTGTCCCCTCCAGAACCCCCCCTCCATTCTCCAGCTAGGGGAAGTGGTGGCCGAAATCTCATCTGCTTTACAGAGAGAGATTTTGGAGGCCCAAACGCGGGCTCCTAGTAATAAACCTCCAGGTAAACTGTTCGTACCAGAACGTTTTCGTCTCAGACTCCTGCAGGAGTTTCACGATTCTGTGTTAAGTGCTCATCCTGGGATTGCAGCTATGCGGGGGGCAGTCGCAAGGGGTTTCTGGTGGCCCTCTATGAAATCAGATATAAAAAAGTTTAAGACTGCATGTGGGGTGAACGCCCGTTCTAAAAGTTCTCATGTCCGGCCGGACGGGGAATTGGTGCCTTTGCCAATTCCGATAGACCATGGACACATTTGTCCATGCACTTTATCACAAATCTTCCTCCTTCTTGGGGCAACTCAGTGGTATGGGTGGTGGTGGATAGGTTCTTCAAACAAGTTCACTTTGTACCTCTGCCCACATTGCCTTCTGCTGAAACCTAGGCCCGCTTATTTATACAGCATATAGTTCGATTGCATGGAGTGCCTGTGAATTTGATGTCAGACAGAGGTGTGCAGTTTGTGGCCAGGTTTTGGAGGACTTTTTGTAAGAAGCTAGGAATTACGTTGTCATTTTCCTCTGCCTGTCACCCAGAATCTAATGGACAGACTGAACTCACAAACCAATCTTTGGAGCAAATTCTGAGATGTCTGGCCTCTTCCAGACAGGAGGAATGGTGTGAGGTATTGTCCGTGGCAGAATTTGCATTCAACGGTCGTGTGAGTCAGTCTACCGGGAAGTTTCCATTTCAGGTCAACTATAGGTTTAACCCACATTTTGGGGAGTTTTCCCACATGGATTCAGGTCACCCTGGAGCCGAATGCGTGGTACAACGTTTGAGAACTCTTTGGAGGGAGGTTCAGAGGAACATCTCTAAGGCCCAGAAAAGGTACAAACGTTTTACACACAGTAGGATGGGGTCAAGTCCGGCATTTGTAGTTGGGAAGAGGGTGTGGCTATCCACCCACAATATCAAGCTTAAGATACCCTCTATGAAGCTGGGCCCCAAGTTTATTGGTCCCTACAAAATTGTGGAGGTTGTCAATCCGGTGGCCTACAGACTACAGTTGCCCACTTCCTTTAAAATTTCTAATGTCTTCCACAGGTCCCTGTTAAAATCTGTGTGGACAGTTAGGAAGGACTCCTCGTCCAATGCTCCACCAGTATTGGTAGAGGGGCAGCTGGAGTACGAGGTGGGGTGCACCATTGACTCTAGGTGGATGCGCCGGAAGCTCCAGTATCTGATACACTGGAAAGGGTATTCTCTTGAGGATTGCACATGGGTCCCAGCCAGTTCGGTGCATGCCAATCGACTGGTGTGGGTCTTTCATGCCAGATACCCAGAGAAATCTGGAAGTCTGGTGGCCCCCATTAAGAGGGGGGTACTGTCATGGTTTGGACAGGGTTCATGCCCTGCCCTCGCAGGGTTAATTGTATTTGGCCTCCTTTTGGATTTGGGAGAGGTATTTATACCCACTCTGAACCAGGATTCTCTGTCAGTTATTCTCTCGTTCTGTCTGTGTGTCTGACCCCCTTATGTGCGTGTGCATACTACTTGTGTTTGACTGCTTTCCCTGCTTCTGAGTAGAAAATACTCAGCGCCTCTTGTTTGTTTGATTCTCTCAGTTCTGACACTCTAACCTGTTTTATCTGACTATCCTTCCATCTCACCCTCTGTACCTCAGTTACCTCCCGGTTTTGACCTTGGCATGTTTGACTTCTCTCCTGTGCCATCCGGCTCCACTGCACCCGATGCCTGTCTCTGCCCTCGGCCACTGCCCCTCAGTCACGTGGTTCAGGTCCTGCTCACTACCCGGTGAGTGCTCCGCCGCTCTTCTCGTGGCCCCCTTACTGCGGCTAGTCACCCATCTCGCAGCAGGTACACCCAGGGTTTTGTGACAATACTTTTCAGAAATTCCTTCACCTCCATTAATGTTGCTGTAGGTCTCTAGACAACCAATTCTATTTTTACCTTTTATATATTTTACGGGCATCCAGTTCTAGGTAATGTCAGTATTGTTCCAAATTTAAGTCACTTCTTTATGACCATCTTCACAGTGTTCCATGCTATACTGTAGCTATTGTCTTGGAAATTTTTGATACACTTCTTCTGACTTGTAATTTTCAATAAGGAGATCACTTTGCTGTGTTGTAGAGCTGTTTAATGACTATGACCCAAAGTTTGGGTTCTCATTGATTTTTATAGTGTTCAGGTTCAAGTTCGGGTAGAGTTCTGGTGCCCAAATCGAGCTTTGGACTAAAGCTCAGTCCAACCCATGAGCCCAAACTTCCACGGGGCCGCTCATCCCTACCCAGTAGTTTTGCTATTTCCAACAGTCATGTTGGAGATCATGTGATTGCCAGTTCCTAGAGAAGAAGCAGTAGTGTCAATGCTTCTATCCCCTACATATTGCTCTTAGAGCTCTATGTACCTGGCACAAGAGAAGACAGGCAATAATGAACAGCTTCTGTCTTTTGTCTATGCCATAATTTTACAATGATTCAGGATCAATGCCCAGGACTAAACATTTATTAAATTTACAATGATCGGTCTTTATCGGGTTAATTGAAACTTCTCTATATGTTTTCTCAGATTCGATTTAAAAAATGTAATCTGATTATTTGTGTACAGAAAAGCTAAAGATTAAAATAAATACAATTAATTCAGTTAATTACATTTATTCCTAAGGCACCATTTCAGCAGGCAACATTATACTAATAATATCTACCTCAAATACCTCATTTCCCAAATATAATTGGAGAGCTAAACATTCGAGAGGTTCCATGTCTCCTTCACAAAGAAAGGTACATTATAGTCTGGCCCTTGCATATATGGTGCTCATATTTCTGCTCATTTATGTAGTTTAGTGGTTGCTCATGCTATAGCACCCATGGAAGCTTTGCGTTTTTGGTACAACCTCGTTAATGCAGGTCCAAAAGCAAAATTTACTTTGGGAGACCAATTAGTTTATTTTCCATTTAATGATATCAGTCAAGCCCTCAACTTCCATAGTAGGATGCTTTTGCAATTTTTACATTTACAGGAAGCTCACAAAACATATTTTTCCAAGGAACAAATTAGAAACATTTTACATTCTAGTTTTTTCTTATGACGAATGTATTAAAATGAAACACTGCATAATAATAACTGTTTAAATGAATCTGAAGTCATCTGTAAGCTGGTGCAAAGTGATGATAACTATTTATGAGAATAACTAAACAGTTTTGAATAATTCTTAAAACTTGTTCAAACCATGAAGAAAAATCGAATAAACACTTTTATAGTCATTTTTCCAGTATGTTTACAAAAATGCCAAAATTGTTATAAAAAGGGCAACTTGGCTGTCCATATAATATATGGGGCTTGTAAAATGCTCGTTTTCAGCTCTACTCTTTGGCTAAAAAGGATGGTCCTTTGTGAAGAACATTTCTATGTCCATAAAGAGGTTATCTTGATAAGATAATTCTCTTACATTTTTTACGTGTAAATCTCAAGAATTACATAACTCTATTACAAATACGTCTATTTTTATCCATCACCAGCACAGCATGTGATCAACTTCATGTTAATATGTGCTTTTATACAAGATCACACCCCACAATTAATAAATTAAAAGGAATTACAAATACAAAAGTAAAAGCAAAAATTCAAAAATAAATGTCATGAGGAGCAAATGAAGTGTTAGGGTCTGTGGAACGCACCAAATAAATATAAATAATGGGTGCGTTCGCAGCCCGGGTCCACCGTGCAGGCAGAGCCTGCTGCTAGTAAGATGACAGGATATGGCGGTATAAGCGAGCTCTGTTACATCACAGAGTCACAAACATAGACGCTGTGGCACTATATGGCGGTATGAGCGAACTCTGTTACACCACAGAGTCGCTGACTTAGACGCTGAGATAGAGACTGTGTCATGTTAACACCACTGGAATACACAGATAGCTGCTGAGCGGATAGCAGTCCGTGGTCATGCAGTCAGAAACGCAAACAACCAACTCCTCACCGGAGTAGCCGGTATGCTAGAGGCTATTTCAGCCAAGCCCTGAACACGTGCATACAAATTCCTCACCGGAGGTGCCGGTTTTCTAGGGGCTTATTTCAGCCGAGCCCTAACCACATGCGTACATGACCACACTGCTGCAAAGCACATAACAGAATTGATACTAGCGCATGGCCGTGCGGTCATGCGCACCTTTTATAGTAGCAGCTACAGGACCTTCCAGAAAAGGACCAATGAGAAACTGTTCCAGAACACAAGCAGTTTCAGGACCTTCCTGGCGGACTAATGGGAGTCGCTGCTGTAACCGAGCATGTGACCCCTGATCTGCAATGGGAGATCTTGCCCTGGGCATGCTCAGATGGAGAAAGCGAGGACTTTGTCCCAGGACTGCCCGCTCCAGCACTGGTTATAATAGAGGAACCAGGAGAGGCAGGAACAAGCCTCTGCACAGTATTAGACCGAGCGAGACGCTGGGACCGATGTCTCCGCTGAGCAGGCTCCACTGCGGCCGGAGATGGATGGGGGACCGCAGCGGGACTGGTTCAAGATTCCCCTTGTGCAGCAGCGGGAACTCGATCCCTAACATGAAGGTCCTTATTCCTCAAAAAAAGTCTGAACACCAGAAGTTTTATAGTATTAAAGTGGGTAAAGGGTGCAGCATACTTAGATTTTATTACATAAGAGTGGCACAATGAAACAGACCAAAGTCTCATACACATTGGTTAAATAGTAGTGTCAGCTCCATGAAAATGTTCAGCGATCCACCTTTGCATGGATACCTCCAGAATTTGCAGAGTCACAAAACATAGTAACAAAAAGAATATCAAGCAAATCATTATCGTTTAAAATACATCTTCTTTTATATTTTTATGGCTATAATAAGGGAATAATTTCTGAAACACATAGGCCTTGTTGGAGGCTACCGTTTGGATGTATTTTTTATGGGACTAAAAATAAAATTGATAATTTATTTGGAAGATTACCAGGTGCTATATAAGGTCTCACACCCATGACCGTTTGATAACATATAACTGATCAACACCCTGTACAGAAAACACACACTGCACTTGTGATGTTCCCTACTGTTCCCTAATATTAGCTGCAGGGTGTTTTTTTAAAAAAAAAGTCCCTGTCTGATAGATGAGCGCACGTGCCGTACCCTTCTTGTGGAGGGACATGAAATTAGAATATACTGTAACATTCTGTAACAAGTATGAATTCTGGAGCATGTTCTCTTTTCATGTGGTAGATTCATGCTCAGAAGAATGATGTGAGTCAAGAAATCTTCGGAATGGAGACTTGCAAAAATTAGGATTTCATGATAAGTGATGTTTATCAAACCTACAGGTGAGTACCGATATTTAGCCGCAACTTTTCGACCTATGTAATAGGTAAATACTTTGTTGTTATATGTAGCTACATGATGACTGATTTGTATAGATAACCTTGACAAAGACCACAGAGTTCGCAAACCTGGAACTAAATATCTTCACTCACCCGTTCATTTTAATAAACATAACTTATCAGGAAATCCTCATTTTTGCAGTTCTAAGTGGTGACAATTTATTTGACAAAATTTTTTTTATTTGTTCATAATGATGAAATACATTTTTTTTACCAATTTTAATGCACAGCTGAATTAACTTCCTTTTTCCTTCGGGTTCCTATTTGTTGGAAGTGCTGCTTTAAATTGACCGTTACTTTTTTCTTGGATTGCTTATCTTTGACATACAAGTATTAAGCTAGTTTCACATTTACGGTTGAGTCCGTAGCATATCGTTCGCAACCGCAAACAAATGCATGCATGCATTTTTGCATGCGGATGATAGGCAAGTGCTATTTTCCTGGCAAATTTTTGAATTTTCACAAGCCGCACCCAATGAGCGTGTCTTATGTAAATTCTTGCTTATGCAAGCGCAAAATGTACGCATGTGCTTGCGTACGCATGCGTTCTCATAGTGTTATGAATGTGCTAGAGATGGTTTCTGAGCAGAGGCTCCCTCTGGTGGTTACAGACAGTACTGAACCTTCCAGCGAGGAATGGCAATCTGGGATCACTGACTGGACTGATATAAGGGAGGTTCCCTCCCATGATGGTCGCCGGTGATCAATTGTTCTTGTCTCAATTGTGGTTCCTGGTTCATTTGGAAGTTTGCTGGAGTCCTGCCTGCATCATCTGCTTTCAGATAAGATATTTTCTGCTTTTCTTTTTGTGCTTGCTTTTTGCATAGTTTTCTGCACTTTTGTGGAGGTCAGCCGGGTCCCCTCCTTGGGCCTGTGCTTCTCTCAGTTTATTTGTAGCCACTGTTATTTGTTCATTTGCTTTTTCCTGTTTTTTCAGTGGCTGCGGCTTAGTTTTGTTACACCAGAGATCTGATTTAGGTGGTGGAGATCGTGTGATCTCAGGTGTTTTTGCAATCAGAAGAGTTGGTATTTTTTAGGGTTTTTTGTTGGATTGCAGTCAGAATTCTTTCCTGTACTTTTCTTTCTAGACAGATTGGGCCCCAGCGTTTGCTCATTCTATTTTCTGTCTGTGTCTGTGCTTTCTTCTTATCTAACCGCCATTACATGTTTGGGGGCTTCCTATTTTCTTTGGAGATCTGCTCCGGGGCAGATAGCTTTCATCTTTCTGCCTTTAGGTGTAGTTATCTCTCAGGCTGTGACAAGGCACCTAGGATCAACATAGGAACGCTCCACGGCTACCTCTAGTTGTGTGGTTAGTTCAGGTTACTGCAATCCAATAGGTTCCAGCCTCTCTGGTGTATTGCCGTTTTTGCTTTTTCTCCTCAGCTACCTAAACATAACACATAGACTGTAATGCATTTTTTAGACGCATTCCTTCCACAAACAACCAATACGTTTCTAGGCGGCAAATTGATGCCTCCAAAGTTGCAACATGTTGCATTTACCGCACCCAGCCACAGACGACGAAACGACGCATGTGTCGTCAAATGCGGCAAAAAGCATCCAATCGCATGTACCTGCGTCCCCAATGTTAAAGATAAGAATACTTGACGCATGCAGAAGTATGCGGAATAAACGCTGCGGACACAATCGCAAATGTGAAACCAGCCTTAGATAGGCTGGTGTGGTTCAGAGGAGCGGAATTGGTATAGAAGGAAAGTGATAATTTTACACAAGATATTAAAGGCGTGAGAGATGTTTCTAGAGTACACACCCAAAGGAACCAAATACAAAACATCAGTTTTGGAGCAGGCAGGTGGTCTGTATTGCTAGGCTGTTAAGTCTTTATGCATGTATATAGATGGTTTTCATGGGACTCTTAGTCTGTACATTGGTTAGATCAGGGTGTCATTGAACTATGCAATAGTTGATTTATAGAATATAAGCCTGTATTAGTGAGCTGATATTCTAATTACTCATGACATTTACATTAGCTATGTAACCTGTAACATGTTCTGTGATTTTTCTCATTTGCAGTAACTAATTTAGGACTGTATCTTTACACAGTACAATTGATGCCAGAGACTTTTGTTTTGTTTATTGTATGCAAATTCATGTCTATATTTGTTTTTTTAGTAAATCTACTAATAAATAAAGGTAACATTATTTCTACGTATTGGGGTGTGCAAGCTTTCAACCTTTATCATTGGTTTGTTAATTGTGGCAGAGATACACTGATTTATTGTAATCTACATCTATTTATTGTAGGTTCAGTATGAACACTGTATAATTTGCATAGCTATGGCTTTTTGCTTGGTTTTTCGCTTATTGTTGCATGGTGACAATATATCTTAAAAAGCAGTTCTAATTTAAATGTATTGATTTTGCAATTTCCCACATGCTGCTGTGCAATATAAATCTTTTTAACATTTGAAAACATTCAAGGTCAGGAATAATGTATTCTGTATGTAAATGAACCCTTTACATTCAGCAGAATGTCATAGCTGCGAGATCAAAAGATGATAACTCTACAGAACTGCTGGTATTAATAATAATAATAATAATAATTTTATTTCTATAGCGCCAACATATTCCGCAGCACTTTACATTATAGAGGGGACTTGTACAGACAATAAAAGACATTACAGCATAACAATAAACACAGATCAAAGTAGATACAAAGAGGAATGAGGGCCCTGCTCGCAAGCTTACAATCTATGAGGAAAAAGTGGAGACACAAAAGATGGATGGTAACAATTGCTTTCATTGTTCAGACCAGCCATAGTGTAAGAATCGGGTGTTCATGTAATTCTGCCTGAACCAGTTAACAGCCAAAGTATGTAACAGTACAGACACAGAGGGCTATTAAATGCATAAAGCAGGTGAGAACATAATACGAGGTACCTGATTGTGGTAGAATATTTTTTGAATGGGCCAACAGGGATAGTTAGGTTAATGCGTTGAGGCGGTATGCCAGTCTGAACAAGTGCGTTTTTAGGCCACGCTTAAAACTGCGAGGATTGGGGATTAATCGTATTAACCTGGGTAGTGCATTCCAAAGAATTGGCGCAGCACGTGAAAAGTCTTGGAGACAGGAGTGGGAGGTTCTGATTATTGAGGATGCTAACCTGGTATTCTTGTGCTTTTGTAAAGCCACAGAACTTTATAAGGGTACTTTAACATTCTTGTAATTTACAGAAACAGCACATTAACCCATATATTATTTGTGAGCTAAATGGCCATAACCAGTTTTCCATGTCCCACTATTTATAACAATCATTTGTCATCTCTGAGCATTTTGTAAAAATTACATTGGATTTGGGTGAATACAAAGACACAATTCTTTTTTTCGAGATCCATCTATTTAATTATATACTACAAAGACTTCTTGAGTGAAGTTTAGCATGTTTAAATTTTTCTTGTATTAAATTTTGCTTCCTGTTTTGAAGCTGCATATTTTTGAAGTATATATTTGCATTGTTTTAGAGTGTATAACGTTGTGACAAAATAGGTATGAGGCTTGATCTTAACAGACTTGGTAGAATAAATACTAATATAACATTTTAGACATCATATCACCAGTCGTGAAGTTCCATCTTAACAAAAAGGGGTTGTTGAACCTTAACAGTCTTTTTATGAACTGAAGTCTAAAAGTGTGATGAACTCAACTGATCTGGTTTTAGAAGTCCTTGGCAATCAGCTCCTACTGCTGTGGAGGGCTATGGAAAACAATCTATTGTTCGTGGGGAGGGATGAGGGAAATGTACAGTAGTTGTAATATTACATGCCAGTCATTCAAATGAATGGTCTCACATAAATAACAGAATGTTCTTGTTTTGTCAGTGCTTTGTTAGGAGCTATCTACCCTGGCTTACTATTCCAAACTCTCCTACTTAGGCTCGGACCATCCTACAGCGTAACAGGTGAATCACCTGGGAGTCCACTATGTAGAAATAAAGACAAAATCGTATAATTCATTTGTCAAACTACTCAGTGTATGACATAGAAGCATGATACATTTTTGAATAATGTAGCAGTGGACCCCAACAGTCAGTGTTACTAGAGAGCATTTTTCATCCCAGTCAGACAATGTCTCAAAAGGCTATATACTGTAAAATGGAACTATCATCATTTTTATGTTTCGTATATATATTTTTAAACAATTTATGAAGACTAATTATTGAAGGAACGATATGAGCAGCATTGGTTGTGACTTACCATACATCTCAGGAAATATGCACCAGTGGCCTAGTCATAAGTGATAGAGAGGTTGCGCATAAGCCATCACCATCACTGTTCTGAGTGCCATAGTCTTTATGTCTCATAGACATACCAAAAACACAAATTTTATCAAAATTGACAGGCTTCAGTTAGAGATATTTCTTATGTCCATGGTCAGCTTGAAGGGGTTGTCAACTACTGGACAACCCCAGCTTAATCAATTCAGGACCCCGATTAAAAGAAAACAATGTATACTCATCTCCAGTAGTAACAACATTCCACTGTTGTTCTGGGATATAACATAACTTTTTGTCTTACCTACTGGCTGCAGCTCATCAAAATTCCATCAAAACGGATATCCGTTCTGATGGAGTAGTAAAGGCTGCAGCCAACAAGCAGCTGCTGCAGTCTGCATGTAGCACAACAAGTCATGTGTCCCTCTGGGAACAGAAATGATGACACTGTTAGAATGGCACTTCTGCCGTGAAAATAGTTTTTATTTCAACTGTGATGCTGAATTGATTAAGGTGGGGTTGTCCAGAAGTGCACAACCTCTATAAGGCATCAACACAACAATTTGTAAAGTTTTCACTTTGGTCCATAAATATACATTTGTGCAACAGTGCAGGGTGTTTTTTCCCTGTGATGTCTGGTTAAAGGGAATTTTCCACAAACAAAAGTTCATTTTAATCAATAGATATTGAAATAATAATAAGTTCCACAATTGGATGTCTTTAAATAAAATATTTTTGTGCTTCAATAGGGAGAAGAAATAGATTAGATATTAGAAAAAACTTTGCGACAG
Source organism: Oophaga sylvatica (assembly GCA_033576555.1). Taxonomy (NCBI): domain Eukaryota; kingdom Metazoa; phylum Chordata; class Amphibia; order Anura; family Dendrobatidae; genus Oophaga; species Oophaga sylvatica. Next base: position 284,437,085 of record JARQOD010000006.1, on the reverse strand, counting down.
TTAGGGTGATCCATGAGTGAAACAGGCTGCCACGAGAGATGGTGAGTTCCCCTTCAATAGAAGTCTTCAAACAGAGGCTGGACAGACATCTGTCTGAGGTGGTTTAGTGAATCCTGCATTGAGCAGGGAGTTGGACACGATGATCTTTGAGGTCCCTTCCAACGCTAACATTCTATGATTCTGAGATAATCTTATAAATGTGCCCCTGCTATGTATGTGTAATGGTGGTCTCTGACTGTGTATATATATATATATATATATATATATATATATACACACTGCTCAAAAAAATAAAGAGAACACTTAAACAACAGAATATAACTCCAAGTAAATCAAACTTCTGTGAAATCAAACTGTCCACTTAGGAAGCGACACTGATTGACAATCAATTTCACATGCTGTTGTGCAAATGGAATAGACAACAGATAGAAATTATTGGCAATTATCAAGACACACTCAATAAAAGAGTGGTTCTGCAGGTGGGGACCACAGACCACATCTCAGTACCAATGCTTTCTGGCTGATGTTTTGGTTGCTTTTGATTATTGGTTGTGCTTTCACACTCGTGGTAGCATGAGACGGACTCTACAACCCACACAAGTGGCTCAGGTAGTGCAGCTCATCCAGGATGGCACATCAATGCGAGCTGTGGCAATAAGGTTTGCTGTGTCTGTCAGCGTAGTGTCCAGAGGCTGGAGGCACTACCAGGAGACAAGCCAGTACACCAGGAGACATGGAGGGGGCTGAAGGAGGCAACAACCCAGCAGCAGGACCGCTACCTCCACCTTTGTGCAAGAAAGAACAGGAGGAGCCCTGCCAGAGCCCTGCAAAATGACCTCCAGCAGGCCACAAATGTGCATGTGTCTGCACAAATGGTTAGAAACCGACTCCATGAGGATGGTCTGAGTGCCTGATGTCCACAGATGGGGGTTGTGCTCACAGCCCAACACTGTGCAGGATGCTTGGCATTTGACACAGAACACTAGGATTGGCAAATTCGCCACTGGCGCCCTGTGCTCTTTACAGATGAAAGCAGGTTCACACTGAGCACATGTGACAGACGTGACAGAGTCTGGAGACCCCATGGAGAGCGATCTGCTGCCTGCAACATCCTTCAGCATCACCGGTTTGGCAGTGGGTCATTAATGGTGTGCGGTGGCATTTCTTTGGAGGGCCACACAGCCCTCCATGTGCTCATGAGAGGTAGCCTGACTGCCATTAGAAACCAAGATGAGATCCTCAGACTCCTTGTGAGACCATATGATGGTGCGGTTGGCCCTGGGTTCCTCCTAGTGCAGGACAATGCCAGACCTCAAGTGGCTGGAGTGTGTCAGCAGTTTCTGCAAGATGAAGGCATTGACGCTATGGACTGTCCCACCAGTTCCCCAGACCTGAATCCGATTGAGCACAACTGAGACATCATGTCTCGCTCCATCCACCAACGTCACGCTGCACCAGACTGTCCAGGAGTAGGCGGATCCTTTAGTCCAGGTCTGGGAGGAGATCCCTCAGGAGACCATTCACCGCCTCATCATGAGCATACTCAGGCACTGTAGGGAGGTCATACAGGCACAGTGAGGTCATACAGGCACGTGGAGGCCACACACACTACTGAGCATCATTTTGACTTGTTTTAAGGACATTACATTCCACTTTAATTTTGTGTGTGACTCCAAATCCAGGCCTCCTTGGTTATTAAATTTGATTTCCATTGATGATTTTTGTGTGATTTTCTTGTCAGCACATCCAACTTTGTACAGAACAAAGTATTCAGCGAGAATATTTCATTCATTCAGATCTAGGATGTGTTATTTGAGTGTTCCCTTTATTTTTTGAGCAGTGTAAATATACAACATGCAAATTACATAAATTTAAAATTATGTTGTCTTTCTCGTGAAAAAAATCACTTAAAAGTGCGGCCCACAAGGGGTCTCATTTCTGCCCAACTTGCTGTCCACTGCCTGTTGTCAAGTGTAATCTATCTCCAGCAGCAAGAACAATGAGAAGCATTGCAGGAAGTGAAGGCAGGTCTCTCTGTTCTTACTCTCCTGTCTTTCAAATGGCATACGGGTAGAACAGATCGGCAGACTTTCAGGTTGAGGAAGGACAGAAATTAGACTATGGCAGGGGCATTGCATGCTGGAAATTGAAGGGAAACAAGTTACGCTTCTATAGTGCTGGTAGAATGCTAATTGCCCACTCTAAAATATAATGGCCCTGATTTATCAAAGTATTTAGCCAGAATGTCATGAAACACTTTAAAAAGTTGCAAAATATTTGCACAACGCAGAGTTATTCAAAATATTTGCAACTTTTTACATTTTCACACCAATTTCTGGCCGCTCCACCGAAAGGACAGAGCTGGGGAGCAGTTGGGCGGGTTGGGCGAATGGGTTGTGACAATGTGTCACACTGTCTAGCAGATGTATAAATATATAATGTCAGTAATCTATCAAGTGGGACAACATTCTATATAACATATAAATAGGTAACATTAACATGTATATATAGCATAGTATTACCTGACATAATATCCTGTGGGTCAATACTGAATCCCTTTCACGCTGTCACTGGCTAGAGGTGGACCGGGGTCTATGCTGACCCTAAACTGGGGTCCTGACTAGTCCCTCTACCTGGAGGTACTGTTAATGGTACAGAGGTCCAGGCCACCAGCGTAAACCCTGTCTCCTATAAATCCCTGACCACTGTAATCTAGTCCTTAGAAGGACCCTGATTACCACCATAGGGAATGGACAGGTAAAGGTTAACAAACAGTATAGACAAACGAGACAGACAGGGGATAAAGTAAATACTGTCTTGCATACAACATTAAAACACAGAGGGAACACCAAAGGTCTAGGAGATAAACTATAAGCAAGGTGAGGAGAAACAACAAAAGAGCTCTTAGCTTAAGTCTTCTCAGAACCGATCCTATCTGCAGTCTGTATGAATGCTTTCACCGGCATCTAACCAGCAGACTGGCAGCTATATAAAGGAAGCTAATTAGAACATAATCAAAAGCAGCGGGCGAGGCTGGACCTAGTCTTAGCAAAGAGCTAGGTAAAATTAACTCCCTCATTACCAAACACAAAGAAACAGCAACTCAGCTGCGAGAAGTCAGAATGTGCAATCGCGACAATCTTCGTGGCGATGCACCCATGACAGTACCCCCCCTTCTACGAGGGGCCTCCGGACCCTCAGGGCCAGGTCTGTTCGGGTAAGTCGTGTGGAAGGTCCGAACCAATCGATCTGCGTTAATCTCAGACGCAGAGACCCACGTCCTCTCCTCAGGACCATATCCCTTCCAATGAACCAAATACTGAAGGGACCGGCGATTCAGACGTGAGTCAATGATCTTCAACACTTGAAATTCTAAGTTACCATTGACCACCACTGGAGGAGGAGGTAGAAGTGACGGTATAACTGGCGCCACGTACCTCTTAAGCAACGATTTGTGGAATACATTATGGATTTTAAACGTAGGAGGGAGGTCCAGACGAAATGCCACAGGATTAATTATAGAACTGATCCTGTATGGACCGATGAACCTGGGACCCAGTTTCCAGGAGGGAACTTTGCGTTTTATATTCTTGGTAGACAACCACACCAGATCGTTCACACCTAGGTCCGGACCAGACACTCTCCTCCTATCAGACCTCCGCTTGAAACAGTTCCCCATAGCACTCAGACCATTCAGCACTCCTCTCCAAACTGAAGCAAGTGACGACGAGAATCGTTCCTCCTCAGGAACCCCAGATGGACGGGTATGTGGGGTCTTAGAGCGAGCACAAACTCCACAGGACGCGACAAAAGTTATTACCTCTTTATTTAAGTTAGGCCACCAAAACCGGCGAGAAAGGAGATCCACAGTTGCTTTACTCCCTGGATGTCCTGCTAAAGCAGAACTATGATGTGCCTCGATAACTTTTTGTCTTAACTGATTAGGAACAAACAGTTTCCCTGGAGGTCCTACAGGGCGCCCCCCTGAGCCTCCAACACCTCCTCCTCAAGCTCAGAGCACACAGCCGACACCACCACTCCTTCCTGAAGGATAGGAACCGGGTCATCCGTCTTTCCGGCCCCTGGGAAACTACGAGATAAGGCATCAGGAAGCAATTTTATTGAGCAGTCATACGTGCGATGAGGAGGTAACTTTTGACACCTCTCCTCTGAGAACATCTCCCCAAAGTCCTCCAGAAAAGGAGGCAAAGTCCTAGGCACGACCGCACCGATGACCGTGTTCATGCAGTTATTCTTGCAAAATTCACCCCACTGGCTTATCTTTCTGGATTGCCAATCAATCACTGGGTTATGTTTAGCCAACCAGGGAAGTCCCAACACAATAGGAGTAGGAAGATCCTCCAACACATAACAAGACAACTGTTCTTTATGTATTGCCCCTACTCGAAGGTCTATGTTATGAACAGCTTGTACAAAGCTACCTTGACCGAGAGGTCTGGCGTCAATAGAAAGTATAGGGATCGGTTTGGCCAATACACTCAGTTGCATACCTTGCACCTGGGCAAACCGAGCGTCCACCATATTAGCCCCAGACCCACTATCAAGAAGAACAGAAATCCTCTCAACTGTCGCACCAACCACCACCTCCGCAGGCACGAGAAATTGAGACGGACCTGGGGACGAAATACCTACTCCCAGGTTGTCGTCCACCACACAACCTGGGATTAACAGTTTTTCGGTGACTTTTTTGCTCAATGAGGCACGGGAGGGACACCCCCCAACAAAATGTCCCTCTCTCCCACAGAAGAAACACCTTCTTGTCTTGCGGCGCACCGCCGATTCCCTCCTACAAAATGATGTCCCACCCAACTGCATAGGTTCCTCAGAACAGACCAGGGGAACCTCCATATAAGGGACTTTAGTAGTGGGTGGAGTAATAACAGGGGGCGGAGTTACCTCGCACCTCCCCCGAAGCCGTCTATCAATACGAATAGCAAGGGCCATAGCAGCCTCCAGTGACGGAGGAGAATCATACTGAGCCAAAACATCTTTTAATTTGTCAGATAACCCTTGACAAAACTGGCTCCTAAGAGCTGGGTCATTCCACTGAGTATCTGTGGCCCATCTACGGAACTCAGAAGAAAATTCCTCCGCCGGACGATCTCCCTGCTGTATCCTACGTAACTTCGTTTCAGCAAGGGAGACCCGATCCGGGTCATCATACACCAGCCCTAGGGCAGCAAAAAATCGATCTACTGACTGGAGGGCCGGGGAGCCCGGAGGAAGAGAGAACGCCCAGGATTGAGGGTCCCCTTGTAAGAGCGAGATGACAATTCCCACCCTCTGCTCCTCACTCCCCGATGACCGAGGCCGTAGCCGAAAGTACAATTTACATGCCTCCCGAAGGTAAAAAATTTGTCCCGCCCACCAGTGAACCTGTCCGGAGAGCAACCTTGGGTTCAGATCTGGTTTGCTCCGGGGGGACAAAATCTTGGACTTAATGTCCGTAAACTCCATGGACAATTTCTGCAAATGCAGGGCAAGCTGGGCTACTGGATCCATGGTAGCTGGGGAGAATCTATAGTTTGGCCGGTGAAAATGTCACGCTGTCTAGCAGATGTATAAATATATAATGTCAGTAATCTATCAAGTGGGACAACATTCTATATAACATATAAATAGGTAACATTAACATGTATATATAGCATAGTATTACCTGACATAATATCCTGTGGGTCAATACTGAATCCCTTTCACGCTGTCACTGGCTAGAGGTGGACCGGGGTCTATGCTGACCCTAAACTGGGGTCCTGACTAGTCCCTCTACCTGGAGGTACTGTTAATGGTACAGAGGTCCAGGCCACCAGCGTAAACCCTGTCTCCTATAAATCCCTGACCACTGTAATCTAGTCCTTAGAAGGACCCTGATTACCACCATAGGGAATGGACAGGTAAAGGTTAACAAACAGTATAGACAAACGAGACAGACAGGGGATAAAGTAAATACTTTCTTGCATACAACATTAAAACACAGAGGGAACACCAAAGGTCTAGGAGATAAACTATAAGCAAGGTGAGGAGAAACAACAAAAGAGCTCTTAGCTTAAGTCTTCTCAGAACCGATCCTATCTGCAGTCTGTATGAATGCTTTCGCCGGCATCTAACCAACAGACTGGCAGCTATATAAAGGAAGCTAATTAGAATATAATCAAAAGCAGCCGGGCGAGGCTGGACCTAGTCTTAGCAAAGAGCTAGGTAAAATTAACTCCCTCATTACCAAACACAAAGAAACAGCAACTCAGCTGCGAGAAGTCAGAATGTGCAATCGCAACAATCTTCGTGGCGATGCACCCATGACACAATGTTTGCACAAAAAATTTATTAATAGTGGCTGATTTTTTTAGGCCAGAAATTTTAATCCAAGCCCTGACTGGAATAAAATTTCTTATGAGGTGTAAGGAGGCTGAAGCTACTAGGAAATGCCGAATTCATTAACTGGTGTGCGCTAGAGATGAACAAACACAATCAGCTCCCTCCTTATCCGAATAGCTATAGCGCTTTTCGAAGAAGCTGCATCGGGAACCCGGATACCTGTAGCGCTCCCGATGATCAGCTGTTCGGCGCTGCAGCTCCATGTGTCGTGGCTGTGTGACAGTCATAACACATGCATGGAGAGCCTGTGTGTTGTGACTGTCACACAGCCTCGACACATGCAGCTGCGGAGCCACACAGCCATTATTGGGCACCCTCAAGGTATCCAGGTTCCCGATGCAGCTTCTTCGGTAAGCGCTATTGCTTGCTGAATAAGGAGGGAGCTGACGATATTCGCTCATCTCTAGTGTGTGCCTCTTAATGAATTTGCCTCAGCCTACTCCAAAATGCCTAATTTATTAAGACAGGCGTCTACAATGCTAGTCTTAAAGAGATTTTCCCATGAACAAAGTTAATTTTAAAGTTGATTTTAAACCATGCATCTTTGAATAATAATAACTTCCACAATTGGATGTCTTTAAAAAAAAGTCCCTATGCTGAGATAATCTTATAAATGTGCCCCTGCTGTGTACTGTGTAATGGCTGTGTCTGGCCGTGCTGTCCTGTCTGTATACTCTTTTGTCTCCTCTTCTGCCCTGAAGATGTGGTATGATCAGACCATGTTCCTGAACAGTCAGACACAGCCATTACACAGTACACAGCAGGGGCACAGGAACATTTTATTTAAACACATTTAATTGTGGAAATTATTATTTTTTTAAGATCTATTGATTAAAATGAACTTTTGTTCATGGGGAAACCCCTTTAACATAACACATTTTCCTCTATAAACATTGAGTTGAATCTTTGGAAACATAATTTGGTCTAATAAGGCTTACATTGGAGCATGTTGCAATTTTTTTCTTTTGTGGGCTACATCTTACTATAAAGATTAACAACTAATTCTAGACTTTTGTGTAGCGTCAGTACCAGCTTTAGCACTGTCACCCATTAGTTTACTCTCCATATTTGCCTTACACACTAAGATGGAGCACAAATGAGGATAGAGGAGATGCTGGATGTATTATTCAGTCTTATCAATTTAAGCACTGAAACAAATTAGATATGGTAACAAAATGAGAATATGCCAAGTTTTCCTTTTCAAAGATGTTTACTAATTTAAAGTTTAGAGCCAATTTGTTGTACACTGAGATTACTGTAAATTATATTGGAGAATCCTACCATAAATATATATACAGGCATTTATCATGTTTTGTAACGAAAGTAACCTTTAAAGTTCAGTTTAATTGAGATGAGTCAGTGATATGTAAAAAGGAAGCAGTGAATCAAGCATTTACTGATTAGGAGATTGCATGCAGTAATGAAATGTCAGCACTATAGAATATTTGATTTATCTTTGATAGGCTGATATGACATATAATTTAATACATTTGTTTTGTCAACTCAGCAACTAAAATGCATAATCAACATATTTCTTCCTGTGCCTGTATCGAGTATTTTGTTTTAAATCCCTATACGCATTATAACCTTCTTTTAATAGACTGATTTAGGAAGGAAGCAGCCATAATTCCTTATACAAATATGCAACTACTAAAAAAACACACATATAGGTCATATAGAGTTATGGCTTTATTAAAAATGCAGTTTTATTGCTTACATGCACAGAAACACATCTGATCATCATTACAACTATACCAACTCTTCAGATGCATGCCCATGCTAACATGTGTGACAAATGGCATTTAATCTACACTAAATATTATACATGAACTACCTTTATATAGACCGATTATCTGCCCATAAACCATAGCACTGGGTTGCTCAGAGGAATATTTCCTCTAATGACCCAATGGGATCAATTTTTACATGGTTCTCAATTTATAGACAGCATAACACACTATAATTCCCCTAGAAAGTCACCCAACTTCCGCAGCCTCCCCAGGTGAAAACAAGGTCTGTTTTTTGAACCCCATAAAGCATAACCCTATAAACCCTATAAGCATTTTATGTGTTTTTTTGTCATATGTTATATCCACAAAAGGGATTTTAAAGGCTAAACCTAAATTTCTGCAGTAACTGTATTGCACAGCAGATAGCCAAATCCTGACAGTGTACAAGATCCTCACATGAGCAGTCATCATGTGACCACAAGTATATATGCATATAATACCCACAGGGCTGGCTCCAGGTTTTCATATAGCAGAGAAATATAGGTATAGTACAATGCCAAAGATTTCACTTACTTCTTACATTACATGAGTGTTATTTATAGCTCCAACAACAGACAGTATAGTCCTCCATACAGTATTATGGGCACCACATAGTGCTCCATACAGTATAATGAGCCACATACAGTACAGACCAAAAATTTGGACACACCTTCTCATTCAATGATTTTTCTGTATTTTCATGGCTATGAAAATTGTAGAATCACACTGAAGGCATCAAAACTATGAATTAACACATGTGGAATTATATATTACACTTTACAAAAAAGTGTGAAACAACTGAAAATATGTCTTATATTCTAGGTTCTTCAAAGTAGCCACCTTTTGCTTTGATTACTGCTTTGCATGCAGAAAAGGTGAACGGATGGACTCTACATGCCTGGTTCCCACCGTGAAGCATGGAGGAGGAGGTGTGATGGTGTGGGGGTGCTTTGCTGGTGACACTGTTGCGGATTTATTCAAAATTGAAGGCATACTGAACCTGCATGGCTACCACAGCATCTTGCAGCAGCATGCTATTCCATCCGGTGTGCATTTAGTTGGACCATCATTTATTTTTCAACAGGACAATGACCCCAAACACACCTCCAGGCTGTGTAAGGGCTATTTGACCAAGAAGGAGAGTGTTGGGGTGCTACGCCAGATGACCTGGCCTCCACAGTCACCAGACCTGAACCCAATCGAGATGTTTGGGGTGAGCTGGACCTCTCACTGCTTCAATTTTGAATAAATCCCCAACAGTGTAACCAGCAAAGCACCCCCACACCATCACACCACCTCCTCCATGCTTCACGGTGGGAACCAGGCATATAGAGTCCATCCAGTATGGAGGAGGTGGTGTGATGGTGTGGGGGTGCTTTGCTAGTGATACTGTTGGGGATTTATTCAAAATTGAAGGCATAGTGAACCAGAATGGCTACTACAGCATCTTGCAGCAGCATGCTATTCCATCCGGTTTGCGTTTAGTTGGACCATTATTTATTTTTCAACAGGACAATGACCCCAAACACACCTCCAGACTGTGTAAGGGCTATTTGACCAAGTAGGAGAGTGTTGGGGTGCTACGCCAGGTGACCTGGCCTCCACAGTCACCAGACCTGAACCCAATCGAGATGGTTTGGGGTGAGCTGGACCGCTCACCGCTTCAATTTTGAATAAATCCCCAACAGTGTCACCAGCAAAGCACCCCCACACCATCACACTACCTCCTCCATGCTTCACGGTGGAAACTAGGCATGTAGAGTCCAGCCGTTCACCTTTTCTGCTTGCAAAGCAGTAATCAAAGCAAAAGGTGGCTACTTTGAAGAACCTAGAATATAAGACATATTTTCACTTATTTCACACTTTTTTGTAAAGTGTAATGTATAATTCCACATGTGTTAATTCATAGTTTTGATGCCTTCAGTGTGATTCTACAATTTTCATAGCCATGAAAATACAGAAAAATCTTTGAATGAGAAGGTGTGTCCAAACTTTTGGTCTGTACTGTACTTTAAACACTCCTCACCCTGTCACCCAAACAATGTCCAGATAGTGGTCACATGAAAAACGCAGACTGAACAAACCATATAACCCACCCAAAATATTGGAATGTATATATAGCAAGAAAAAAGCAGGCAAACACAAAAACATTAAAGACATAATGATACTAGCTATTGAACCCTTTCTACGCCCGGGTGGCGAGCATTTTTATTGGTTTATGGTCTCCCATTCTGGTATGTGCTGACCCCCTACTATCCTGGTATGCATGGCACCCCTCATCCCTATCCTGGTATGCATCGTACCCCTCATTCCTATCCTGGTATGTATGGTTCCCCTCATCCCTATCCTACTATGCATGGCCCCCTCATCCCTATAATGGTATGCATGGCCCCCTCATCCCTATTCTGGTGTGTATGGTCCCCTCAACCCCCAATCCTGGTATGCTTGGCACCCCATTCCTCATCCTGGTATGCATAGTCCCCTCACCCCAATCCTAGTATGTATGGTACCCCCTCATCCCTAACCTGGTATGTATGGTCCCCTCACCCCCAATCCTGGTATGTATGGTACCCCCTCATCCATATCATGGTATTCATGGTTCCCTCACCCCCAAATACTTGTATGCATGGCACCCCCTCATCCATATCATGGTATGCATGGTCCCCTCACCCCCCAATCCTGGTATGCATGGTCCCCTGACCCCCAATCCTGGTATGCATGGTCTCATCACCCACCACCAATCCTGGTATGCATGGTCCTCTCACCAACCAATCCTGGAATGCATGGTCCCCTCACCCCCCAATCCTGGTATGCATGGTCCCCTCACCCCCCAATCCTGTTATACATAATCCCCTCACTCCCCAATCCTGGTATGCATGGTCCCCCTCATCCCTATCCTAGGATGTATGGTAAACCCTCCCCCCCAATCCTGGTATGCATGGTCCCCTCACCCCCCAATCCTGGTATGCATGGTCCCCTGACCCCCCAATCCTGGTATGCATGGTCTCATCACCCACCACCAATCCTGGTATGCATGGTCCTTTCACCAACCAATCCTGGAATGCATGGTCCCCTCACCCCCCAATCCTGGTATGCATGGTCCCCTCACCCCCCAATCCTGGTATACATAATCCCCTCACTCCCCAATCCTGGTATGCATGGTCCCCCTCATCCCTATCCTAGGATGTATGGTAAACCCTCCCCCCCAATCCTGGTATGCATGGTCCCCTCACCCCCCAATCCTGGAATGCATGGTCCCCTCACCCCCCAATCCTGGTATGCATGGTCCACTCACCCCCCAATCCTGGTATGCATAATCCCCTCACTCCCCAATCCTGGTATGCATGGTCCCCCTCATCCCTATCCTAGGATGTATGGTAAACCCTCCCCCCCAATCCTGGTATGCATGGTTCACTCATCCCCAATCCAGGTATACATGGCACCTCTTACCTCCCAATTCTGGTATGCAAGGTCATCTCATTCCCCTATCCTGGTATGCATGGTCCTCTCACCCCTATCATGGTATGCATGGTCCCCTCACCTCCCCATCCTGGTATGCATGGTCCCCTCACCCCCAATCCTGACATGCATGGTCCTCTCACCTCCCTATCCTGGTATGCATGGTCCCCCTCATCCCTATCCTAGGATGTATGGTACCCCCTCACCCCATTCTTGGTGTGCATTGTCCCTTCATCCCCAATACTGGTATACATGGCACCCCTTACCTCCCAATTCTGGTATGCATGGTCCCCGATCCCCAATCATGGTATGCATAATCCCCTCACTCCTCAATCCTGGTATGCATGGTCCTCCTCATCCCTATCCTAGGATGTATGGTAAACCCTCACCCCCCAATCCTGGTTTGCATGGTACCCCTCATCCCTCAATTGTGGTATGCATGGTCCCCTCACTCCCAATCCTGGTATGCATGGTCCCCTCACCCCCAATCCTAGTATCCATGGTCCCCCCTCATCCCTATCCTAGGATGTATGGTACCCCTCACCCCCCAATCCTGGTATGCATGGTTCCCTCATCCCCAATCCTGGTATACATGGCACCCCTACCTCCCAATCCTGGTATGCATGGTCCCCCCGATCCCCAATCATGGTATGCATAATCCCCTCACTCCTCAATCCTGGTATGCATGGTCCTCCTCATCCCTATCCTAGGATGTATGGTAAACCCTCACCCCCCAATCCTGGTTTGCATGGTTCCCTCATCCCCAAACTTGGTATACATGGAACCCCTTACCTCCCAATTCTGGTATGCAAGGTCATCTCATCCCCCTATCTTGGTATGCATGGTCCTCTCACCACTATCATGGTATGCCCTCACCCCCCCATCCTGGTATGCATCGTCCCCTCACCCCCAATCCTGACATGCATGGTACTCTCACCTCCCTATCCTGGTATGCATGGTCCCCCTCATCCCTATCCTAGGATGTATGGTACCCCCACACCCCCAATCTTGGTGTGCATGGTCCCCTCATCCCCAATACTGGTATACATGGAACCCCTTACCTCCCAATTCTGGTATGCAAGGTCCCCTCATCCTCAATCCTGGTATGCATGGTACTCCTCATCCCCAATCCTCGTATGCATGGTACCCCTCACCCTCTATCCTGGTATGCATGGTACCCCTCATTCCTCAATTGTGGTATGCATGGTCCCCTCACTCCCAATCCTGGTATGCATGGTCCCTCACACCCCAATCCTGGTATGCATGGTCCCCCTTCATCCCTATCCTAGGATGTATGGTACCCCAAACCCCCAATCCTGGTATGCATGGTTCCCTCATCCCCAATCCTGGTATGCATGGCACCCCTTACCTCCCAATTCTGGTATGCATGGTCCCCTCATCCCCAATCCTGGTATGCATGGTACCCCTCACCCCCTTTCCTGGTATGCATGGTACCCCTCACACCCTATCCTGGTATGCATGGTACCCTCATCCCCAATCCTGGTATGCATGGTCCTCTCACCCCCAATCCTGGTATACATGGTCCTCTCACCCCCCAATCCTTGTATGCATGGTCCTCTCACCCCCCATCCTGGTATGCATGGTCCCCTCACCCCCCTATCCTGGTATGCATGGTCCCCTCACACCCAATCCTGATATGCATGGTCCTCTCACCCCCCTATCCTGGTATGCATGGTCCCCCTCATCCCAATCCTAGGATGTATGGTAACCCCTCACCCCCCAATCCTATTGTGGATGGTCCCCTCACACCCAATCCTGATATGCATGGTACCCCTCACCCCCCTATCTTGGTATGCATGGCACCCCTCATCCCCCAATTCTGGTATGCATGGTCCCCTCACCTCCAATCCTGTTATGCTTTCTCCTCTCACCACCAATCCTGGTATGCATGTTCGCCCCTCATCCCTATCATAGGTTGTATGGTACCCCCTCATCCATATCATGGTATTCATGGTTCCCTCACCCCCAAATACTTGTATGCATGGCACCCCCTCATCCCTATCATGGTATGCATGGTCCCCTCACCCCCCAATACTGGTATGCATGGTCCCCTCACCCCCCCAATCCTGGTATGCATGGTCTCATCACCCACCACCAATCCTGGTATGCATGGTCCTCTCACCAACCAATCCTGGAATGCATGGTCCCCTCACCCCCCAATCCTGGTATGCATGGTCCCCTCACCCCCCAATCCTGGTATGCATAATCCCCTCACTCCCCAATCCTGGTATGCATGGTCCCCCTCATCCCTATCATAGGATGTATGGTAAACCCTCCCCCCAATCCTGGTATGCATGGTTCACTCATCCCCAATCCAGGTATACATGGCACCCCTTACCTCCCAATTCTGGTATGCAAGGTCATCTCATTCCCCTATCCTGGAATGCATGGTCCTCTCATCCCTATCATGGTATGCATGGTCCCCTCACCTCCCCATCCTGGTATGCATGGTCCCCTCACCCCCAATCCTGACATGCATGGTCCTCTCACCTCCCTATCCTGGTATGCATGGTCCCCCTTATCCCTATCCTAGGATGTATGGTACCACCTCACCCCCATTCTTGGTGTGCATTGTCCCCTCATCCCCAATACTGGTATACATGGCACCCCTTACCTCCCAATTCTGGTATGCATGGTCCCCTCATCCCCAATCCTGGTATGCATGGTACCCCTCATCCCCAATCCTCGTATACATGGTACCCCTCACCCTCTATCCTGGTATGCATGGTACCCCTCATCCCTCAATTGTGGTATGCATGGTCCCCTCACTCCCAATCCTGGTATGCATGGTCCCCTCACCCCCCAATCCTAGTATCCATGGTCCCCCCTCATCCCTATCCTAGGATGTATGGTACCCCTCACCCCCCAATCCTGGTATGCATGGTTCCCTCATCCCCAATCCTGGTATACATAGCACCCCTTACCTCCCAATCCTGGTATGCATGGTCCCCCCATCCCCAATCCTGGTATGCATAATCCCCTCACTCCCCAATCCTGGTATGCATGGTCCTCCTCATCCCTATCCTAGGATGTATGGTAAACCCTCACCCCCCAATCCTGGTTTGCATGGTTCCCTCATCCCCAATCCTGGTATACATGGAACCCCTTACCTCACAATTCTGGTATGCAAGGTCATCTCATCCCCCTATCTTGGTATGCATGGTCCTCTCACCCCCCTATCCTGGTATGCATGGTCCCCCTCATCCCAATCCTAGGATGTATGGCACCCCCTCACCCCCCAATCCTATTGTGGATGGTCCCCTCATCCCCAATCCTGGTATACATGGCACCCCTCATCCCCAATCCTGGTATGCATGGTACCCCTCACCTCCTATCTTGGTATGCATGGTACCCCTCATCCCCCAATTCTGGTATGCATGGTCCCCTCACCCCCAATCCTGGTATGCATGGTCCTCTTATCCCCCATCCTGGTATGCATGGTCCCCTCACCCACCTATCCTAGTATACATGGTCCCCTCTCTCCAATCCTAATATGCATGGTCCCATCACCACCTATCCAGGTATGCATGGTCCCCTCACCCCCCTATCCTGGTAAGCATGGTCCTCTCACCCCCTATCCTGATATGCATGGTCCCCTCACCCTCTATCCTGGTATGCATGCTTTTCCCCCCCCTATCCTGGTATGCGTGGACCTTTCACCCCCTATCCTGGTATTCATGCTACCCCTCACCCACCTATTGTAATATGCATGGTCCCCTCAACCCCTAATTCTGATATGCATGGTCCCCTCACCCCCCAATCCTGGTATGCATGGTCCTCTCACCCCCCAATCCTGGTATGCATGGTCCTCTCACCCCCCTTTCCTGGTATGCATGGTCCTCTCACCCCCTATCCTGGCATGCATGGTCCTCTCAGCCCCTATCCTGGTATGCATGGTTCTCTCACCCCGTATCCTGGGTTGCATGCTACTCCTCACCCCTCTATCCTGATATGCATGGTCCCCTCGCCCCCAATCCTGATATGCAAGGTCCCCTCACCCCCCAATCCTGATATGCATGGTCCCTCCACTTCCCAATTCTGATATGCATGGTCCCCTTACCCCCTCAATCCTTATATGCCTGGTCCCGTCACCCCCTATCCTGGTATGCATGCTACGTCTCACCCCCCTATCCTGATATGTATGGTCCACCTCACTCCTATTAAACTGCACACATACAAAAAAACCCATTTATACTCACCTTTCTACCCTGTGCTGCAGCGCTGTCCTGTTCTGCCAGAGGCCAGGGGAGGAGTACGGCGCTGGAGTACGTGCATGCCCATATCGCACTGTCCGGCGCCATATTGCTGAAGACACCATGCAAATGTGTCTTCAGTAAAATGGCGCTGGATAGCGCTATGCGCATTCGCAATTTCAACATCGCACTCCTGCCCCGGTCTCCGGTGAGAAGGGAAGGGCTGTGGCAGCGCTCCTCCCTGTCAGGTAAGTATGTAAGTATGGTGCCTGAGATCGCGGTGTGTATTCACTGTCTACGCGTACCGCAATCTCCGGCGCCATACACACTCCTCTTACCTGTATCCACTGAATGCCTTCTTCTGTCTGGAGCCAGACTGCGCAGGCGAGTCGCGCTTGCGCAGTCTATAAAGGCTTCGGACAGAGTGACGCTCCTACCGTTATATTACAGATGCAATAAATGTCGATATGAAAGCAACTATCACTTACCTCAGGGTTACGTTCCTCTGGAGATATGCTTAATCGCAAACAGATGTCTTGCCTAATAAGATGAGGGCACAACTCCTCAACTAGTAGGTCAAAACCCGTAACCAAGAGGTGACAATACGAAACAAACTTGGCTGGATATTTTTTCAGATCAGCACAAATGGTATGGAAGTGGCCATAGATACCACGTTGGAACATTATAGGGTGCACCCATAGCCGCCATGGCATCCATAGTACTTCAGCAAGCATCTCCTGCCGAGCACTGTAGCAACACAACAGGAAGGAGCACAATGCCCACCAAGACTCATTAGATTCGGACATGTTCAAAAACCATACGATCAGAAAACAGCACAAACCCAGGAGAGGGAGAGGTAAAACCCACAAGTCCTTTTATTCACAGATTGATAAAGGTTATAAGCCAAGTTTCCTCACCTTAAACAGATAAAATAAGTTATTGCAGTTACATGCTTTTTTGTCTGTACGTGTAACACGGATGTAATATGTACATACACAGATCAAACACGGTGGACACATGGACACATACAGGTGTACATATGTATGCCACATGGATGGCACACAAGTACATTCAGATGTCACACAGACACACACCACAGATAATGCCGGTACTGGATTTTCCAGTACCAGAATCATCAGGACGTGTGAAGGGAGCCCTTTGAGATAGCCAAGATGTTTGTCTATAAAATGAGTGTAGTCTCTTGTTCGAAGTAGTGGACATGAAGTGCTTAAAATTGGAGATCCTGCTGTCACATTGGTATGTGTTAATCCACTCATTTGTGATATTCCTGTCTGGATATTTGCAAGTGTGATATTATATTTATATATTCACCTGTATATATTATATATGTATACTATCACCAGCACTATCAGATGCAGCCATACAGTTCTGTTATGTCTAAATACTCAGCTGTAATCATTATATATCTGTACTATCCATTGTACTACCAGTTACAACCATACATTGTACCCATACATTATACATAAGATAATTCAAATTACATATTTGTATTTTATACCATATTCATCTATATAACCATGTAGCATAGTTCCTCCCCTCATTTTATTCTTGCCACATATCATTTTTATTAATTTATTCTATTGTTGCGCCGTCTTTCTTTGTTTGTGTGTCCCCCAATTTTTAATACTTAATCAAGAAAAGACTATTTTTTAGCACTACTTGATATGCTGACTTTATATCAGTTTGTTTTGGTGATTATTTGTATTGTATGTCTGTGTATATACTGTGTGTGTGAATGTATGTACTGTATATACAGTGGATTCGGAAAGTAGGAAAGTATTCAGACCCCTTTAAATTTTTCACTCTGTTTCATTGAGGCCATTTGGTAAATTCAAAAAAGTTCTTTTTTTCTCATTAATGACTTGACTGAAAAAAATCAGAAATGTAGAATTTTTTGCAAATTTATTAAAAAAGAAAAACTGAAATATCACATGGTCATAAGTATTCAGAACCTTTGCTCAGACACTCATATTTAAGTCACATGCTGTCCATTTCCTTGTCATCCTCCTTGAGATGGTTCTTGTTATGATCTGCTACAAGCACTAAGGAAAGATTGGAATTCTGTCCCTACAATAGAACTAAGCTGGATCCCTACGATGTAACGGGGAACCTGATCCTGCGACCAGACCCGCTAAAGTCTTCAGCTAGTCTGAACGAAGACCTATAGTTGCGAGGAAGGAATCCCTACAAGATCTAGGGACTGGGAGAAAAGGTGGACACCTCCTAACAGAAATTGTAGCAGGGAAAAATTAAACAGAAAACAAATTACTTAGAGATCCAAAGATCAAGCAAAACTGACTGAGTAAGGCACCTAAGCACCCGGCTAGCTTAAGAGTAGATAATACAATGAAGTCCAGCAAAGCCAGAAGGGCGGAGCCAGACTAAATAGGGAAAAAAGGTCATGTGACCATCAAACTGAAACAAAACCTAACAAGAGGGTTCTAACAGTACCCTCCCTTCTAAGAGGATCCTCCGGATCCCCTAGGCCTTAGGCTTATCCGGAAACCTCTTGTGAAACGCTCTGACAAGTCTAGACGCAGAAACATCATCCGCCTTCACCCATGAGTTATCCTCGGGTCCATAACCCTTCCAAGATACTGCAAACTCCCTCTATACCGTCTAGAATTTAGGATGCGGGAAATCTCATATTGCCCGTCCTCCACCATCAGGGGAACAGTGGCCGAGACGTCTCCATCTGAGACCTCAGCTTTTTTCAGGAGAGAAACATGAAACACTGGATTAATCTTCCAGGAGGTAGGAAGCTCCAACTTAACAGCAGATTGGTTAATAACCTGAAGCACCTTAAAGGGCCCTACAAACTTGGGACCCAATTTCTTAGACGGAATCCTCAAGCGCAGATTCTTAGAGGACAACCAAACCATGTCACCAATAGCAAACAAAACCTCCTGTCGTTTTCTATCAAAATACAACTTGGATCTTATGTTAGCTTCCTGAAGACTACCACGCACATCAACGAAAAAATAGGAACAGCATCCAATCCAGGTGAAGTATAACAAGTCTTTATTCAGCCACCATAAAATACGACGTTTCGGCCATTTTCAGGCCTTTATCAAGTATATACTTGATAAAGGCCTGAAAATGGCCGAAACGTCGTATTTTATGGTGGCTGAATAAAGACTTGTTATACTTCACCTGGATTGGATGCTGTTCCTATTTTTTCGTTGGACTGTTGTTCATTTGGATCCTTGAACGCCTGAACGTGCATCCGTGCTAACTCCCGAGTGCTGTCAGCTGCTTGAATACCACGCACATCAGTCCAAACTCTCTCCAAAACACCAGAAAAATTCTCCTCTTCAGGCACAGCCGATCCCAACTTGGAAAATGACCCAAACGACGGATGTCTCCCAGTACAACAAAAAAAAGGCGAACAACCAGCAGAAGCGGATGTATGGTTGTTAAGAGCAAACTCAGCAAGTGGCAGAAACTCAGACCACCCCTCTTGATTATCAGTCACAAAACAACGCAAGAACTGCTCAACATCCTGGTTTTTCATTTCTGTCTGGCCATTAGACTCAGGATGATATCCGGATGAAAACGACAAATGAACTCCCAACCTGTCACAAAAGGCGCGCCAAAAACGAGCCACAAACTGAGGACCCCTATCAGAAACAATGTCAGTAGGATCGCCATGTAGTCTGACAATTTCCTTGACAAAGGCCTTAGCGAGAGTCTTAGCGCAGGACAGTTTGATGAAAGGAACCAAGTGACACATCATGCTAAAACGGTCCACGACCACCCAGATGACAGTGAAACCCTCAGAGGGGAGAAGGTCAGTAATAAAGTCCATAGCCAAATGTGTCCAAGGTGCACTAGGGACCTCCAGAGGGCAAAGCAACCCCGCAGCAGGAGTATGAGAAGACTTAGATCTAGCACACACCGTGCATTGACGCACCCACTTAATGACTTCCTTCTGCCATCCAGGCCACCAAAAGCTGCGACCCACAAGTCTCTTGGTCTCAGAGATTCCAGGATGACCTACTAACCGAGAGTCATGACATTCAACAAACAAATCTCTCCTCAGGGTACCAGGCACAAACAACCTCCCATGGGGAGTGTTAGATGGGGCATTCTCCTGTGCTTTAAGAATCTCATCTTCCAACACAGAGTCCAAAACAGCAATAACAACCCCCTCTTGCAAAATGTTTTCCTCCTCCTCAGTACCCACCATAGGAGAAAAGCTGCGAGACAAAGCATCAGCTTTAACATTTTTAGTACCTGGGATGTAAGTAACGGTAAAATTAAACCGCGAGAAAAACAGTGCCCACCTAGCCTGACGGGCATTCAAGCGTTTGGCAGCATCAAGGTAGACCAGATTTTTATGATCAGTGAAGACTTGAACGGGAAATTCCGCTCCCTCCAAAAAATGACGCCAGTGTTCAAATGCGAGTTTAATTGCCAACAATTCCCGATTACCGATATCATAATTTAGTTCAGACTCAGAAAATTTCTTTGAAAAAAAAGCACAGGGATGTACTCCATCCGACTTTTCCTGAGACAACACCGCGCCGACCCCCACAGAAGAAGCATCAACCTCAACCAAAAATGGTTTAGTCACATCAGGCTGCGTAAAATTTTTAATGAATTTTCTATAATAATTGGCGAACCTCAAAAACCTCTGTTTTGATTTCACACCAATAGGTCTAGGCCAATCCTGCACAGCTTGCACTTTCACCGGGTCCATCTCAAAACCTTCGCTGGAGATAATGTGGCCCAAAAAACTAAGTCTCTGTACAGCAAACTCACATTTTTCTAGCTTGGCAAAAAGTGAATTATCACTCAGTAACTGTAATAGTTCACGCACACTCCTCCAATGAGACTCCAAATCCGGTGAATAAATCAAAATGTCATCCAAATACACAACCACACTTCTGCCGATCAAAGGTCTAAGGATGTCATTAATAAGATTTTGAAAAAATGCCGGAGCACTGGAAAGTCCAAAAGGCATAACCAGATTCTCAAAATGACCCAGTGGAGTGTTAAATGCAGTCTTCCATTCGTCACCCTCCTTCATGCGCAACAAATTGTATGCCCCCGAAGATCAATTTTCGAGAACCACTTGTCCCCTACTAACTGGTTAAACAAATCAGGAATCAATGGCAGTGGGTAAGGATTGCGTACAGTAATCTTATTAATCTCACGAAAATCTAGACAAGGCCGTAAACCGCCGTCCTTTTTTTTAACAAAAAAAAATCCAACCGCCACAGGAGACTTACAAGGCCTAATGTGACCGGTGGCCAAGCTTGTCTGTATGTATTCCTCCAAAGCCTTTCTCTCAGGAATAGTCAAATTAAATAAACGACTCTTAGGAAGAGTCGCTCCAGGGACAAATTCAATTGCACAATCATAATCTCGATGAGGAGGCAATACCTGCGATTCCTTATCAGAAAAAACTTTCCAAAAATCCTGAATAGGTACAGGTAACTCCCCCTTAACTACAGCAGCAATACGCCCGTTACAACACTTGTCATAACACTTAGGACTCCAGGACTTAATTTCATTGGTACACCAATCCAGTACCGGATTGTGCAATTTTAACCAAGGTAACCCCAAAATCACCGGTGAGGGCAAATTATTCAAAACTACCAAATCCAAATTCTCTTGAACACCATTAATAGTAAGAGGAAATTTACAGATATGGTGAGTAACATTTTTCAAGGGAGAGCCATCCACACAAACGACATTAATAGGAGAAGACAGAAGTTTGGGTTTTAATTTTAGTTTTTCCAAAAATTTCCCATCAATCACATTGAGAGTTGAACCACAATCCACAAATACCCGAAACTCCATTAATTCCTCCTCAACAGCAGTGGTAGCAGAAAGAAAGACACCTTTATTGTTTAAACAAGCTATACGGGCGAAACTGACCTCATTTTTTTTTTCTCTTTATTCATACGAAGCACACAGTTCTTAATAAAATGCTCAGACTTGCCACAATAGAAACACAAACCTTCAGCAAATCAACTGTCTTTTTCCCGAGAGTGAGGTGCCATTGCTCCAATTTACATCGGCTCTCCAATGTCAGTACAGTCCCTCTCCAGACTTGGAGCTGACAAGGCAGATTTACTCTCATTAACCCTTGCACGCAGTCTCCTATCCACCCGTATGGCTAATTGCATAGCCTCTTGCAAGTTACCAGGTATGGGATAAGCAATCAGCAAATCTTTAACCCTTTCACTTAACCCTGCAAGAAATAAACTTTTCAAAGCTGAATCGTTCCACCCCACCTGAGTGGACCACCTTCGGAAGTGAGTACAATATTTTTCCACATTACCTGATCCCTGTCTCAAACGTCTCAATTCTGTCTCAGCTGATGAAACACGATCAGGATCGTCATACAATAACCCCAAAGCAGAAAAAAAACTATCCACTGATCTAAAGCATGGATCACTAGGCTGCAGAGAAAAGGCCCAGTCCTGAGGTTCTTTGCGCAAAAGTGACATTATGAACCCTATGCGCTGTGATTCATCACCAGAGGATCTGGGTCTCAAACGGAAATACAACAAGCAAGCATTTTTAAAAGAAAAAAAATCTTGTTGTTCACCAAAAAATAAATCAGGCAAACGTACCTTTGGCTCCACGAAATGTGCTCCAGAACAACTACTCACGTGTTGCTGGATCTCAGCCACCTCCAGAGAGAGTCCCTGTAGGCGTTGAGCCAAATCCTGAACCGACACCATGATGGAAACAGAAAATCTTTCCTTAGAGATTTTTTTTTTTTCTTGGCTGGACTTACTGTTATGATCTGCTACAAGCACTAAGGAAAGATTGGAATTCTGTCCCTACAATAGAACTAAGCTGGATCCCTATGATGTAACGGGGAAACTGATCCTGCGACCAGACCCACTAAAGTCCTCAGCTAGTCTGAACGAAGACCTATAGTTGCAAGGAAGGAATCCCTACAAGATCTAGGGACTGGGAGAAAAGGTGGACACCTCCTAACAGAAATTGTAGCAGGGAAAAATTAAACAGAAAACAAATTACTTAGAGATCCAAAGATCAAGCAAAACTGACTGAGTAAGGCACCTAAGCACCCGGCTAGCTTAAGAGTAGATAATACAATGAAGTCCAGCAAAGCCAGAAGGGCGGAGCCAGACTAAATAGGGAAAAAAGGTCATGTGACCATCAAACTGAAACAAAACCTAACAAGAGGGTTCTAACAGTTCTACTCCTTTATTGGAGTTCAGCTGTGTTTAATCAAACTTAAAGGGGCTTGATTTGAAAAGGCACAAACCTGTCTATAGAAGACCTCACAGCTCACAGTGCATGTCAGGCCAAATGAGAATCATGAGGTCAAAGGAACTGGCCAAGGAGCTCAGAGACAGAATTGTGGCAAGGCACAGATCTGGCTAAGGTTACAAAAGAATTTCTGCAGTACTCAAGGGTTCTAAGAGCACAGTGGCCTCCATAATCCTTAAATGGAAGAAATTTGATACCTCCAGAAGTCTTCCTAGACCTGGCCGTCCAGCCAAACTGAGCAGTCATGGGAGAAGAGCCTTGGTGAGAGAGGTAAAGAAGAACTCCAAGTTCACTGCGGTTGAGCTCGAGAGATGCAGTAGGGAGATGGGAGAAAGTTCCACAAAGTCACCTATCACTGCAGCCCTCCACCAGTCAGGCCTTTATGGCAGAATAGCCCAATGGAATCCTCTCCTCAGTGCAAGACATATGAAAGCCCGCACAGAGTTTTCTAAAAAACACATGAAGGTGTCCCAGACTATGAGAAATAAGATTCTCTGGTCTGATGAAACGAATATAGAACTTTTGGTGATAATTCTAAAAGGTATATGTCGAGAAAACCAGGCACTGCTCATCAACTGCCCAATACACTCCCAACAGTGAAACATGTTGGTAGCAGCATCATTCTATAGGGGTGTTTTTCAGTTGCAGGGACAGAATGACTGTTTGCAGTTGAAGGAAACATGAATGCGGCCAAATACAGAGATATCCTGGATTAAAACCTCTTCCAAAGTGCTCTGGACCTCAGATTTGGCCAAAGGTTCACCTTTCAATAAGACAATGACCCTAAGCACATAGCCAAAATCACAAAGGAGTGGCTTCAGAACAACTCTGTGACCATTCTTGACAGGCTGAGCCATAGCCCTGACCTAATCCCAGTTGAGCATCTCTGGAGAGACCTGAAAATGGCTGTCCAACAAAGTTCATCATCCAACCTGACGGAACTGGAGAGGATCTGCAAGGAAGAATGGCAAAGGATCCCCAAATCCAGGTGTGAAAAACTTGTTGCATCATTCCCAAGAAGACTCATGGCTGTACTAGCTCAAAAGGGCACTTCTACTCAATACTGAGCAAAGGGTCTGAATACTTATGACCATGTGATATTTCAGTTTTCTTTTTTAATAAATTTGCAAAAAATTCTACATTTCTGTTTTTTTCAGTTAAGATAGGGTGCAAAGTGTACATTAATGAGAAAAAAAAGAACTTTTTTGAATTTACCAAATGGCTGAAATGAAACAAAGAGTGAAAAATTGAAAGGGATCTGAATACTTTCCGTACCCACTGTATATACAGTGGAAAAATAAATATTTGATGCATTGCCGATTTTGCAAGTTTTTCCACCTACAGAGAATGGAGAGATCTGTAATTTTTATTTTAGGTACAATTCACCTGTGAGAGAATCTAAAAATAAAAAACAAGAAAATCACACTGTATGATTTTTACATAACTAATTTGCATTTTATTGCATGAAATAAGCATTTGATCACCTACCAATCAGCAAGAATTCTGGCTCCGTGTCTTGCATCATGTCTGCAAATTGAGATTCTGATTTGGCTTTTATCCTAAGTCATATTGCAAGACTCTTTAAAGGATCGATATTGACTTATGGGATTGCTACTTCCAATAGGTGTCACTAGAGTTCAAGTTCTCTTCCTTCCTGAAGAGACAATTTGCATATTTAATTTCCCAGGGGAGCACGCAAAGTGTTTAAGTCTTTTCATACTGACGTGCCAGACCTGGTATGTCACTCTCCATAAGGAGAAGACTTACCCCTTAGATCACAGTTTTAGCCTCTCACCTAGCCAAATCAAATCTTATAATTTGCACTGACGAGGGGCAATACCCCAAAACATTGTGTCTGCAAACTGCGATTCTGATTTAGCTTTTATCCTAAGTCACATTGCAAGGGTTGAATTTGACTTGTAGGATTGCTTCTTCTAGTAGGTGCTACTAAAGTTCAAGTCATCTTCCTCTCTGAAGAGACAATTTGCATATAGAGTAAATCAAGACATTTAAGCACACCTGATTAAATTGTCAAATTGAAGACTACACGTTCTACTGATATTATGAAGCAGCCTACTACTGATTTAGCCTGTTTGGGTGTCACATCAACCCTGCCTTGCATTTCTACTTCATTTGATATTTTTCCTGGTGTGGCTAAACGTGTTACAAAATGTTTTTAAACAAATTAAGCCTAATACTTATGTCCAAAATGTATGTTACACCAAAATGTGGCACTAGCAATGGACATGGAAGCACGAAAGAAAAAAAAAAACCATACCAAGTCAAAAAATGTGTGAGCCACTAGCAGCTTTGGCACCACCGACATTGCCATCAGGAATTGTCCTTACATTAGTAGTACCAAACACAGTTCATTCCTTAAGCAGAGGACCTAATGAAGTATATATCCCATCAATTGACTCAGTGATAGCAGGATGATGTAGGCTCTGATAGCAACACCATCAGCTTGAGTCAGAGTACAGCTCAGTTCACTCCCTCCACCACCCTAACAGTTAAGGTTGCACATAATAGAATTTCAATTCTGTTAATAACAACTGTTTCTGTTCTACCCCCACAGCACCATGGGATCTAAGGAAGAAACTTCACCAGAACAACTAATTCCAGTTGTTATATTGAAGTTGAACCTTTGTACTCAGATGCCATGCAGCTGAAGGAGATAGAGGGCACAATTTTAACAGCAAGTTGAGTTGCTGCCTTTGTGAACCATGGTAGTGGTACTAGCAGTGGTAACTAGAGATGAGCGACTTTGCCTTTTTTAGGGACGAGTAGGGTTTCATGAAACCCGACTTTCTCAAAAGTCGAGTAGAACGAAATCTGCCGACTATTGGGAAAAGTCGGAGATTCTACTGAAACACGAAACCCAATGCAAGTCAATGGGGAAGCAAAGTCGGCAGGGAGTGGAGGACAGTAAACACACCTACAGTGCCCATTTCAATGCCAACGACATCAATTCTTATTACTTAAGCTTGTCAACCTTAATTTACTTTATAATATAATAGTTACGCATTGAAAACTGAGGGTTATTTGGCTAAAGTTGTGGGGGGGGGGGGGTAGGGCTGGCTCCTGGTTTTCGTGTGCCCCAGGCCAAAGAGTGTCAGTGGGCCCCTTTAACACATACCACAATTCATGATGCTTTGATACGGCAGAGAAATATAGGTATAGTACAATGACAAATACTTCACTTCTTACATTACATGACTGATATCTATTTTAAATTCTACAATAGCTCAAAAACCGGACAGTATATTCCTCCATACAGTATTATGGCCACCACATAGTGCGCCATACAGAATAATGAGCCCCATATATTGCTCCATACAGAATAATTGGTCCCATATAATGTTCCATACAGTATATGATGAGCTCCACATAATGCTACAGTATATGATGGTCCCCATATAATGTGCCATACAGTATAGGACTGTCCCTATAGAGTAGAATGAGCCCCACATATTGCTCAATACAGTATAATAAGTCGCATATAAAGCTCCATACAGTATATGATGGGCCCCATATATTACTCCATACAGAATGGGCTCCATATAATGCTCCATACAGAATAGGCCCCATATGTGCTCCATATGATTCTCCATACCCTATATGATGCCCCATAAATAATGAACCCCATATGATGCTCCAGTATATGATGGGCCCCATGGATGATGCTCCATTGTATGATGGGCCTATATAATGCTCCATATATAATGGGCCCCATATGATGCTGCAGTATATGATGGGCCCCATGGATGATGCTCCAGTGTATGATGGGCCTATATACTGTGCGCAGAATTATAAGGCAAATGAGTATTTTGATCACATCATCCATTTTATATATGTTGTCCTACTCCAAGCTGTACAGGCTTGAAAGCCAACTGCCAATTATGTAAATCAGATGATTTACATCTCTGTAATGAGGAGGGGTGTGGTCTAATGACATCAACACCCTATATAAGGTGTGCTTAATTATTAGGCAACTTCCTTTCCTTTGGCAAAATGGGTCAGAAGAGAGATTTGACGGACTCTGAAATCTCAAAAATTGTGAGATGCCTTGCAGAGGGATGCAGCAGTCTTGAAATTGCCAAACTTTTGAAGCGTGATCACTGAACAATCAAGCGTATCATGGCAAACAGCCAACAGGGTCGCAAGAAGCGTGTTGATAAAAAAAGGCTCAAAATAACTGCCCGTGAATTGAGGAAAATCAAGCGTGAAGCTGCCAAGATGCCATTTGCCACCTGTTTTGCCATATTTCAGAGCTGCAACGTTACTGGAGTATCAAAAAGTACAAGGTGTGCCATACTCAGGGACATGGCCAAGGTAAGGAAGGCTGAAAAACTACCACCTTTGAACAAGAAACATAAGATAAAACATCAAGACTGGGCCAAGAAATACGTTAAGACTGATTTTTTTTTTTAGGTTTTATGGATTGATGAAATGAGAGTGACTCTTACTGGGCCAGAAGGATGGGCCTGAGGCTGGATCAGTAAAGGGCAGAGAGCTCCACTCCGACTCAGACTCCAGCAAGGTGGAGGTGGGGTACTGGTATGGGCTGGTATCATCAAAGATGAACTTGTGGGACCTTTTCGGGTTGAGGATGGAGTGAAGCTTAACTCCCAGATTCTGGAAGACACCTTCTTCAAGCAGTGGTACAGGAAAAAGTCGGTATCGTTCAAGAAAAACATAATT
Organism: Oophaga sylvatica; assembly: GCA_033576555.1. Lineage (NCBI taxonomy): Eukaryota > Metazoa > Chordata > Amphibia > Anura > Dendrobatidae > Oophaga > Oophaga sylvatica. Next base: position 284,409,271 of record JARQOD010000006.1, on the reverse strand, counting down.
TTCATGCAGGACAATGCTCCATCACATGCATCCAAATACTCCACAGCGTGGCTGGCCAGTAAAGGTCTAAAAGAAGAAAAAATAATGACATGGCCCCCTTGTTCAACTGATCTGAACCCATAGATAACCTGTGGTCCCTCATAAAATGTGAGATCTACAGGGAGGGAAAACATTACACCTCTCGGAACAGTGTCTGTGAGGCTGTAGTGGCTGCTGCACGCAAGGTTGATCGTAAACAGATCAAGCAACTGACAGAATCTATGGATGGAAGGTTTTGAGTGTCATCATAAAGAAAGGTGGCTATGTTGGTCACTGTTTTTTTTTGTTTTTCTTTGAATGTCAGAAATGTTTATTTCTAAATTTTGTGTTGTTATATTGGTTTACCTGGTGAAAATAAACAAGTGAGATGGGTATATATTTGTTTTTTATTAAGATGCCTAATAATTCTGCACAGTAATAGTTACCTGCACAAACAGATATCCTCCTAAGATAGCCAAATCTAAAAAACCCACTCCAACTTCCAAAAATATTAAGCTTTGATATTTATGAGTCTTTTGGGTTGATTGAGAACATAGTTGTTGTTCAATAATAAAAAGAATCCTCTCAAATACAACTTGCCTAATAATTATGCAAACAGTATATAATGCTCCATATAATGGGCCCCATTTGTAATGCTCCAGTGTATAATGCACCCCATATATGATGCTCCAGTGTATGATGGGCCCCATTTATAATGCTCCAGTGTATGATGGGCCCCATGGATGATGCTCCAGTGTATGATGGGCCCATATAATGCTCCATATGTAATGGGCCCCATTTATAATGGTCCAGTGTATAATGGGCCCCGTATATGATGCTACAGTGTATGATGGGCCACATTTATAATGCTCCAGTGTATGATGGGCCCCATGCATGATGCTTCAGTGTATGACAGGCCTATATAATGCTCCATATAAAATGGACCCCATATGATGCTCCAGTATATGATGGGCCCCATGGATGATGCTCCAGTGTATGAAGGGCCTATATAATGCTTCATACATAATGGGCCCCATTTCTAATGCTCCAGTGTATAATGGGCCCCGTATATGATGCTACAGTGTATGATGGGCCACATTTATAATGCTCAAGTGTATGATGGGCCCCATATATAATTCTCCAGTGTATAATGCTCCACATATATTGCTCCAAACATTAAAAAAAATGAAATACCTCTTCTCGCTGGGCACTGCTCTACTCTAGACTCCTCAGCATCGCCGTCTTCCAGCTCTCTGCACTTGGAATGTTTAGTCAGAGGGCGTACAGATGTGACTTAATCTTGCTCTCTGACCTAATGTCACTGTCAGGAAATGCTGAAGACGTCACAGCGGTGGAGCAGGGAGAGGTAAGTATTGCAAGTGCAGGGGTCCTGAGCAAGCGGGGGAACCCACTCGTGGGCGACAGCACTGGCAGAGGGCTCCTCATAGCACGCCGGTATCTCTGACGGCGAGTGGGCCCCCCCCACCGTCAGAGACACCGGCGTACCATGAGGGGCCCTGTGCCAGTGCTGTCACCCACAAGTGGGCCCCCCCACCTGCTCAGGGCACCGGCATTTGCCCGGGTGCGCCAGGTGCTGATGCCGGCCCTGGGGGGGTACAGCCCAGTTATGGAGGTGGAAAAACGGGCATATGTTGAGGTGTAGGCTGGACGTTCAGCAGCTGCAAATGGAGGAATTGGAGAAGTTGGAGGCAGAGGAGGACAAAGCGAGCCATTTTCCTGGCAACCTATGTGTCATCAGGGGAAGGTGGGACAAAATCCTTTGACACCCATGCATTATTCATTTTAATGAAGGTGAGATCACCAACATTTTGGGTCGACAGCCGGGTCCTTCTTTCTGTCAGGATTGATTTCAGCAGCACTGAAGACTCTTTCTGATAGCACACTACCAGCAGGGCAAGCGAGCTCCTGTAAGGCATATTGTGCCAATTCAGGCCAGGTGTCCAGTTTACAGGCCCAGTAGTCAAAGGGGAATGAACTGTGAGGGAGATCATCGATAGGGGAGGAGAGGTAATTTTGAACCATCGTTGACAACTGCTGTCTCCTGTCTGTTGCAATCGGTTCAGTATTAACAGTTGTGTGAGCGGTACTCGAGAAATCAGTCCACAACATGGTCATGAAACCCCTGTCTCCAATGCCACTTTGGCTGTGTGCACCACGAACACATCTTCCATTTGGCGCAGTACGGCTCGTGGTAGAACCTGCACCGCTGCTGTGTGCTGGGAATGCCTCTAACAAACGGTTTACCAGAGATTTCTTGTTTGTTCGCCAATATTAGCTCTAGGTTCTCCTGTGGCATGATGTTCTGTAATTTGCCTTTATAGCGTGGATCGAGGATGCTGGCCAACCAGTAGTCGTCATTCTTCATAATTTTGGCAATGCGGGGGTCCCTTTTTAGGATCCGAAATACATAATCACACATGTGGGCCAATGTTCCAGGTGTCAATAATGCACTGACAGTGGTGGGTGGAGGAGCACTTTCTGCCAAATCCACATCCCTCCAGTCAAGCACAAACCCTGTACCTGACCTTGGCAAGCCAACATTTTCTCTTGCCCCCTGAGCAGCATCCTCCTCCCCAAAATAATCATCCCCCTCATCCTCCTCCTCCTCTTCCTCTTCTTCCTCCACCTCGTCCAAGACAGTTCCCTGAGCAGACAATGGCTGACTGTCATCAAGACTTCACTCCTCCTCCTCTTCCTCCTCCGCTGCAGACACCTGATCCTTAATGTGCGTCAAAGTTTGCATGAGCAGACGCATAAGTGGGATGCTCATGCTTATGATGGCGTCGTCTGCGCTTACCAGCCATGTGCATTCCTCAAAACACTGAAGGACTTTACAGAGGTCTTTCAGCTTTGACCACTGCACATCCGACAACTCCATGTCCGCACTCAAACTGCCTGCCCATGGATCCTCCCACATATGCATTACAGCATGCCTCTGTTCGCACAGCCTCTCAACCATGTGCATGGTGATGTTCCACCTTGTTGCAACGTCTATGATTAAGCGGTGCTTAGGGAAGTGGAGCGATCGCTGCAGCCTCTGCATACGACTGGAGTCTACGGGTGAGCGACGGGTGTGCGAGCACAGTCTTCGCACCTTATGGAGCAGGGCTGTTAACTCCGGATAATTATTTAGGAAGCACTGCACCACCAGGTTCAAGGTGTGAGCCAGGCAAAGTATGTGTCTGAGTTTTGCCAGGGCTATGGCCACCACAAAATTATGACCGTTATCATTGACTACCCTGCCTGGCGCAAGATGTATTCTGCCCAGCCATGACTCAGTTTCTCGCTGCAAATAGTCAGCCAGTACCTCCGCGGTGTGTCTGTTGTCGCCCAAAGACATCATCTTTAAAACAGCCTGCTGACGCTTACCACTAGCAGTTCCATAGTGGGACACCTCGTGTGCAACACTGGCAGCTGCGGATGGAGTGCTCGTGCGACTGTGCTCTGTCGACGAGCTTTCGCTTCTGGAGGAGGAGGAAGAGGGTCGAATGCCTACAGCCAACTGTTGACTATACCGTTGGCTAGGCAGCACTGTCCCGCCGCCGCTGTCCCCTGTGGACCCTGCATCCACCACATTAACCCAGTGCGCAGTGATGGACACGTAATGGCCCTGGCCATGCCTACTGGCCCATGCACCTGTAGTGAGGTGCACCTTTCCACTCACTTATTGTTTGATTGCATGGACAATGCGGTCTTTCACATGCAGGTGGAGGGCAGGGATGGCTTTTCTAGAAAAGAAGTGCCGACTGGGTAGGTCATAGCGTGGGACAGCGTAGGCCATGAGCTCTCGGAATGATGCGCTTTCATCCAAACGGATGGGCATCATCTCTGAGATCAGTTTGGCAATGTAGGCGTTTAAACCCAGTGTACGCAGATGAGAGGATGAGTACTTTCTTGTCCTACTCAGAGTGTCTGCTAGGATGAGCTGGACTTGAGAGCTGCATATGGGGGAACTAGCGGTGGACATGACGGACTGAGAGGGGGTTGGTGATGGTGATGGTGGTGGTGGTAGTGGTGGTGGTGATGGCCTAGATACAATCTTTTGTTGCAAAAACATTGTGATTCCCTGACTGCTTTGGCCTTGCGATGACACCTCAACATTTCTTACTGGTGATGTGCTAACTGGTGGGCTTACAGTGGGGGAAGCGATGGAGTGTCGCTGGCTACCTTGAGTCGGAGCAGGTGCACATGTGCTACCTGAGGTTTTGCAGTCCGTCCACGCTTGCAAGTGCATGTTCATTAAATGTCTAAGCATGCAACTGGTATTCAAATTTCGGAGATTTTTCCCGCGACTAACGGTCCTTCCGCACTTCTTACAGATAACCTTTGCCTCATCAATAGGATTTTGGTCAAAAATATGCAACACTGCACTCTTCCTACTATTGTATAAATTTTCAGGGCTTGCATGCTGTACTAATTTGACAGTCTGGCCAAGCTGTCCTGCAACTCTTTTTGCTTTTTAACATGTTTTTGGACAGCTACGGGCCTGCCAGATAACCGCTGCTGCGATGTCGATGCCTGCTGCGGATCCTTCTCCTCTTCTGAGCTTTTCCAGCGGCACACAACCCCCAATGGAGGCCAATCCACGTCAACAACTGGGTCATCCATCACCTCCTCTTCAGTTTCATCTGCACCTACCTCTGTGTCACCATGTAAGGTGGTATAGTATGCGGGAAGGGGCACCTGAGTTTCATCAGGGTCAGATTCTGACTCAGTAGACTGCGAGGGCAATCTAGTGCTCTGGGAGAATGTACTATCAGAATCATCTAGCAGTGGCTGTGCATCAGTTCACTCCATGTCAGATTCATCTTGGACTGGGGAATTCAGGATTTGACTTGATAAGTTAGGCATGGTATGTGAAAAGAGCTCCAGGGAGTAACCTGAAGTGTGGCCTGCCGCATCCTTCACTTTTGGTGGGGGTGAAGAACACAAGGAAAGGTGTTGTTCCTGACCAGGAGCCTGCACTGACGACTCAGTGCTTGCAGTTTTTGAAACTTCAGAAGAGGAGGCGATAGAGCTGGAGGCTGTTTTGGCAATGTAAGCCAAAACCTGTTCCTGATGCTCCAGCTTTAAAAGTGATTTACCTACCTCCAGAAAAGGGAGTCTTCCAGGCCTTCTGGAGCCAGACGATGACGCAGGCTCAACACCTCCTGCCCTAGGTGCTATTGTGCTTTTGGCACTACCAGGTGTCCGCGGCCTCTTCCACCATACTTCCTCATGTTTGTGAAAATGTACCCAAAATACCAGCAGATATATGGTACTGTATCAGAAGCGTACAGCTGTATACGGTAAAGGGGATAATTGTAAATCTCCGTATATATTTTGAGAGTAAAACACAGATGCTCACAGGCTCAGTATGGATTTGACCAGTTTATAAAAAATGTAAAAAAAGGTACTGTATCAGAAGATACCAGGTGTATATAGTGTTGGGGTAATTTTAAATCTCCTTATATATTTCCGGAGTAACACACTGTTAGGGTCTGCGGAACGCACCAAATATATGATGTGGAGAGGTGCGTTCGCAGCCCGGGGTCCACCGTGCAGGCGGAGCCTGCTGCTAGTAAAATGGCACAAGAAGCGAACTCTGTTATCCCGCAGAGTCGCCAAAATAAACGCCGTAACGCGCTGTGGCAATATGTGCAATCTCTGTTAATCCACAGAGCCGCTAGAAGGAGTGCCACAGCGCTACATGGCGATGTGTGCAAACTCACTTAACACAACTGAGTTGCAAAATAAACACGCTAGGGCGCTGTCTAGCATTGAAGGCGAACCCTGTTACGTCACAGAGCCGCTGACAAACTTCTGTGTCCTGTCAGGCACCCAGGTACACAGTTAACTGCTAAGCGAACATAGAACGTGATCATGCGCTAATGTCCTCGCGGGAGTCACCCGCAATTTATGGCGTCTGAACGCCAGGCCCTGAATTCGGCAATCAAACTCCTCACCGGTTATGCCGGTAATCTAGGGCATCTAGGACACCGACCCTGACCAGCTAGCATACCAAACTCCTCACCGATTAAGTCGGTATTCTAGGGGCTTGTTTCAGCCGGGCCCTAACCACACACACGCATGACCACACTGGCGCAAAGCATATAAAGATTGACACTAGCGCATGGCTGCCCAGCCATGCCACCCTTTTATAGTAACAGCTACAGGACCTGCCAGAAACAAGGACCAATGAAACTGTTCCAGAACACCAGTAGTCACAGGACCTTACTGGCGGACCAATAGGAGCTGCTGCAGTACCTGAGCATGTGACCCCTGATCTCCAATGAGAGATCTCACGCTGGGCATGCTCAGAAGGAGAAAACAAGGACTTTGTCCTAAAGACGTCTGCTCGCCACTAACCAGTACTGGCCACAATAGCAGAGCCTGGAGATGCAGCAGTAATCCTCTGCACACTGTTAGACTGGGCGAGACACTGGGACCGACGTCTAAGCTGAGCAGAGTCCACTGCGGCCAGAGACGAATGGGAGACCGCAGCCAGGATGGCTCGAGATTCCCCTTGTGCAGAAGCGGGAACTCGACCCCTAACATTACCCCCCCTCCTTCTCTTGGCCTCGCAGTCTCCCAGGACCTATCCTCAGGCCCATAACCCCTCCAATCCACCAAAAAATTTTTTTTGCCCCGTACCACCTTGCATCCTACAATGGCATTCACCTCATAGTCGTCCAAAGAGTAACCCGACGTCCCGGAAGATGACTCAGGCAACCGGGAGATGACCACGGGTTTTATGAGGGACACATGGAAGGTGTCGGTGATACCAAGGCGAGGCGGAAGGGCCAAATGGTAAACAACAGGGTTCACCTGCTCGAGAACCTTGAAGGGACCCAAATAGCGGGGTGCCAACTTAGTGGATTCCACCCGTAGCCTGATGTTTCGGGCGGAGAGCCACACTAGGTCGCCAGGAGCAAATGTCGGAGCGGGACGCCGATGGGCATCGGCAGAAGACCTCATCCTTTCCTTGGAAGCTTGAATGGCATCCTGGGTGCGGTCCCATATGTCCCGTGCTTCCACAGCCCAGTCTGCCACCCTGGTGTCGGCGGAAGCCACGGGCATGGGCACTGGTACCCGCGGATGCTGGCCGTAATTTAAGAGGAATGGGGTCTGTCCGGTGGAGTCAGCCACAGCATTGTTTAGCGCGAACTCCGCCCACGGGAGCAATGATGCCCAGTCATCCTGCCTGGCAGAGACAAAATGTCGCAAGTAGGTGACCAAGGTCTGGTTGGCCCTCTCTACCAACCCATTCGTCTCGGGATGATATGCAGAGGAGAGGTTCAACTCAATGCAGAGTAGATGACACAACTCTCTCCAGAACCGAGACGCAAATTGGGGACCTCGATCGCTGACAATCTTGTCTGGCATACCGTGTAGACGGAAGATGTGTCTAATAAACAATGCTGCCAAGGCCCGTGCAGAAGGTAACCGTGGTAGCGGCACTAAGTGCACCATTTTGGAGAAGTGGTCGTTGATCACCCAAATGATAGTGCAACCCCGAGACTTGGGTAAGTCCACCACAAAGTCCATCGCGACCATCTCCCAGGGCCTGTCTGCCACCGGCAAAGGAAAAAGTAACCCAGCTGTCCGTTGTTGAGGGGACTTGTTCCTGGCGCAGGAGACACACACCTGAACATACTCCCTGACGTCACGGACCATATGTGGCCACCAGTATGTCCTCGCCAATAACTCAGTTGTCCTCTTTGCCCCAAAGTGTCCACCCACCCTGGACGAGTGTGCCCAAGAGAGTACCTCCGGTAGCAAATTAGTGGGCACAAAAGTCTTGCCCGGAGGCACAGACTCTAGCGAAACCGGGGCTACAGTTCTCAGGCTTTCTTCAGGGACAAAAAGCCGAGGCTCCTCATCCTCCTCCTCTGATGACACTAAGGAGCGAGAGAGAGCGTCGGCCCGAACATTCTTCTCACCGGAGAGAAAATGGAGGGTGAAGTTGAACCGAGAGAAGAATAGGGACCATCTGGCCTGGCGAGAATTTAGCCACTGAGCCGTTTGCAAATATACCAAGTTTTTGTGGTCGGTGAAGACTTGGAAGGGAAAACGAGCCCCCTCCAGAAGATGTCTCCACTCAGAGAAGGCCAACTTCATAGCCAGCAACTCCCTGTCCCCGATGGAATAATTCCTCTCTGCTGGTGTAAAGGTCTTAGAAAAGAAGAAGCAGGGATGCTTCCGACCTTGAGCATCCTTTTGATAAAGGACTGCTCCAGCACCAACAGAAGAAGCGTCCACCTCTAAAATAAACGGCTTATCAACATCAGGGCGATGTAATATGGGAGCACTGGCAAAATGCGACTTGATGGAAGAGAACGCCTTGGAGACCTCCTCAGACCACAACTTGGGATTTGCTCCCTTTTTGGTGAGGGCTACTAAGGGAGCTACCAAAGTCGAGAAATGGGGAATGAACTGGCGATAATAATTAATGAACCCCATAAAGAGCTGCACCGCTTTAAGAGAATGGGGTTCTTGCCAGTCCATTACAGCCTGTAGTTTGGCAGGATCCATAGCCAATCCCTGGGCAGAGATGATATAGCCCAGGAAAGGTAAGGACTCCTGCTCAAACACACAATTCTCCAGCTTGGCATAGAGGGAGTTTGCCCGTAAGAGGTCGAAGACTTTGTTGACATCGCTCCGGTGAGAGACTATATCTGGTGAAAAGATGAGAATATCATCCAGATAGACTACTACAGAGGTGGAGGGCATATCCCGGAAGATATCATTGATAAAGTCTTGGAAAACAGCGGGAGCATTACAGAGCCCGAGGCATCACCAGGTATTCATAATGCCCATCCCTGGTATTAAAAGCTGTCTTCCACTCGTCCCCCTCACGGATGCGAATTAGGTTATAGGCACCACGTAGATCAAGCTTGGTAAATACTCTTGCTCCTCGGAGCTTATCAATGAGCTCAGAGATTAGGGGCAGCGGGTACTTATTCTTGATGGTGATATCGTTAAGACCCCTGTAGTCAATACATGGACGTAATTCTCCGTTCTTCTTTTGCACAAAGAAGAACCCCGCCCCTGCTGGTGACACCGACTTCCTAATGAACCCTCTTGCCAGATTCTCCTGAATATACTGGGACATGGCCTCCGTCTCAGGAAGCGAGAGGGGGTAGACTCTCCCCCGAGGAGGTTCTGCTCCAGGCAAGAGATCAATAGGACAGTCGTAGGGGCGATGAGGTGGAAGAGTCTCCGCCGCCTTCTTGGAGAAAACGTCTGCATATGACCAATATCACTGAGGAAGAGAAGTGAGATCTATGGGTATCTCTGTGGTGGTGACCTGAACACACTCTCTGACACACCTGCCTCTGCATGAATCACCCCAACCCAGTATCCTCCCAGAGGACCACTCAATATGGGGAGAGTGGTAACGGAGCCAAGGTACTCCCAGCAACACCTCGTCTATTCCCTCGGGCAGGACAAGAAAATAAATACTCTCCTGATGGGAAGGGGACATAGATAAAGTGAGAGGGATCGTCTGGTGGGTGATTTGTGAGGGCAGAGTTAATCCATTCACTACTCGCACAGTTACCGGTTTGGCGAGCATCACCAGAGGTATAGTGTGGCGGAGAGCAAATGCAGAGGACATGAAATTCCCCTCGGCTCCAGAATCCACACAGAGCTCGGCGGTGAGCGTGGATGGACCTACTGTAATTGTCCCCTTAAAGGACAACTTGGTGGAAAATGCCGCAGTGTCTAGTGAACATCCTCCCAAGGTCATTAGACGCGACCGTTTTCCTGACCGCTGTGGACATTTGTTGACATAATGTCCTAACTGCTGGCAGATGTTACAGACCACGGGTACTCGAGCGGCCCGGGACTTAGGTCCTGCTCGAGAAACCTCCATGGCCTCATGGGAGTCGGTCGTCTGGCTGGAAGATTCTAGAGGTCTGGCGAAGGTGAGAGCCAGCCGAAACCTCTGCCTACACTGGGACCGCTCCAACCTCCGCTCGTGAAAACGAAGGTCGATGCGGGTAGATATGGCGATAAGCTTCTCCAGTGTTGCGGGAATCTCCCTGGTAGCCAAGGCATCTTTCACATGGCCCGCTAGTCCTCTCCAAAACACGGGAATGAGGATTTTATCTGGCCAGTCCAACTCGAGGACAGAGTCCGAAATTGGACAGCAAAACAGCTGACCAAGGACGAACCCTGTGAACTTGCCAGAAGTTGGAGCGCCGCATCGTGGGTAACCTGAGGTCCTAGAAAGACCTTTTTTAGAGCCTCCAGAAAACGAGGAGCACTCCGCACCACACGGTCGTCACACTCCCACAGCGGGGTGGCCCACTCCAATGCTCTGCCCGACAGAAGAGATATTACAAAGCCCACTTGTGCCCGATCCGTGGGGAAACGTGCAGCCAGAAGCTCGAGTTGTATAGAGCACTGACTCACGAATCCCCGACATTGCTTGCTGTCACCAGCAAACTTGCCTGGAAACGGGAGGTGGGATATTGTGGGGGCAGAGGTGGCAGTGGACACACTGGCTGCAGCCACGCTAGCACCCTGAAAAGTGACTGCGGTAACATCCACAGCTGAGGTTGTGCGCTCAAGAGCCGCCAACCTACCCTCCAGCTGCTGGATGTCCCGTAGTAGACGCTGGTCATCCGCCATTTTACTAGTCAGACCCTGGCGCTAGTGTTATGTTAGGGTCTGCGGAACGCACCAAATATATGATGTGGAGAGGTGCGTTCGCAGCCCGGGGTCCACCGTGCAGGCGGAGCCTGCTGCTAGTAAAATGGCGCAAGAAGCGAACTCTGTTAACACGCAGAGTCGCCAAAATAAACGCCGTAACGCACTGTGGCAATATGTGCGAACTCTGTTAATCCACAGAGCCGCTAGAAGGAGTGCCGCAGCGCTATATGGCGATGTGTGCGAACTCACTTAACACAACTGAGTCGCAAAATAAACACGCTAGGGCGCTGTCTAGCGTTGAAAGCGAACCCTGTTACGTCACAGAGCCGCAGACAAACTTCTGTGTCCTGTCAGGCACCCAGGTACACAGTTAACTGCTAAGCGAACATAGAACGTGATCATGCGCTGTCACCCGCAATCGATGGCGTCTGAACGCCAGGCCCTGAATACGGCAATCAAACTCCTCACCGGTTATGCCGGTAATCTAGGGCATCTAGGACACCGACCCTGACCAGCTAGCATACCAAACTCCTCACCGATTAAGTCGGTATTCTAGGGGCTTATTTCAGCCGGGCCCTAACCACACACACGCATGACCACACTGGATCAAAGCATATAAAGATTGACACTAGCGCATGGTGGCCCAGCCATGCCACCCTTTTATAGTAACAGCTACAGGACCTGCCAGAAACAAGGACCAATGAAACTGTTCCAGAACACCAGTAGTCACAGGACCTTCCTTGTGGACCAATAGGAGCTGCTGCAGTACCTGAGCATGTGACCCCTGATCTCCAATGAGAGATCTCACCCTAGGCATGCTCAGAAGGGGAAAACAAGGACTTTTTCCTAAAGACGTCTGCTCGCCGCTAACCAGTACTGGCCACAATAGCAGAGCCTGGAGATGCAGCAGTAATCCTCTGCACACTGTTAGACTGGGCGAGACGCTGGGACCGACGTCTAAGCTGAGCAGAGTCCACTGCGGTCGGAGACGAATGGGAGACCGCAGCCGGGATGGCTCGAGATTCCCCTTGTGCAGAAGCGGGAACTCGACCCCTAACACACACAGACACTCACAGGTTCAGTATGGATTATACCAGAATATAAAAAGCAGATAAAGGGTACTGTATCAGAAGATACCAGGTGTATATAGTATAGGGGAAAATTGTAAATCTCCGTATATATTTCCAGAGTCAGACACAGACTCTCACAGGCTCAGTATGAATTAGACGCGAATATAAAAAGCAGAAAAAGGGTAATGTATCAGAAGATACCAGGTGTATACAGTGTAGGGGTAATAGTAAATCTCCGCTTATATTTCCGGAGTCAGACACAGACGCTCACAGGCTAAGTAAGGATTAGACCAAAATATAAAAAGCAGAAAAAGGGTATTGTATCACAAGCGTACAGCTATATACAGTCTAGGGGTAATTGCAAATCTCCGTATAAATTTCCAGAGTCAGACAAAGACGCTCACAGGCTCAGTATAGATTAGACCAGAATATAAAAAGCAGAAAAAGGATACTGTATCACAAGCGTACAGCTGTATACAGTCTAGGGGAAAATGTAAATCTCCGTATATATTTCCGGAGTCAGACACAGACGCTCACAAGTTCAGTATGGATTAGACCAGAATATAAGAAGCAGAAAAAGGGTACTGTGTCAGAAGATACCAGGTGTATACATTGTAGGGGTAATTGTAAATCTCTGTATATATTTCTAGAGTCAGACACAGACGCTCACATGCTCAGTATGGATTAGGCAAGAATATAAAAAGCAGAAAAAGGGTACTGTATCAGAAGATACCATGTGTATACAGTCTAGGGGTAATTGTAAATCTTCGTATATATTTCCGGAGTCAGACACAGATGCTCACAGGCTCAGTATGGATTAGACCAGAATATAAAAAGCAGAAAAAGGGTACTGTATCACAAGCGTACAGCTGTGTACAGTCTAGGAATAATTGTAAATCTCGGTATATATTTCCAGTGTCAGACATAGACTCTCACAGGCTCAGTATGGATTAGACCCGAATATAAAAAGCACAAAAGAAGTAATGAATCAGAAGCGTACAGCTGTATACAGTCTAGGGATAATTGTAAATCTCCATATATATTTCCAGAGTCAGACACAGACTCTCACAGGCTCAGTATGGATTAGACCAGAATATAAAAAGCAGAAAAAGGGTACTGTATCACAAGCGTACAGCTGTGTACAGTCTAGGGATAATTGTAAATCTCGGTATATATTTCCAGAGTCAGACATAGACTCTCACAGGCTCAGTATGGATTAGACCCGAATATAAAAAGCACAAAAGGGGTAATGAATCAGAAGCGTACAGCTGTATACAGTCTAGGGATAATTGTAAATCTCCATATATATTTCCAGAGTCAGACACAGACTCTCACAGGCTCAGTATGGATTAGCCAGAATATAAAAAGCAGAAAAAGTGTACTGTATCACAAGCGTACAGCTGTATACAGTCTAGGGGTAATTGTAAATCTCGGTATATATTTCCGGAGTCAGACACAGAGGCTCACAGGCTCAGTATGGATTAGACCTGAATATAAAAAGCAGAAAAAGGGTACTGTATCACAAGCGTACAGCTGTATACACTCTAGGGGTAATTGTAAATCTCCATTTATATTTCCAGAGTCAGACACAGACACTCACAGGCCCTTTATGGATTAGACCAGAATATAAAAAGCAGAAAAACGGTACTATATCAGAAGATACCAGGTGTATACCATGTAGGGATAATTGTAAATCTCCGTATATATTTCCGGAGTAACACACAGATGCTCACAGGCTCAGTATGGATTATACCAGAATGTAAAAAGCAGAAAGAGGGTACTGCATCACAAGCGTACATCTGTATACAGTCTAGGGATAATTGTAAATCTCGGTGTATATGGATTAGACCCGAATATAAAAAGCACAAAAGGGGTAATGTATCAGAAGCATACAGCTATATACAGTCTAGGGATAATTGTAAATCTCCGTATATATTTCCAGAGTTAGACACAGACTCTCACAGGCTCAGTAGGGATTAAGCAGAAAAAGATTACTGTATCAGAAGATACCAGGTGTATACAGTGTATGGGTAATTGTAAATCTCCGTATAAATATTTCCGGAGTCAGACACAGACGCTCACAGGCTCAGTATGGATTATACCAAAATATAAAAAGCAGAAAAAGGGTACTGTATCACAAGCGTACAGCTGTATGCAGTCTAGGGGTAATTGTAAATCTCGTATATATTTCCGGAGTCAGACACAGACTCTCACAGGCTCAGTATGGATTAGACCAGAATATAAAAAGCAGAAAAAGGGTACTGTATCACAAGTGTACAGCTGTATATAGTCTAGGGGTGATTGTAAATCTCCGTATATATTTCCGGAGTCACACACAGATAGTCAGCATGTATTTGTCCGTGATACCATCCGGTACACGGTAGTGTGTGAGGAGTGTACAGCTCTATACGGTGTGGGAAAAAATGAGCGCTCGGTTACTGTGCAGAAAAAAAGAATAAAAGTATTAGTGCTGTGTAAAAAAGCAGTCTGCACAGCAGTGTACACACAGCAATACAGCTAGCAGGCAGCCTAATAACCAGCTCTGCTGCTGCATGCAAGAAAATCCTCCCTTGTCACTGGCAGGCAGCCTAATAACCAGCGCTGCTGCACACAACAAAATCCTCCTCTTTCATTGCACACTGTACAGCACAATTGTTATCAGCACAAGCACAGAATAATTTTTCTTTCCTGCCTAACTCTCTCCCTACTGATAAACAGCATCAGCAACCTCTCCGTACGCTTAGATTGACAAAGGTTAAAAATGGCGGTTGGCGGTAAGGACTTTTATAGCCACTGTGACACCACAAAGCAAGCCAATCACTGCAATGCCCTTCTCAAAGATGGTGGTGGCCGCTGCCCATGTCATCTCGTTGCCCACAGTGTATGTCCTTCCTCATTGGCTGAGAAATTGCAAGCATTATGGGAAACTTTGGCGCTTGGGTCGACGACCGCATGGCAGACTTCACGCTTTGGCAAAAGTCGGCGACTTTTGAATCTGACCGACTTGTTTCGCTCAACTCTAGTGGTAACAGTTGCAATTTTTTACCCAGGTAAATCTCGAGGTGAGAATCACGCGAGATATTGGGGTGAAGAGTCTCAGTCCATTTCCCACACAGAGGGCAATTCACAGCTGACATAAATCCCAAAATATTAGCCCGTTTGCCAACACACAAGGGCAAGTGGAAAGAGCCAGATAAAGTGCAAGAATTGGTGCATCTAATGGGCATCTGCTGGCTGCTATGTTTAGGCTGGGAAGGGCCCAATAACCATGGACCTTCCCAGCCTGAGAATAACAGCCCACGGCTGTCTGCTTTACGTTGACTGGTTATCAGAAATGGGGGATCCCACGCCTTTTCTTTTTTAATTATTTATTTAAATAATTGAAAAATAAAATGGTATGAGAGTCCCTTTATTTTTGATAACCAGCCAAGATAAAGCAGACAGCTGAGGGCGGCAGTCACAGCTGTCTGCTAAGCCTGAACAATAACCCGGACTTCACTGAGAAGTCCATGTTCGGAGTATGTGCACTTTAGTGTTCGGGTTCGCCCATCAGTAGTAATAGCTATTCTAAGTATTATAATCATACTATAATAAAATAATCATTAATATAGAATATTTCTATTGCTTTTTAAGATACATTTTTCCATAAACCTATTAAAAAGTATTCCTTTGAGAGGAAGATCTAATCATGATTGCACAATACATTTGCTAAGAGCAGCAGGACGTGCAGTTTGTCTAGTTTCTGTGTTGCTGTAGGATTTAATAGGCTTTTTGGTATTATTCCTATTTGGATTTTTACAGGAAAATACTGAATAAAATAATTAAAAACTACAATTGAAATGTAAATGCCCTAAGATAAGTTAGTATAGGAGATCTAATGACCCACTTTAACTCTTTTATTACACTAGGCCACCAAGTAAAGTACCATCTATTCTCTCTTTATTCTTCAGAATCACATATGCTTCATTCAACTCATTCACTATCTTTGACTAAACTAGAAACTATAAAGATTGCTGTCTAGAGCAAATATGCCATTTTTCTTGGAGGGAGCATATTTTTGGAGCACCATTTAGTTCACAGTGATTTTTACTGAAAAGGTACTCATTAGTAATGAGCGAGTATACTCGTTGCTCGTGTTTTCCAGAGCATGCTTGGGTGATCTACGAGTATTTTGGCGTGCTCGGAGATTTAGTGTTTGTCGACGCAGCTGCATAATTTGCGGCTGCTAGACAGCCTGAAAAAATGTGTGGAATTTCTAACAAACAGGCAATCCTCACATGTATCCAGGCTGTCTAGCCCACAATTCATGCAGTTGCATAGACAAACACTAAATCTCCTAGCACGTTAAAATGCTCAGAGATCATCCCAGCATGCTCGGGAAAACACGAGCATCGAGTATACTCGCTCATCACTAGTACTCATCTCTAGAGATGAGCGACTTTGCCTTTTTTCGGGTCGAGTCGGGTTTCATGAAACCCGACTTTCTCAAAAGTCGAGTCGAGCCGACCCCAATGCAAGTCATTGGAGAATAAATTGCCCCCTTATCACAGTCAGGCAGCCTACTAATCAGATGTGATGCTCCACACAAGCAATTTGTACACAGTCACTGGCAGGCCGCTCTGCTATTCCACCAAATTAATTGCCCCCTTACCACAGGCAGGCAGCCTACTAATCAAATCTGATGCTCCACACAAGCAATTTCTACAGCGTCACTGGCAGGCAGGCAGCCAAAGAACCAGCATTGCTGCACACAGCAAAATCCTCCCCTCTCACTGCACAGTCACTGTACAGTGAATCGCTATCAGCAGAAAGTAATTTTTTTTTTAGGCCCTGCCTAACGCTCTCCCTGCTCAGACGCACCGCCAGCAACCTTCCCCTTCACCGAGTTCGGCAGATGTAAAATGGCGGTCGGCGCTGAGGGATTTTATATGCACTGTGACGCCACTAAAAGCCAGCCAATCGCTGCAATGCCCTTCTCTAAGATGGTGCTGGCCGCTGGCTATGTCATCCCGTTGCCCAAAGCCTGCGTCCTTGCTCATTGGTCGAGAGAAGGCGCTTAAAGTGTAGGGGAAAACCAACTCCAGCAAAATGGTAGCCGAACAGGTGACCGAACTCACTCCACGGTCGGGTTTCGTTTCATGAAAAACTTTTGAAAATGAATGATCTGTTTCGCTCAACTCTACTCATCTCCATTAAAGTGTAATCATCATTTTAATTTGTATTTAATAAATCAGTAGTACACATGAACGTAAGCAACTTTGAAATATATCTTATCAGAGAAAATTGCTTTATTCTCCTCCTGGACTGATCATTTATTCGCAAAATTCTCAATTCATAGGTAAAATCTGTCTTCGATGAATACAGACTTCCCATTACTGAGATAAAAGATAAAAGTTGCTTTTGATAAGACTTTATGTACAGGGGTGGGGTAAGAGTAAGGAGGAGCTAATGGGAAAGTCTTTATTCACCGAAGACAGATTTTACACAAGAATTGAGAATTTTTAAAGTGAAGGAGGAGAAAAGAGCAGATTTCTCTGATAAAATATATTACAAAGTTTTTTATTTTCATGTGTACTATTGATTTCTGAAATAATTAAAACATTGGTTACTCTTTAACCCCTTTCTGACATCTGACGTACTATCCCGTCCAGGTGACCCGGGCCTGTATGACAGTGGATGGGATAATACGTCATATGCGATCGGCTGCGCTCACGGGGGGAGTGCAGCTGATCGCGGCCGGGTGTCAGCTGATTATCACAGCTGACACCCGGCACTATGTGCCAGGGGTGATCAAGGACTGCTCCTGGCACATTAACCCCGGCACACTGCGATCAAACATGATCGCAGCATTCCGGTGGCATATGGAGGCATCGCGCAGGGAGGAGGCTCCCTGCGTGCTTCCCTAAGACTCTCAGAACAGATATGATCGCGCTGTTCCGAGGGCTTCCTCCCTGAAGGCCCCCGGATCCAAGACGAGAGCAGGTGCTGAGAAGCCTCCTGCATTGCCTGTCAGATCGCTGATATGACAGAGTGCTTTGCAAACTGTCAGATCAGCGATCTGACACTGTACAGTGATGTCCCACCCTGTAACAAAGCGAAAAGTATAAAAAAAATCTGTAAAAATAATTGTAAAAAAATTCCTAAATAAAGAAAAAACAAAAATATCGTCCAAAAAGTTATTTCCTTTATGTAAATAAGAAAAACAAACAATAAAAGTACACATATTTAGTATCGCCGCATCCTTAACGACCCGCCCTATAAAACTGTCCCACTAGTTAACCCTCTTAGTAACCCATTAAAAAAAGTAAAAAAAACAATGCTTTATCATCATACCGCCGAAAAAAAAGTGGAATAACACGTGATCAAAAAGATGGATATAAATAAACATGGTACCGCTGAAAACTTCATCTTGTCCCGCAAAAATCGAGCTGCCATACAGTGTCATCAGTGAAAAAATAAAAAAGTTATAGGTCATAGAATAAAGCGGTGCGAAAACAATTATTTTTTATATAAAATTGTTTTTATTGTATAAAAGTGACAAAACATAAAAAAAAAAAAAATGAGATATCACTGTGATCGTACTGACCGAAAGAATAAAACTGCTTTATCAATTTTACCACACGTGGAACTGTATAAAGACCCCCCAAAAGAAATTCATGAATTTTTGGTTCTTGTTCATTCTGCCTCCCAAAAATCATAATAAAAAGCGACCAAAAAATGTTATGTGCACAAAAGTGGTACCAATAAAAACATCAACTCGTACGGCAAAAAATAAGACCTCACATGACTCTGTGTGCCAAAATATGGAAAAATTATAGCTCTCAAAATGTGGTGATGCAAAAACTATTTTTTGCAATAAAAAGCATCTTTTAGCGTATGACAGCTGCCAATCATAAAAACCCACTTTAAAAATCCGCTATAAATAGTAAATCAAACCCCCCTTTATCACCTCCTTAGTTAGGGAAAAATAATAAAATTGAAAAAAATATTTATTTCCATTTTCACATTAGGGTTAGGGTTAGCTTTAGGGTTAGGGTTAGGGTTAGGGTTACGGTTGAGATTAGAGTTAGTGCTAGGGTTAGGGATAGAGTTGGGATTAGGGTTAGGGGTGTGTTGAGGTTAGGGTTGGAGTTAGAATTGGGGGATTTTCACTGTTTAGGCACATAAGGGACTATCCAAGCGCAATATGGCGTCCTATCTCAATTCCAGCCAATTTTGCTTTGAAAAAGTCAAATAGCGCTCTTTCCCTTCCGTGCTCTGACGTGCGCAGAAACAGTGGTTTCCCCCACATATGGGGTATCAGCATACTCAGGACAAATTTCACAATAATTTTTGGGGTCCAATTTCTCCTGTTACCTTGGAAAAATAAAAAATTGGACCTGAAATAAATTTTTTTGTGAAAAAAAGTTATATGTTCATTTTTTTTTAACCCCTTTACCCCGAGTGTTGTTTGCACGTTAATGACCGGGCCAATTTTTACAATTCTGACCACTGTCTCTTAATGAGGCTATAACTCTGGAACGCTTCAACGGATCTTCATGATTCTGAGAATGTTTTCTTGTGACATATTGTACTTCATGATAGTGGTAAAATTTCTTCAATATAACTTGCGTTTATTTATGAAAAAATGGAAATATGGCAAAAATTTAGAAAATTTTGCAATTTTCAAATTTTGAATATTTATTCCCTTAAAACAGAGAAATATGTCACACAAAATAGTTACTAAATAACATTTCCCACATGTCTACTTTACATCAGCACAATTTTTAAACCAAATTTTTTTTTGTTACGAAGTTATAAGGGTTAAAAGTTGACCAGCGATTTCTCATTTTTACAACAAATTGTACAAAACCATTTTTTTTAGGGACCACCTCACATTTGAAGTCAATTTGAGGAGTCTATATGGCAGAAAATACCCAAAAGTGACACCACTCTAAAAACAGCACCCCTCAAGTTACTCAAAATCACATTCAAGAAGTTTATTAACCCTTCAGGTGCTTCACAGGAGCTGAAGCAACTTGGAAGGAAAAAATGAACATTTAACTTTTTAGTCACAAAAATGATCTTTTACAAACAATTTTTTATTTTAACAAGAGTAAAAGGAGAAAATGGACAGAAAAAGTTGTTGTGCAATTTCTCCTGAGTACGCCGATACCCCATATATGGGGGAAAACCACTGCTGGGTGTACGGCGGGCTCGGAAGGGTAGGAGCGCCGTTTGACTTTTTCAAACCAAAATTGTCTGGAATTGAGATTGTACGCCATGTCACGTTTGGAGAGCCCCTGAAGTGCCTAAACAGTGAAACCCCCCACAAGTGACACCATTTTGGAAACTAGACCCCCTAAGGAACTTATCTAGATCTGTTGTGAGCACTTTGAACCCCCAAGTGTTTCACTAAAGTTTATAATGCCTGGGTGTGAAAAAAAAAATCCCACAAAAATGATTTTTTAGTCCCCAATTTTAGATTTTTCCCAAGGAAATTGGACCACAAAAGTTGTTGTACAAGGTGTCCTGAGTACGCTGATACCCCATATGTGGGTGAGAAAAACTGTTTGGGTGCACTTCAGGGCACAGAAAGGAAGCATTTATGTTTTGGAATGCAGACTTTGATGGGTGTCATGTTCAGTTTGCAGAGTCCCTGATGTGCCTAAACAGTGTAAACCCCCACAAGTGACGCCATTTTGGAAACTAGACCCCCTAAGAAACTTATCTAAATCTGTGGTGAGCACTTTGTACCCCCAAGTGCTTCACACAAGTTTATAATGCCCTGGCATGAAAATAAAAAATCCTATTTTTTTCCCAGAAAAATGATATTTAAGTCACCAATTTTTTATTTTCACAAGGGTAAGCAGAGAAATTGGACCCCAAAAGTTGTTGTCCAATTTGTCCTGAGTACGCTGATACCCTATATTTGGGAGAAAACTACTCTATGGGCACACGTCAGGGCTTGGAATAGAAGCAGTGACGTTTAGTAATGCAGAGTTTGATGGAATGGTCTGCGGGTGTCATGTCGCGTTTGGAGAGCCCCTGATGTGCCTAAATAGTGGAAACCCCCCACAAGTGACCCCATTTTGGAAAATAGACCCACAAGGAACTTATCTAGATGTGTGGTGAGCACTTTGAACCCCCAAGTGCTTCACAGAAGCTTATGACGTACAGCCGTAAAAATAAAAAATCCTTTTTTTTTACAAAAATTATTTTTTCGCCCCTAATATTTTACTTTCAGAAGGGTAACAGGAGAAATTGAACCCAAAAAGCTGTTGTCCAATTTTTCCTTAGTACGCTGATACCCTATATGTGGGAGAAAACTACTGTATGGGCACACGTCGGGGCTCGGAAGTGAAGTAGTGACGTTTGCATTGCAGACTTTGATGGAATGATCTGCGGGTGTCATGTCGCGTTGTCATATATGATCGCAGTGTGCCAGGGGTTAATGTTCCGGGAGCGGTCCGTGACTGCTACTGGCACATAGTGCCGGGTATCAGCTGTGATAATCAGCTGACACCCGGCCACGATCAGCTGCGCTCCCCCAGGGAGTGCAGCTGATCGCATAGAACGTACTATTCCGTCCTTGGGAATTAGGTCCAGGGTCACATGGACAAAATAGTACGTCAGATGGGATAAAGGGGTTAAACATTCCAAAAATTCATGTAAAGCACCTGAAGGGTTAACTTTTTGAATGTGGTTTTGAGCACCTTGAGGGGTCACCTTGAGGGACACTCGTTACTATGGACTGCGTCGGACAGGTGGTATACTGTTGGTTTTTTTTTTTCTTTATTTACAGGAGATCGATGGCGTCGCAGGATGAGCGTGTAATAAAATTAATGAAATCTGTGTTGTCTCTTTTATTTCATTAAAAGACTTTATTCTAGCTGTGTCTTTTTTTTAAACGTTTAAAAACTTTGGGATTAATAATGGATCGGTGACTTATTGACGCCTCTCCATTATTAACCGGGCTTATTGTCACCGTGCAATCAACGGTGACATTAACCCCTTATTACCCCGCTTGCCACCACTACAGGGCAAGTGGGAAGAGCAGGGTAAAGTGCCACAATTGGCGCATCTTTGGATGCGCCATTTGTGGGGCTGCTGTAGCCTGGTATTATCAGGCTGTTGAGGGCCAAAATCCATGGGCCTTGACAGTCTTTTAATACCAGGCCGCAGCAGTCTGCATTTTACTTGGCTGGTTAACAAAAATAGGGAGGACCCCACGCCATTTTTTTTTCGAGGGGATCCCTATTTTTGTTAACCAGCAAAGCTAAGCAGACTGCTGTGTCCTGGTATTATCAGGCTTGCAAGGTCCATGGATATTGGATCCTTACCAGCCTGAAAAACCAGGCCTCAGCAGTCTGCTTCATCTGGCTGGTTAACAAAAATAGGGGGGACCCCACGCCATTTTTTTTCGAGGGGGTCCCCCTATTTTTGTCAACCAGCCAAGATAAGCAGACTGCTGTGGCCTGGTGTTATCAGGCTGGCAAGGTCCATGGATCTTGGCTCCTTAACAGCCTGAAAAACCAGGCATCAGTAGTCTGCTTTATCAGGCTGGTTAACAAAAATAGGGGGGAGCCCACGCCATTTTTTTTTGAGGGGATCCCCTATTTTTGTTAATCAGTTCACTTCAGGTCATCGGGGATTCCCTCTGACATCACTGATGGTGTCCCTGGCTGACCTGAAGTGAAAGTGGGAAGCAATCAATTAAGCTTTCCACTTCCTCTCCTGTCAGCCAGGAGAGGAGAAGATTCATTCGGGGGTTTACTGTGAGGCAGCAGCATTAGCTGTGGTCCCTGCAGTAAACATTAACCCTTTCTGATGGATTACACCGTGGGACCTGACTGTGCATCGGATAGGTAAGAATAATTTTGCTTTTTTATTTTATTTTTATTACAGGAAATGGTTTTTGCAGTAAAATAAAAGATGGTCAAAAACATGTGTCTTTATTTCATTAAAATTATTTTTAATTAAAGTGTGTGTGTTTTATTTTTATTTCATGCAATAGGATTAATAATTGATAGTTGTCTAATTGACAGCTCTTAATTATTAACCTGGCTTAAGGTCACCTTTCAATAGCAAGGTGGCTTTAAAGGGAATCTATCACCCTAAATTGGCGGGATATTTAAATGATGGCAGTCAGGTCAGATGGGCGGTGTTTTGGGTACTTGCCTTAACATGTTGTTCGCTGCTGTCACCATTATTTCTAGGAATTGTAGTCGTTGCCCTCCATATAACGCGCCTGCACAATGCAATCTGCGGGCAAAGCATACTGCGCGTGCGCAATTCAAGATTGCAATGCGCAGGTGCGTTATATGGAGGGCAACGACTACAATTCCCAGAAATAATGGAGACAGCGGCGAACAACATGTTAAGGCAAGTACCCAAAACACCGCCCATCTGACCTGACTGCCATCATTTAAATATCCCACCAATTTAGGGTGACAGATTCCCTTTAACCCCTTATTAACCCATTCACCACCACTACAGGGCAATGGGAATAGACAGGCAAAGTGCCAGAAAGGGCGAATCTAATTATAGATTTGTCTTTTCTGTGGTGTTTGGGGGCAGATGTTAGTAGCCGGGGGGGCCAAAAATAATGGTCCCTCTCTGGGCTATTATTCTCTGCCCCACTCGCTGGCTTTGTCTGTCTGGTTGAGAAAATAGGGCGGGAGCCCACGCATTTTTTTTCAACAATATTACAACTCATATATATATATACGTCATTGAATTTGTGACACATATATATATATATATATTTATATTTATAGTTCATACACTTCTACATAGTATAATAGCCGCTAATTCAATTGCCGGCTTTTGTGAAAATACAGAAGCCGACATGAAATGACTCATGGTTTACATAGAGTTAACCATGTGATTTCAAGTTGTTTGACATATTGTTTTCACTAACAATTACATGAGTGTATGTGTGCAAAATTTGACACATGTAGGGGTTAATTAAAGGTGTAAATTCGTAGCAAAAAAGTCCGTTTTTTTTACAATGAATTTATACCTTTAATTAACCCCTACAGGTGTGAAATTTTGCACACATACATACATGTAATTGTTTGTGAAAACCAGATATCAAACTACATGAAAAGACATGGTTAACTCTATGTAAACCATGTGTCATTTCATGTCGGGTGCTTCTGTATTTTCACAAAAGCCGGCATTACCCGGCAATTGAATCAGAGGCTATTTTACTATGTAGAAGTGTATGAACTATAAATATATGTATATATATATATATGTCACAATGACATGTATATATATATATATATATATGTATGTATTCTATGTGTGTATATTTAGTGTTTACAAGGAAAGAAAGGTTTTATTTTTAAGTTCCGATATTTCTGTCCCATAGACTTGCATTGGATTTCCGATATCGGAATCGGGTATCGCCGATACTTTTTGGGCATTGGAGATACCCAATCCAGTCCAATACTTCTTGATATCGGGAAGTATCGCTCAACGCTAGTCAGAATTGTAAAAATTGGTCCGGTCATTAACGTGCAAACCACCCTTGGGGGTAAAGGGGTTATGTACTAACTTAAACCTAGCTACTAGTGCCAGAGAAAGTTAGATAACGTTGAATATTGCCTGTCACTGAAAATTGGCAAGCCCAAAGTTTACTACAGGAAAGAAGTAGTTTTATTTTTATTTTTTGGATCAACTACTAATTCTCCTTAAATGAGTATGCAGTCTAACAGGCAAAACTATACGTGATAAAGTATGCAGCTTATATCTATAACAGAAAAAAATATATCTAGCTACCTACATCTCCTAGATAGGTTCTTTTGCTCTGCTAAAGAGGAAATCTACATTTTTTTTTTTTCAAAAGGATGTTGCCTGGAGATCTCCATACTCAACTGGTCTCTCTAAAGAGACCCAATATTTTCCTCACACTGCATCAAAAGGGCAAACACCCCAAAAAAGGCTTGGGAGTTATCGCTTGTCATGTGGCATGGCTTATTTAAAGGTCTGACATTGACTTATAAAATGAAGGGGCAGACGCTCCGCTTCATGCAGTATCCCTTCATTTCTGCTCAATTCTCTTTGATGAGTGAAATAAATGGTGCACAGAGTAAGGAGGAGGCCCGGGCTGTGGGTACCTGTTCTGTGCCGGGTCCGTAACTGTCAGAGCTGTCTCTTCTGTTGTCGGGGGGAAAGAATAAGAGACCGGTCAAACCTTTGCACCAGGAAGTGGGGGGCGTGGCTAAGTGGCAGCAGCGACAGCGTGTGTGGAATCAGTCAGTTTTGGCGGGAGCAGACAGCGTGCAGCAGGGAGAGAGGGGTGCTCCGCCCCTCAACATTGGCAATGCGCAGGCCTGCGTTTGTTTACCCCCGCCACCAACAGCGGGGACTTGAGAGAGACGTGCAGTGTACCCAGTGACTACCAGAGAACAAGGTGCCGCACGATCTGTATCCATGAGTACAGCGCGTGTGCCGCCTAAGAGAAGCTGGGTATGGGACAGATGTTTACGTCCTAAGTTGCCAGTACATACTTGCCAGTCTATGTTGTACCCTGATAGTGCTGTGGCTTTCACTGTCTCAGATGCATCAAACTATGGACTAGGGGCTCAGCAGAAGGTACCGGAGACAGACCGCTGCCGCCAGAAGACGGATCATTGTTGCTCACAGGACATTGTTGGACCAACACCGCACCAGCCATCGTGGTGCCATCTATTTCCCTGCAGATCTTACAGCCTGAGGAACTACTAACACGATAAGGTACCCCAAAGAACTGCCGTTACCTTATCCATTGTTCCTTGACCCTGCATTTCCTTTGCAATTGAACTGTTTACTCCTCCATTTAAGTGTACACTCCCTCTACTTATCTCCCTGCATGGAGTATCCCATTGTTAAAGTAAATTTGTTAACCCTTGCTCTGCCTCTCGTGCCGCCCTGCATCTTTCAACCTGCTCTCATATAGTATAATAAGTCTATAGACTTTCATACCTGTAAAGCAGCACATGGAGGCAATATTGCACTGGCATAGAGATCCTATGCAACTCCATGTAATCTTCATCTACAGTCATGGCCAAAAGTTTTGAGAATGACACAAATATTTTATTTTCACATGATCTGCTGCCCTCTGGTTTTTAAAATATGTGTTTGACAGATGTTTTTATCACAGACAGAAATATAATTGCAAACATATGAGTAACAAAAGCTTATATTGACAGTTAGAATGAGTTAATGCAGCAAGTCAATATTTGCAGTGTTGGCCCTTCTTCTTCAGGACCTCTGCAATTCTCCCTGGCATGCTCTCAATCAACAACTGGACCAAATCCTGACTGATAGCAGTCCATTCTTGCACAATCAATGCTTTCATTTTGTCAGAATTTTTAGGTTTTTGTTTGTCCACCCGTCTCTTGATGATTGACCACAAGTTCTCAATGGGATTAAGATCTGGGGAGTTTCCAGGCCATGGATCCAAAATCTCTATGTTTTGTTCCCTGAGCCATTTAGTTATCACCTTTGCTTTATGGCAAGGTGCTCCATCATGCTGGAAAAGGCATTGTTGATCACCAAACTGCTCTTGGAGGGTTGGGAGAAGTTGCTCTTGGAGGACATTCTGGTACCATTCTTTATTCATGGCTGTGTTTTTAGGCAACACTGTGAGAGAGCCGATTCCCTTGGCTGAGAAGCAACCCCACACATAAATGGTTTCAGGATGCTTAACAGTTGGCATGAGACAAGACTGGTGGTAGCGCTCACCTTGTCTTCTCCGAATGAGGCGTTTTCCTGATGTCCCAAACAATCAAAAAGGGGATTCATCAGAGAAAATAACTTTACCCCAGTCCTCAGCAGTCCACTGCCTGTACCTTTTGCAGAATATCAGTCTGTCCATGATGTTTTTTCTGGAGAGAAGTGGCTTCTTTGCTGCCCTCCTTGAGACCAGGCCTTGCTCCAAGAGTCTCCGCCTCACAGTGCGTGCAGATGCACTCACACCTGCCTGCTGCCATTCCTGAGCAAGCTCTGCACTGCTGGTAGCCCGATCCCACAGTTGAAACACTTTTAAGAGACAGTCCTGGCGCTTGCTGGTCTTTCTTGGGCGCCCTGGAGCCTTTTTGGCAACAATGGAACCTCTCTCCTTGAAGTTCTTGATGATGCGATAGATTGTTGACTGAGGTGCAATCTTTCTAGCTGCGATACTCTTCCCTGTTAGGCCATTTTTGTGCATTGCAATGATGACTGCACATGTTTCTTTAGAGATAACCATGGTTAACAGAAGAGAAACAATGATGCCAAGCACCAGCTCCTTTTAAAGTGTCCAGTGGTGTCATTCTTACTTAATCATGACAGATTGATCTCCAGCCATGTCCTCATCAACACCCACACCTGTGTTAATGGAGCAATCACTGAAAAGAGGTTAGCTGGTCCTTTTAAGGCAGTGCTGCAATGATGTTGAAATGTGTTTTGGGTGATAAAGTTCATTTTCTAGCCAAATATTGACTTTGCAAGTAATTGCTGTTAAGCTGATCACTCTTTATAACATTCTGAAGTATATGCAAATTGCCATTAGAAAAAGTGAAGCAGTAGACTTTGTAAAAATTAATATTTGTGTCATTCTCAAAACTTTTGGCCATGACTGTACACACAATATGCTGCTAATGTGTTTAATATGTGATAATTGATAATTAATATTGTTTAACTATAATATTGCAATCCCCATATTCTTGTTATACAAAAACATTAAAACTGAAAGTCAAGCAAAGAAAAGAAATTAGCAACCTTTCTAAAGGAACCTTTTTCTTTAGAGAGAATACCGCCAATCATACCTAACCCACCGTGTCATTTAGGAGCAATTTTATATATCAGCTTATGACAGATCTACTGGAAAATGTGGTCTGCAGCACTGGGTTTTTCTTTTTGTTTTCAATAAAATGATTCTGAAATCAGTAATGGAACAGTAAGTGAACTTGTATGAATTAAGGAAATGGATCTATTTCCTGGTGTTTTTCACACAAAGGCCTTCCGTGAAATGAATGCACCTGGCTTTATCTAGAAAGATGAGGCAGTGGTTAGCTTTTCTACTTTATACAGTAGGTGACTCATGAATTCAGCACACAAATAAATTTAATAAAGCAAAATGGTACTTTGTTCTGCCTGCCCTCAATTTTTAAGATAACCAATTATTGCAACAAAAATGAAGCTTACGCACTGCAGTCAAACTAATTAGAGTAAAATTGTTCTCCATTCTCCGTTTTGATAAAAAAAATAGCCCCAAGCTATGTTAATAGTCGAAGGCAGAATGAACAGAAGAAAAGGGTTTTCTATTTAGCAGTTTCATGTACCACTGCTCTCAGAATCAATAGTTACCTGTCCCCATGACTTTATATTTTTCCTTTTCAATATCACAAAACAAGCAATTTATTTGTTCCAGTATTTTTCATTGTTTCAGCCATATATAATTATCGTAACTTTGCTTTCGGGAGCACTAAGATATTTTAAATAGAATAATATGGTTTGTAGCTTTAGCTTACCATCAAGAATTTTTAATAAAATACCTAAGACCTGCTTTTTCAACTCCCTAGTTGCAGACAAGGAGCCACATTCATCAACACTGGCGATTTTCACCCCAATCTTCATGATGGAGTGGGATGGAGAGTGAGGTTCCTCATTCTTTAAGAGGAACACACCTCTTAATAACTCAGGTGGGGTGTGAAGTGGGGCGAGCCTCCTTGTACATCTTTGCCTCAAATCCTACTTCAGACCCTGCTGGGGTAAGAATTGTGGTATAGTAAATTCATTATGAATTTGAGAAGCAGGAATCACCTCATTCTGTTCCCATCCCACCCTAGTTGAGCTTGGCAAAAATGGAGTGAGAACATAAGTCGCAAAGTTTCAGCTCAGCCTGCAGTTGCGACAAACTTTTGCAGCTTTTGAAAGCTTTTTACTCAAGAATAATGGCATAAAAACATGATGAATTGGGCCCAAGGTGTCCCTTTACTGTTCTTTTAAAAAAAAAAAAAATCAAAAAAAACAGAAGTACAGTACAATATGGTGTGACAATATATAAACTAAAATGCACCAATGTGTAAAATAAATCAACATATATACACCACTAATTGAATCTGCAACCCTAAGTGCGAATGGATAACCATCCAATGAATGAAATAAAAAAACCCAAGTGCAAAAGAAGAGGAAGGGGGGAAAAAGGACCACCAAGGCAGGTTTAGACAAAACACATATATTTATTGGAATAATATAAACAAATGCACAAACAAATAATAAAATAACAATGATGTTTATCAGAAAGCAAAAAATTCCACCCTATAATGCCCAATAATAGGGATATATATCCATATAAAGGAAACGGTATGTGATATAAGAGTGCAGGTAGAAAATCTACAAAAATAATTGTGATGGTAAAAAGTATGAATATATATGTATGTGATGCTGATGAATAACACAAAACCTAATTGTGTACTAAAAATACCAAAAAAGTTGCTAGTAACACAAGTGCACAATGAATAAATCTATGTGTGAGCTGCTCAATAGCAATGAAATGAATACCCTAAAATCAATTAACCAAGTGATGGAGAAAAACCTGTGCTCACAAAACGTGCCCAAATATAAACAAGTGCTACCATGCAACTGAAAACACAATACCTGAAACAATGCAGAGGGGCAATAAGGGTGGATATGTCGCTTCGTCCTTCCTTCGTCAGGGGAATTCCTTCGTCTGACGAAGGAATTATTTCCGAAACGCGCGTCGGGGCGCGTTCCAGGAAGCGACATATCCACCCTTATTGCCCCTCTGCATTGTTTCAGGTATTGTGTTTTCAGTTGCATGGTAGCACTTGTTTATATTTGGGCACGTTTTGTGAGCACAGGTTTTTCTCCATCGCTTGGTTAATTGATTTTAGGGTATTCATTTCATTGCTATTGAGCAGCTCACACGTAGATTTATTCATTGTGCACTTGTGTTACTAGCAACTTTTTTGGTATTTTTAGTACACAATTAGGTTTTGTGTTATTCATCAGCATCACATACATATATATTCATACTTTTTACCATCACAATTATTTTTGTAGATTTTCTACCTGCACTCTTATATCACATACCGTTTCCTTTATATGGATATATATCCCTATTATTGGGCATTATAGGGTGAAATTTTTTGCTTTGTTAAACATCATTGTTATTTTATTATTTGTTTGTGCATTTGTTTATATTATTCCAATAAATATATGTGTTTTGTCTAAACCTGCCTTGGTGGTCCTTTTTCCCCCTTCCTCTTCTTTTGCACTTGGGTTTTTTATTTTATTGTTCTTTTAGTATATTGTTTTAACAGTCTTAATCACGTTTTTTGTCACGGAAAGATCACTTACTCATTTTTTTCTGGTATTATGGATGAAAAGACCTAATGAAAGTCTATGGGTCTGTGAAACTGTGAAAAACGTGAATAGAAGACGGATTTCATTTGCATATTATTCTTTTTACCAGACTGACCATATGACTGTGACCATGTGACAATTGACCCTTTGTCCTCCGTACCATGACGTATTTGAACACGTGTACTTTTATACACACCTGTGTTATGTTTCGGTAACTGAGGAGAAATAGCAAAAGCGGTAATACACCAGAGAGGCTGGAACCTATTGGATTGCAGTAACCTGAACTAACCACATAACTAGAAGTAGCCGTGGAGCGTTCCTACGTTGATCCTAGATGCCTCGTCACAGCCTGAGAGATAACTACACCGAAAGGCAAAAAGATGAAAGCTATCTGCCCCGGAGCAGATCCCCAAAGAAAATAGGAAGCCCCCAAACATGTAATGGCGGTTAGACAAGAAGAAAGCACGGACACAGACAGAAAATAGAATGAGCAAACGCTGGGGCCCAATCTGTCTAGACAGAAAAGTACAAGAAAGAATTCTGACTGCAATCCAAACAAAAATACCAACACTTCTGATTGCCAAAAAACCTGAGATCACACGATCTCAACCACCTAAATCAGATCTCTGGTGTAACAAAACGCTATTCAGCAAATAAAAAGTAACAAAGGAGCAAAGCAAAAGTGCAGACAAAAACGGAGCACAATTGCAGCGCCAGACCCCAAAAAGGGGACAGGCTGAAGTCCACTGCAAGCAGCAAACCAGCAATGAAAATCAAACAGAGGAAAAAAAAACAGCAAACACTTATCTGAAGGAGAGCAGGAAACTAGCAGTGCTTCAAGCAAGACCAGAAGGAACAATTGATAACCGGCAAGGCTGCTGGGAACTCAGGCCTCTTATATCCTACCATTCAGTGCCAGCTGAAGGCCATTCATTAATCAGTTCATTACCCTCAGCAACCACCGGAGGGAGCCCCAGCTAAGAAGCCGCCTCCAGCATATTCACAACACACCTGTCTTTCTATTATGTGATGGCACTGATCGTGATCATGTGACTCACGGTCCCTTGATCGTGAGTCTTATACACATTCATTAGCATGCACCTGCACATTACCGCTCTTCTAACTGCGAGTCTGGTGGTCACATGACCGAACTCTTCTATCAACTCTTTGATACGAGTGAGACACTTAAAGCATGCACAATATTCCTTTACATCGATTTACTTATTTGTTACGATATTCTTGCTCAGGTGAGCAGTGATTACAGATGGGCGAATCTGAACAATAAAGTTTGGCGTCCTTACCAAACACCTACTATTCAGGCACGGACACTTAACACGGATTTCACAAGGAAGTCTGTGTTACTGTTCAGGCTCAACCCCGTGAATACCGGGTGTTTCTCGCGCTGTCTTATGCATGACAGCATGGCAAACACTGCCTCTGATTGGCTGTAAAATCATTAGGATAGTCAGGAAATAGCCAGAGGTCAGCACACGGAGCAGCTGTAGAATCTTGATGATAAGCAGCAGGTGGAAAGAAGCTAGACTAAAGGCTGAGAGCTCAATAATCTCATAAGGAACAAAGTGCAGTGCCAGGTTTAAGTAGGGTGTTCAATCAGGAGATCACAGGATTGATCCAATCAGAACTCGGGATGGAGACAATCAGGAACTAAGGATGGAGACCATCAGATATCACACAGGTATATGGTTTAGCAGGGAACTGTCCAGCGAGCTGAATAGGTCTGATTCCTGGCAGGCCCTCTCTTGGCAGGTTTGTTGTGGTACCATGTTCTTTTCTTTTGATGATAATAGATTTGATGGTGCTCCTGTCAGAGATTGGGATATTTTTTATAACCCAACTCTGTCTTGTACATCTCAACAACTTTTTTCCAGACTTGTTTGCAGATCTAGTAATTTTCACAAATGATTGGATATGGCGCTGTGAGGAGGGCAAATGAGAGCTACAAAACAAGGACGGCACCACTATACCGTCAAATTACTAATAGCTAAATGAAACAAAAAAGTTTGCGCTAATGAATACTCATATGAGCCCTTATGTGCATAAATACGAAAGTGAAAAACGAATTGTTCCTAAAACAATATTAGAAATTAGAGGAT
Organism: Oophaga sylvatica; assembly: GCA_033576555.1. NCBI lineage: Eukaryota > Metazoa > Chordata > Amphibia > Anura > Dendrobatidae > Oophaga > Oophaga sylvatica. The sequence goes on along the minus strand of JARQOD010000006.1, from coordinate 284,377,068 downwards.
GTTACCTATAATCCAGATATGAGTCTTGAGTCCAAATGAAAGTGGTGAGTCGATTTCTTTCCAGAAGTAGTAGTGGCAATGTAGAGAGGTTGTTCTTAGGAGCGGTACCCGGCCGGTGGCAAGCGCTTACCTAAGGATGCCCGTAATTACGTCCTCCGGTTGTCATAGATCGAGAGAAGCCAGCGATCAGGACCTGTGAGATGCGCATGATGAGGCTGAGCCTACAGGACGGTGTGGTGGTGCGGCAGGACCTGCCGTGACATCTTCGTCACATGACTTGCAGAAAGTGTAGAGTACGGTGCACGATGAAGACCAAGAATAGCAGGATTCCTCGTTCCTACGCGTTTTGAGAACGGCAGTTCTCTTCGTCAGGGATAATTCTGCTGTCAAATTGGCCACTTTATATAGAAATATCACTGTGCTGCATTTATTGGGAACAGATGCTATTAATCAAAAATATTAAGGTTTGCACCATAATTTACCAAGAATGATTACTCTAGAGCAGTGTTTCTCAACTCCAGTCCTCAGGACCCACCAGCAGGTCATGTTTTCAGGATTTCCTTAGTATTGCAAAGGTGATGGAATTAATGCTTGAGCAGGTGATAAAATTATCACCAGTGCAATACTAAGGAAATCCTGAAAACATGACCTGTTGGTGGGTCCTGAGGACTGGAGTTGAGAAACACTGCTCTAGAGCATAGGAACTGCATTGCTGCATAGAAAAAAATTGAAAAAAGCGCTATATGATGTATATATAAAATATGTATCTGCAAAAATTGCTATGAAAAAATGAAGGCTCTTAGCGCATAGATTGGCCAGTATATGTATGCCCAATTACCACGTCACGGTGTCCTTCGTCAATTGGGTCACTATCCTGTTATGTCACCTCTCCTGGGCAAAAAGCCTACAATTTATGGGGCAGGAATAGACCAGCTAATCTGATTAAAATCACCTGTGGCTTTCGGGAGTGAGTGCACATGTCCAAAAGGCTTAATACAAATAGACAAAAAAAGGACCAGCACATCTAAGCTAGTGGGAACAGGCGCCAACCAAAGAAAATATACAAATCAAAAATATTAAGGTTTGCACAGTAACTTACCAAGAATGATTACTCTAGAGCAGGGTCCCCAACCGCCGGTCCGCGGCCCATTACCGGGCCGTAGCAGTTCTGTTGCCGGGCCGCGGAGCCACGGCACAGAACGCTGTACACACTTGGAGCAGGCGGCTGTAGCACTGTAGTGACAGCTACAGCCGCCGGCTTCAAGAAGACATCGATACTTAACTTCCGTCGCTGCATCCCTGTCGGCCGCGGCAGCTTCCTCCTGTGCGCAGCGGTGACGTAGTACCGCTCATTAAGGTAATGAATATGGATGTGACGCCACTCCCATAGGCGTGGCATCCATATTCATGCCCTTAATGAGCGGTACTAAGTCACCGCTGCGCACAGGAGGAAGCTGCCGCGGCCGACAGGGATGCAGCGACGGAGCGAGGAGGGTAAGTATGGGGGAGGACGGGGGAGCCCAGCGGAGCCATGTATACAGGATGGGAGGAGGGAGGGGAGCCATGTATACAAGGATAAGAGGGTGGAGCAGAGCCATATATACAGGATGGGAGGTTGGGAGCGGAGCCATGTATACAGGATGGGAGGGTGGGAACGGAGCCATATATACAAGGATGGGAGGGTGGGAGCGGAGCCATGCATACAGGATGGGAGGGGGGAGCAGAGCCATGTATACAGGATGGGAGGGTGGAGCGGAGCCATGTATAAAGGATGGGAGGGGGGAGCGGAGCCATATATACAGGATGGGAGGTTGGGAGCGGAGCCATGTATACAGGATGTGAGGGTGGGAACAGAGCCATGTATATAGGATGGGAGGGTGGAGCGGAGCCATGTATACAAGGATAGGAGGGTGGGAGCAGAGCCATATATACAGGATGGGAGGGTGGGAACGGAGCCATATATACAAGGATGGGAGGGTGGGAGCGGAACCATATATACAAGGATGGGAGGGTGGGAGCAGAGTCATGTATATAGGATGGGAGGGTGGGAGCAGAGCCATGTATACAGGATGGGAAGGGGGAGCGGAGCCATATATACAGGATGGGAGGTTGGGAGCGGAACCATGTATACAGGATGGGAGGGTGGGAACAGAGCCATATATACAGGATGGGAGGGTGGGAGCGGAGCCATATATACAGGATGGGAGGTTGGGAGCGGAGCCATGTATACAGGATGGAGGGTGGGAGCGGAGCCATATATACAAGGATGGGAGGGTGGGAGCGAAGCCATGTATACAAGTATGGGAGAATGGGAGCAGAGCCATGTATATAGGATGGGAGGGTGGAGCGGAGCCATGTATACAAGGATGGGAGGGTGGAGCGGAGCCATGTATACAAGGATAGGAGGGTGGGAGCGGAGCCATATATACAGGATGGGAGGTTGGGAGCGGAGCCATGTATACAGGATGTATACATGTGCACACTGTCACACCAGCGATCTGGTATTATACAATGATGTCCCACCCTGGGACAAAGTAAAAAAAAATAACAAGTGTTTAAAAAAATCATAAAAAAAAAAAAATATTCCCCAATAAAAAAAATAAAACAATAAAAGTACACATATTTGGTATCGCCGCGTCCGTAACGACCCGCCCTATAAAACTGACCCATTAGTTTACTCCTTTAGTGAACCCCTTAAACAATAAAAAATAAAAACAACGCAAAAAAACAATGCTTTATCATCACACCACCGAACAAAAAGTGGAATAACACGCAATCAAAAAGACCTATATAAATAAACATGGTACCACTGAAAACATCATCTTGTCCCGCAAAAAACGAGCCACCATACAGCATCATCAGAGAAAAAATTAAAAAGTTATAGCTCGCAGAATAAAGCGATGCAAAAATAATGATTTTTTATATAAAATTGTTTTTATTGTATAAAAGCGCCAAAACATTAAAAAATGATATAAATGAGGTATCGCCGTAATCGTACTGACCCGAAGAATAAAACTGCTTTATCAATTTTACCACACACGGAACGGTATAAACGCCCCCCCCAAAAGAAATTCATGAATTGCTGATTTTTGTTCATTCTAACCTCCCAAAAATTGTAATAAAAGGTGATCAAAAAATGTCACATGCCCAAAACTGGTACCAATAAAAATGTCAACTCGTACTGCAAAAAAAAAGACCTCACATGACTCTGTGGGCCAAAATATGCAAAAATTATAGCTCTCAAAATGCGGTGATGCAAAAACTATTTTTTTGCAATAAAAAGCGTCTTTTAGCGTGACAGCTGCCAATCATAAAAACCCACTATAAACAGTAAATCAAACCCCCCTTGTCACCTCCTTAGTTAGGGAAAAATAATAAACTTAAAACAATGTATTTATTTCCATTTTCCCGTTAGGGTTAGAGTTAGGGTTGGGGCTAAAGTTAGGTTTAGGGTTGGGGCTAAAGTTAGAATTAGGGTTAGGGTTGGGATTAGGGTTGGGATTAGGGTTAGGGGTGTGTTAGGGTTAGGGTTATGATTAGGGTTAAGGGTGTGTTGGGGTTAGGGTTGGAGTTAGAATTGGGGGTTTCCACTGTTTAGGCACATCAGGGGCTCTCCAAATGTGAAATGGCGTCTGATCTCAATTCCAGCCAATTCTGCGTTGAAAAAGTAAAGCGGTGCTCCTTCCCTTCTGACCTCTGCCATGCGCGCAAACAGTAGTTTACCCCCACATATGGGGTATCAGCATACTCAGGACAAATTGCAAAATAACTCTTGGGTCTAATTTCTTCTGTTACCCTTGGGAAAAAAATTTGGGGTGAAAATATCATTTTTGTGGAAAAAAATTATGATAAATTTTTTTTTTTATGGCTCTACATTATAAACTTCTGTGAAGCACTTGGGGGTTCAAAGTTCTCCCCACATATCTAGATAAGTTCCTTGGGTGGTCTAGTTTCCAAAATGGGGTCATTTGTGGGGGGTTTCCAATGTTTAGGCACATAAGGGGCTCTCCAAATGCGACATGACACCCCAGACCATTCCATCAAAGTCTGCAATCCAAAACGTTACTACTTCCCTTCTGAGCCCCAACGTGTGCCTACGCAGTAGTTTTCTCCCACATATGGGGTATCAGCGTACTCAGGACAAATTGGACAACAACTTTTGGCGTCCAATTTCATCTGTTACCCTTGTGAAAATAAAATATTGGGGGTGAAAAAATCATTTCAGTAAAAAAAAAAATGATATTTTTGTTTTTATGGCTGTACGTTATAAACTTCTGTGAAGTACTAGGGGGTTCATAGCGCTCACCACAAATCTAGATAAGTTCCTTGGGGGGGTCTATTTTCCAAAATGGGGTCACTTGTGGGGGATTTCCACTGTTTAGGCACATCAGGGGCTCTCCAAATGCGACATGACGCCTGCAGACCATTCCATCAAAGTCTGCAATCCAAAACGTCACTACTTCCCTTTCGAGCCCCGACGTGTGCCCATACAGTAGTTTTCTCCCACATAAAGGGTATCAGCGTACTCAGGACAAATTTGACAACAACTTTTGGGGTCCAATTTCTCCTGTTACCCTGTTAAAATAAAATATTGGGGGCGAAAAAAAATCATTTTTGTAAAAAAAAAAAAGATATTTTATTTTAACGGCTGTACGTTATAAACTTCCTGGGAAAATAAAAAGTTGGGGACTAAAAGATCATGTTTGTGGAAAAAATATGATTTTTTTATTTTAATGCTCGAGCGTTATAAACTTTAGTGAAACACCTGGGGGTTCAAAGTTCTCACCACACATCTAGATAAGTTCCTTGAGGGATTTAGTTTCCAAAATGGTGTCATTTGTGGGTGGTTTCCACTGTTTAGGCACATCAGTGGCTCTCCAAACACGACATGGCGACCAGCCAACTCTGCTTTGAAACAGTCAAACGGCGCTCCTTCCCTTCCGAGCTGTGCCATGCACCCAAACAGTAGTTTACCCCCACATATGGGGTATCAGCGTACTCAGGACAAATTGCACAATAACTTTTGGGCTCTTGTTACCCTTGGGAAAATAAAAATTGGGGTGAAAAGATCATTTTTGTGGAAAAAATATGATTTTTTAATTTTATGGCTCTACGTTATAAACTTCTGTGAAGCGCTTGGGGGTTCAAATTGCTCACCACAGATCTAGATAAGTTCCTTAGGGGTCTAGTTTCCAAAATGGGGTCACTTGTTGGGGGTTTCCACTGTTTAGGCCTATCAAGGGCTATCCAAATGCAACATGGCGTCCAATCTTAATTCCAGCCAATTTTGGTTGGAAAAAGTCAAATGGCGCTCCTTTCATTCTGAGCTCTGCCGTGCGCCCAAACAGTGGTTCCCCCCAACATATGGGGTATCGGCGTACTCAGGACAAATTGGACAACAACTTTTGTGGTCCAATTTCTCTTGTTACCCTTGGGAAAATAAAAAATTGGTGACTAAAAGATATTTTGTGTGGGAAAAAAATAGGAATTTTCATTTTCATGCCCGGGCATTATAAACTTGTGTGAAGTATTTGGGGGTTCAAAGTGCTCACCACAGATCTAGATAAGTTCCTTAAGAGGTCTAGTTTGCAAAATGGGGTCACTTGTGGGGGGTTTCCACTGTTTAGGCACATCTGGGGCAATGCAAACGGAACATGACCCCCATCAACATCTGCATTCCAAAACGTTATTACTTCCTTTCCAAGCCCTGACGTGTGCCCAAACAGTTTCCCCCCCCACATATGGGGTATCAGTGTACTCAGGACAAATTGGACAACAACTTTTGGGGTCCAATTTTCTTGGGAAAAATAAAAAATTGGGGAATAAAAAATCATTTTTGTGAAAAATTGTTGTTGTTTTTTCACACCCAGGCATTATAAACTTTTGTGAAACACTTGGGGGTTCAAAGTGCTCACAATAGATCTTGATAAGATCCATAGGGGGTCTAGTTTCCAAAATGGTGTCACTTGTGGCGGGTTTCCACTGTTTAGGTGCATCAGGGGCTCTCCAAACACAACATGGCGTCCAATCTCAATTCCAGCCAATTTTGGTTTGAAAAAGTCAAACGGCGCTCCTTCCATTCCGATACCGGCCGTGCACCCAAAGAGTGGTTTTCCCCCACATATGGGGTATTGGCGTACTCAGGAGAAATTGCACAACAACTTTATCTGTCCTTTTTCTCCTTTTACCATTGTGAAAGTAAAAAAAAGTTTGTAAAAGATCATTTTTGTGACTAAAAAGTTAAATATTAATTTTTTCCTTCCACGTTGCTTCAGCTCCTGTGAAGCACCTGAAGGGTTAATAAACTTATTGAATGTGGTTTTGAGTACCTTGAGGGTGCAGTTTTTAGAATGGTGTCACTTTTGGGTATTTTCTGCCATATAGACCCCTCAAAGTGACTTCAAATGTGAGGTGGTCCCTAAAAAATGGCTTTGTAATTTTTTTTGTAAAAATGAGAAATCGCTGGTCAACTTTTAACCCTTATAATTTCCTAACAAAAAAAAATTTTGGTTCCAAAATTGTGCTGACGTAAAGTAGACATGTGGGAAATGTTATTTATTAACTATTTTGTGTGACATATTTCTCTGTTTTAAGGGAATAAAAATTCAAAGTTTGAAAATCGCAAAATTTCAAAATTTTTGCCATATTTGCGTTTTTTTCAAAAATACACGCAAGTTATATCGAAGAAATTTTACCACTAACGTGAAGTACAATATGTCACGAGAATCGCAAAGATCTGTTGAAGCGTTCCAGAGTTATAATCTCATAAAGAGACAGTGGTCAGAATTGTAAAAATTGGCCCGGTCATTAACGTGCAAACCACCCTTGGGGTTAAGGGGTTAAATTTATTCAAAAGCAAAGAGTTCAATTTCGCTATTTAATCCTCTTGTTTTAAGGGAGTCTAGCTGAAATATCCATTTCGTTTCAGCACGAGACATCTTTCTTATAAAATCGCCCTTTCTCCAATCTTTTTTGACTATTTCAATGGCTTTGGCATTTGTGCCAATTTCTCCGAACATTATTTTGAATATCATAACTGATCTATTATTGGCACAAATGCCACAGACATTGAAATAGTCAAAAAAGATTGGAGAAAGGGTGATATTTCTATATAAAGTGGCCAATTTGACAGCAGGATTATCCCTGACGGAGAACCGCCGTTCTCGAAACGTGTAGGAACGAGGAATCCTGCTATTCTTGGTCTTCATCGTGCACCGTACTCTACACTTTATGCAAGTCACATGACGAAGACGTCACGGCAGGTCCTGACGCACCACCACACGCGTCCTGTAGGCTCAGCCGCATCACGCGCATCTCACAGGTCCTGATCGCTGGCTTCTCTCGATCTGTGACAACCGGAGGACGTAATTACAGGCATCCTTATGTAAGCGCTTGCCACCGGCCGGGGTACCGCTCCTAAGAACAACCTCTCTACACTGCCACTACTCCTTCTGGAAAGAAATCGACTCACCGCTGTCATTTGGACTCAAGACTCATATCTGGATTATAGGTAACATCCTCTAATTTCTAACATTGTTTTAGGAACAATTCGTTTTTAACTTTCGTATTTATGCACATAAGGGCTCATATGAGTATTCATTAGCGCAAACTTTTTTGTTTCATTTTGTTTGCAGATCTCCTTAGTCTTCATGGTGTTGTTTGGCTAGTGGTGCCTCTTGCTTAACCCCTTAACGACCAAGCCATTTTGTAGGTTAAAGACCAGGCCAATTTTTACATTTCTGACCACTGTTTCTTTATGAGGTTATAACTCTGGAATGCTTCAATGGATCTTGGCGATTCGGAGCATGTTTTCTCGTGACATATTGTACTTCATGATAGTGGTAAAATTTCTTCAATATAACTTGCGTTTATTTATGAAAAAAAACGGAAATATGGCAAAAATTTTGAAAATTTTGCAATTTTCAAACTTTTAATTTTTATGCCATTAAATCAGAGAGATATGTACAAAAATTAGTTAATAAATAACATTTCCCAGATGTCTACTTTACATCAGCACAATTTTGGAACCAAAATTTTTTTTTGTTAGGAAGTTATAAGTGTTAAAAGTTGACCAGCAATTTCTCATTTTTCCAACAAAATTTACAAAATCATTTTTTTTAGGGGCCACCTCACATTTGAAGTGAATTTGAGGGGTCAATATGACAGAAAATACCCAAAAGTGACACCATTCTAAAAACTGCACCCCTCAACATGTTCAAAGCCACATTCAAGAAGTTTATTAACCCTTTAGGTACTTCACAAGAATTGAAGCAATGTGGAAGGAAAAAATTAACATTTAACTTTTTTTCCCAAAATTTTTCTTTCGACACAATTTTTTAAAATTTTGTCAAGGGTATCAGTAGAAAATGAACCACAATTTGTTGTACAATTTCTCCTGAGTACATCGATACCCCATGTGTGGGGGTAAACCACTATTTGGGCGCATGGCAGAGCTCGGAAGGGAAGCAGCGCCATTTGACTTTTTTGGCTGGAATTGAGATTGGACGCCATGTCGCATTTGGAGAGTCCCTGTGTGCCTAAACAGTGGAAACCCCCCACAAGTGACCCCATTTTGGAAACTAGACCCCCCAAGTAACTTATCTAAATGTGTAGTGAGAGCTTTGAACCCCCAAGGGCTTCACAGAAGGTTATAACGTAGAGCCGTAAAATTAAAAAATCATATTTTTTTTCCACAAAAATGATCTTTTCATCCCAATTTTTATTTTCCAAAGGATAAAAGGACCCCAAAAGTTATTTTGCAATTAGTCCTGAGTACGCTGATACCCCATATGTGGGGGTAAACCACTATTTGGGTGCATGGCAGAGCTCGGAAGGGAAGCAGCGCCATTTGACTTTTTTGGCTGGAATTGAGATTGGACGCCATGTCGCATTTGGAGAGTCCCTGTGTGCCTAAACAGTGGAAACCCCCCACAAGTGACCCCATTTTGGAAACTAGACCCCCAAAGTAACTTATCTAAATGTGTAGTGAGAGCTTTGAACCCCCAAGGGCTTCACAGAAGGTTATAACGTAGAGCCGTAAAATTAAAAAATCATATTTTTTCCACAAAAATGATCTTTTCATCCCAATTTTTATTTTCCAAAGGATAAAAGGACCCCAAAAGTTATTGTGCAATTAGTCCTGAGTACGCTGATACCCCATATGTGAGGGTAAACCACTATTTGGGTGCATGGCAGAGCTCGGAAGGGAAGCAGCGCCATTTGACTTTTTTGGCTGGAATTGAGATTGGACACCATGTCGTATTTGGAGAGCCCCTGTGTGCCTAAACAGTGGATACCCCCCACAAGTAACCCCATTTTGGAAACTAGACCCCCCAAGGAACTTATCTAGATGTGTGGTGAGAGCTTTGAACCCCCAAGGGCTTCACAGAAGGTTATAACGTAGAGCTGTAAAATTAAAAAATCATATCTTTTCCACTAAAATGATCTTTCCACCCCCAATTGTTATTTTCCAAAGGGTAACAGGACCCCAAAAGTTATTGTGCAATTTGTCCTGAGTATGCTGATACCCCATATGTGGGGTAAACCACTATTTTGACGCATGGCAGAGCTGGAAAGGGAAGGAGCGCCTTTTTCAAATGCAGATTTTGATGGAATGGTCTGCGGGTGTCATGTCACGTTTGGAGAGCCCCTGATGTGCCTAAACAGTAGAAACCCCCCACAAGTGACTCCATTGTGGAAACTAGACACCCCAAGGAACTTATCTAGATGTGTGGTGAGCACTTTGAACCCCCAAGTGCTTCACAGAAGTTTATAACGTAGAGCCGTGAAAATAAATATATCATATTTTTTTCCCCAAAAATAATCTTTTTGCCCCCAATTTTTATTTTTATAAGGGTAACAGGAGAAATAGGACCCCAAAAGCTATTGTGCAATTTGTCCTGAGTACGCTGATATCCCATATGTGGGGGGGAACCACTATTTTGACGCATGGCAGAGCTCGGAAGGGAAGGAGCACCGTTTTTAAATGCAGACTTTGATGGAATGGTCTGGGGTGTCATGTCGCGCTTGGAGAGCCCCTGATGTGCCTAAACAGTAGAAACCCCCCACAAATGACCCCATTTTGCAAACTAGACCCCCCAAGGAACTTATCTAGATGTGTGGTCAGCACTTTGAACCCCCAAGGGCTTCACAGAAGTTTATAATGTAGAGCCGTGAAAATAAAAAAATCATATTTTTTTCCACAAAAATGACCTTTTTGCCCCAAATTTTTATTTTTCTAAGGGTAACAGGAGAAATAGGACCCCAAAAGCTATTGTGCATTTTGTCCTGAGTACGCTGATACCCCATATGTGGGGGGAACCACTGTGATCGCCTTACTGCGATCTTTGGGAGGCACAATGAACAAATCCACAAAAGGTGAAGAATTGGTTTTCTTTTTTACGCCGTTCCTCGTGCGGTATTAGTGATTAGGCGACTTTATTCCTCGGATCGGTGCGATTACAGTGATACCAGATTTACGCCCTTTTTTCATGTTTAGCTTCTGTCACACACTAAAAGATGCTTTTTCTTGGAATAATTTTTTGTAAGAAATTTTTGCATCGCCGTATTTTGAGAGCTATAATTTTTCCATATTTCAGCCGACAGAGTTATCTGTGGGCTTATTTTTTGCGGGACGAGCTGACGTTTTTATTGGTACCATATTCAGGCACATAACGTTTTTTGATCGTTTCCTATTCCGATTTTTGTGGAATCAGAATGAACAAAAACCAGCAATTCAGGAATTGTTTTTTTTTTTTTTTTTTTTCCTCCGTTCCGTGTGTGGTAAAATTGATAAAGCAGATTTATTCTTCGGGTCACTACGGTGACGGCGATTCCTCATTTATATATTTTTTTTTATATTTTGGCGTTTTTTACACAATAAAAAATTTTATAGAAAAAAATAATTATTTTTGCATCAGTTTATTCCGCGAGCTATAACTTTTTTATTTTTTCGCTGATGACGCTGTATAGCAGCTTGTTTTTTGCGGGACAAGATGACGTTTTCAGCGGTACCATGATTATTTATATCTGACTTTTTGATCGCGTGTTATTGCACTTTTTCCAAGCGGTATAATGATACAGCTTGGAAAAAGTATAATTTACTACTTTTTTGTGTTTTTTTTTACGGCTTTCACTGAATGGGTTAACTAGGGTTACGCTTTTATAGATGGGATTTTTACGGACGTGGCGATACCTAACATGTGTATGTTTTTTGTTTTTTTATTTTTTTATTACATAAAAATGTGTATTTTTTAGGGATTTTTTTAAAATTATTTTTTAATATTTTTTTTTACAATTTTTTTTAAAAAATGATTTTTTTTTAACTTGTCCCTTTATGGGACTTTCACTTTTTTTACTTTTTATTGCAGTTACAATGCATTGCAATGCTCTGGCATTGCAATGCATTGCAACTATAGTGGAAGCTGCTGTGACAATGATCACAGAAGCTTTCCGTAGCTAGATGACCCGGAGGTTGTCATGACAACCCCCGGGTCATCAAGGCAGAGATCGGGCCCTGCAAATACATTGCAGGGTGCCGATCTGAGGCAGAGGGAGCTCCCGACCCTCTGCCTCCCCCCTGAGCTCTGCGATCGCGCTCGATCGCAGCAGTCAGGGGGTTAACAGCCAGGGGCGGTGGGGGCTCCGCTCCTGGCTGCCAGTGCAGGAAGCCTGGCCACTGCAGTGCCGGCTCCTGCACTGATCGCGCTGGAGAAGCTGAAATTTCAGCTTCTCCTGCACGATCGCTGCTGTGTTTGGTCAGTCAGATTGACTGACCAAGCACAGCGCTGTAGGTGCGGGGACCGACGGCAAAGGTCCCCGCACCGCTTGCCGTGCCTGTCAGCTGTCTGTGTCAGCTGTCGGCACTGATCTACCACTGCGTGTTTACACGCAGTGGTAGATCAAAGCCATGACGTGCAGAGTCCGTCCTGGTGCCGGAACTGACACCTTGCCATGACGGACTCTGCACGTCAGTGGACATTAAGGGGTTAATGGTGTTGCAGTCTCTGTGGCCTTTCAGAAAAGTTGTGTGTATACAGTTGTGCTGAAAAGTTTACATACCTCAGCAGAATTTTTGCTTTCTTGGCCTTTTTTCAGAGAATATGAATGATAACACCAAAACTTTTTCTCCACTCATGGTTAGTGGTTGATTGAAGCCATTTATTGTCAAACTACTGTGTTTTCTCTTTTTAAATCATAATGTCTCACTTCCAGTGAGAACGCCCTTGCTCCATACACTAGTATAAGGTGAAGCCTCCCCCATTAGATAGATGCGCCCACTGGATGGCGGCATCACTAAACAGGTTGTGGTCAATAAAGTGCATAGAGTGGGGCCACATCAATTAGATTGACTCTGATGGGAAGTATGCATATTGCTTACATCACGGCCATCATACAGAGTGTCTGCAGGCTTTTCATTTTAGACCAGACAACCCCTTTAACTCCCTCCCATTTTTCCCGGCACGTCAGCTGGTTTGAACAGCTAACAAGTGCCCGGAACAGCCGCGGGTGGAATCGCGATCCACTCGTGGCTATTAATCTGTTAAATACCGCTGTCAAACTCTGACCGCGGCATTTAACATGCGCTTCCGGCAATCGTAGCAAAAATCCGCTCACCAGTGCTGTGAGCTCTGCCCAGTGGTTGGCGCTCATAGCAAGTGAGTATTTCTACTACATAGAGGCAATATGATCATCGCCTGTATGTAGCAGAGCCGATCGGGTTATGGCAGCTTCTAGTCTCCCATGGAGACTATTGAAGCATGCCAAAAGTAAAAGAAAAGTTTTTAAAATTATAAAGAAATAAAAAAATATAAAAGTTCAAATCACCCGCCTTTTGGCCCATTCAAAATAAAAGAAAAATTAATCAAACATACACATATTTAGTATCACCGTGTTCAGAATCGCCCGATATATTTAAAAAAAAAAGCCTTATCGCTAAACGGCATAGCAAGAAAAAAGTTAAAATGCCAGAATTACACATTTTTGGTCACCGTGATATTGCATTAAAATGAAATAACGGGCGATAAAAGATCATATCCGCACCAAAATGGTATCATTAAAAACATCAGCTCGGCACGCAAAAAATAAGCCCTCGCCCAACCCGAGATCACGAAACGCTACGGGTATCGGAAAAAGGCACACTTTTTTTTCCTTTTTTTTAACAAAATTTGGATTTTTTTTCACCACTTAGCTAAAAAAAGAACCTCGACATGTATGATGTCTATGAACTCGTAATCTCCTGAAGAATCATAATGGCATGTCAGTTTTAGCAAGTGTGGGATTGCACTTTTTTTGCAATTTCACCGCACTTGGAATTTTTTTCCCATTTTATAGTACACGACATGGTAAAAGCAATGGTGTCCTTCAAAAGTGCAACTCCTCCCGCAAAAAACAAGCCCTCACATGGACATGTTGAAGGAAAAGTTAAATGTTATGACTCTGGGAATAAGGGGAGCGAAAAACGAAAATGCAAGCAGCTAAAATACCTCTGGGGGTTAAGGGTTAATGGTCTTCTTTCATCATCAGATAAATGTGACTGTTGAGAAGCATTTTGATAGTTCAATGCATAAATAACATAAATCCATGTATTTTGGCTCAGAATCTGGTAGAATGTTATACTTAAACAGAGAAGTGAATAATATTTACATAATATTATATCTGTTTACAGGAGGATCAAAATGTAATTTTTAGAGATGTCTCAGCATTATCTTTTACTCTTGAAGTGGCAATGTTTACTATTCTTTCATTTAGTAAAATATTAGGAGACTGAAATAACTAAACATTTTAGAAAGGGACCAAAGACAAATGTACGTGTCAGATTTAGTAATGGATGGATTGATGATTACAAAGCTGCTTTGGGTGAGAATTTGATTGAATTCCTAAAACTATGTAAGTATGACATAAGGACTTGTTTTCTGGCAGAAAATACAGTAATAAATTAATGAGTCACTGTGTCTGTAAATATGATATTTGCCTTTATATAGCTGAGCTATGACTACCGTCTATCAAATGCTCCACTTGGCCTCTAACTTGAAGACAAAAACATTTTTGTATTTTGTAGAAATTAGAAAATGAATATTCAACCAGAAAAATACTTTTAATGTAGAAAGTTGTTATACTTTGGATTTAGTAAAAAATAATAAAACAACTCTGTTTAAAGCTGTGTCTACTCTTTAAAGAAGTAACTTTTTACCTTTATTCTGGGGGTCATTATGAATATGGCAATTACTCTTGATAAACCTCTTAAATGCCATGTACAATTACTGACAGCCGCATTAAAACTGTGCCATCCTGGTGGTGGGTCGGTACTAACATCTATCACCCTCCTCACCTGGGTTTTTTTTGTGAAACATTGTACTTTTTGATAGTAGTAAATTTGGGTCAACATGATTTGCATTTATTTCTGAAACTATCTAAAATTTGACAAAAAAACTTTGAAAAATGTGCAATTTTTTAGTTTATTAATTTACTCATTTATATGGCAGGTTCACACAATCATTTTTTTTTATCCAAGAAAAATGGTCCAAGTATTTTGATCAGACTTTGATCACAGTGGATGAGGTTTTATCAGATGTGGAGAGAAAAAAAGTTTCTTCACCTTCTCTATTCTGTCAGTCCATGAAAATTGGGCTGCACTCGGATGTCATCAGAGCGCTGTCAAATGTTTTTCACATATCTATAAATTCGTATTGCTGATTTTGATCCAATACTCAGATCAAATCTGACCAATGACATTGCATTACGCCCTGCAGCTACAACATCTTACGAATTATCATGCCTTGTTCCTAGTAGTTCCTAGGCGAGCACAGTTTGTTTGGCAGAGTTGGTTTCCATCTTCAGAGTAACTGGGCAATTGTCTCTTCTGTAGAGTGTAAGCTCTTATGTTTATCAAGGTTTTCTTTTTCTCTCTTATTGTTCTCTCTCTCTTTTCTTTTTCTCTACTCTCTTTCCTATTCCAGTATTGAGATTCACACAGATTTATTTGCCGTGAGTTAAATTTATTTTGAAATTTCAGTGAATGTGAATTTCAAAAGATTCGCTCATCTCTAGTTAAAAGTTTAGGAGCAATGTATTTTAAGAAAACTACCGTATTTTTCGTACTGTAAGACGCACCGGACCATAAGACGCACCCCAAATTTTGGAGTGAAAATAGCAGAAGACAAGACAAAGTACATTTTAATTAATAGATCTTGGAATAATAATAAATTCCACAATTGGATGTGTTAAAATAAAATGTTTCTGTGCTGAGATAATCTTATAATACGCTACAGAGATGGCTGTCAGTTAAAGTGCCAGGGCTTGCTTACTGCCACCGATCTTTATATAATGAGTGGTGACTGAAGCTACTAAGGAGCTCCTCCATGACTGAAAGCTGTCAGCTGATGGAAGAAATAAAATTAATTTCAGGCAGCCACACAGGATTGGTACATTGTTAACCCACTGTTATCTGCAGTTCAATAGTATTTGAATACATTACCGGTAGTGTTGAGCATTCCGATACCGCAAGTATCGGGTATCGGCCGATATTCGCGTTATCGGAATTCCGATACTTAATTCCGATACTTTTTCAATATCGTATACCGGAATCGGAAGTTCCCATAATTCTTTGAGAGGCAATGTGATGTTAGTCAGCCAATGATGAATCTTATGAAGTGTGGGCACATCCTGTAATGCTGCGGTCATCTTAACTAATGGCATGGCTGTGATTGGCTGCTGAAATGATGTCAGAATGCACTATAAAAGGCGCCGCAGCCATTTTAGCGTCACTGTGCTGTGAACTCAGTTAGGGACAGAACGCTACTCTGCTCACTCTGAGGGACAGTTAGATATTGCGATTTTGTGTACTACTGTGCTTGAGGCAGGCTAGTTTACCAACCGCTGTGTAAAGCTTCATTTTGCCAGTGTTGTTTTAACAGCTCTGTGCAAGGTGTGTGTGTGACAGTGCAGGTGACGCTGCAGTTTGCTCTGCATCCACCGCTGTTTGTAGGCATCTGCACGTGTCACTGACTTTTTTTTTTTTATTTTATTTTGTGGAATTGGTGCAGCTCCATTATATTAGAAAAAAATCAAATCTATTAGTGTGACGTGCTTCCATCCGTATACAATACATTGGTTGCAAACACTATAGAAGTACAGAAAGGAGCCTTTCACAGCTACTGAACAGTTGTCTGCAGGGTTTACTGTAGTCTGTGAGCTTTTAATTTTGTGAGTGCAGATTACGCTCCAGTTAGTTCTTCAACCACTGCCGGTTGTAGTCTGCTGAGCGTGTGTCACTGCCTCATCCTTCACATTTTTCTCTAATTGGTGCTGCTCCATTTTAGTGGAAAAAAATCTAATCTATTAGTGTGACGCGCTTCCATCCGTATACAATACATTGGTTGCAAACACTATAGAAGTACACAAAGGGGCCTTTAACAGCTACTGAACAGTTGTGTTTCAGTGTTCACTGTAGTCTGTGAGCTTTTCATTTTGTGAGTGCAGATTACGCTCCAGTTTGTTCTTCAACCACTGCCGGTTGTAGTCTGCTGAGCGTGTGTCACTGCCTCATCCTTCACATTTTTCTCTAATTGGTGCTGCTCCATTTTAGTGGAAAAAAATCTAATCTATTAGTGTGACGCGCTTCCATCCGTATACAATACATTGGTTGCAAACACTATAGAAGTACACAAAGGGGCCTTTAACAGCTACTGAACAGTTGTGTTTCAGTGTTCACTGTAGTCTGTGAGCTTTTCATTTTTTGAGTGCAGATTACGCTCCAGTTTGTTCTTCAACCACTGCCGGTTGTAGTCTGCTGAGCGTGTGTCACTGCCTCATCCTTCACATTTTTCTCTAATTGGTGCTGCTCCATTTTAGTGGAAAAAAATCTAATCTATTAGTGTGACGCGCTTCCATCCGTATACAATACATTGGTTTTCAAACACTATAGAAGTACACAAAGGGATCTTTAACAGCTACTGAACAGTTGTGTTTCAGTGTTCACTGTAGTCTGTGAGCTTTTCATTTTGTGAGTGCAGATTACGCTCCAGTTTGTTCTTCAACCACTGCCGGTTGTAGTCTGCTGAGCGTGTGTCACTGCCTCATCCTTCACATTTTTCTCTAATTGGTGCTGCTCCATTTTAGTGGAAAAAA
>JARQOD010000006.1:284324056-284359841 GCA_033576555.1 Oophaga sylvatica | reverse complement strand
AAAAAAAAAAAAGATTTTTTATTTTACGGCTGTACGTTAAAAACTTTAGTGAAACACCTGGGGGTTCAAAGTTCTCACCACACATCTATATAAGTTCCTTGAGGGTCTAGTTTCCAAAATGGTGTCATTTATGGGGGTTTCCACTGTTTAGACAGATCAGGAGCTCTCCAAACACGACATGGTGTCCAGCCAATTCTGCGTGTTGAAAAAGTCAGACAGCGCTCCTTCCCTTCCAAACTCTGCCATGCACCCAAACAGTGGTTTACCCCCACATATGGGGTATCAGCGCACTCAGGACAAATTGCACAATAACTTTTGGAGTCTTGTTACCCTTGGAAAAATAAAAATTGGGGTGAAAAGATCATTTTTGTGGAAAAAATATGATTTTTAAATTTTACGGCTCTACGTTATAAACTTGTGTGAAGCACTTGGGGGTTCAAATTGCTCATCAAAAATCTAGATAAGTTCCTTAGGGGGTCTAGTTTCCCAAATGGGGTCATTTGTGGGGGGTTTCCACTGTTTAGGCACATCAGGGGCTCTCCAAATGCAACATGGCATCCAAACTCAATTCCAGCCAATTTTGGTTGGAAAAAGTCAAATGGTGCTCCTTCCATTCCGAGCTCTGCCGTGCGCCCAAACAGTGGTTCCCCCCCACATATGGGGTATCAGCGTACTCAGGACAAATTGTACAACAACTTACGTGGTCCAATTTCTCCTGTTACCCTTGGGAAAATAAAAAATTAGTGACTAAAAGATAATTTTTGTGGGAAAAAAATAGGATTTTTTATTTTCATGCCCGGGCATTATAAACTTGTGTGAAGCACTTGGGGGTTCAAAGTGCTCACCAAAGATCTAGATAAGTTCCTTAGGGGGTCTAGTTTCCAAAATGGGGTCACTTGTGGGGGTTTCCACTGTTTAGGCTCATCTGGGGCACTGCAAACGGAACATGACCCCCATTAACGTCTGCATTCCAAAACGTTACTACTTCCTTTCCAAGCCCTGTCGTGCGCCCAAACAGTCCCCCCCCCCACATATGGCGTATCAGCGTACTCAGGACAAATTGGACAACAACTTTTGGGGTCCAATTTCCTTGGGAAAATTCAAAAATTTGGGACTAAAAAATCATTTTTGTGGAAAATTGATTTTTTTTTTTTCACACCCAGGCTTTATAAACTTTTGTGAAACACTTGAGGGTTCAAAGTGCTCACAACAGATCTAGATAAGTACCTTAGGGGGTCTAGTTTCCAAAATGGTGACACTTGTGGGGGTTTCCACTGTTTTGGCGCATCAGGGGCTCTCCAAACGCGACATGGCATCCAATCTAAATTCCAGCCAATTTTAGTTTGAAAAAGTCAAACGTCGCTCCTTCCCTTACGAGCTCTGCCGTGTGCCCAAACAGTGGTTTTCCCCCACATATGGGGTATTGGCGTACTCAGGAGAAATTGCATAACAACCTTATCTGTCCATTTTCTCCTTTTACCCTTGTGAAAATAAAAAAAAAGTTTGTAAAAGATAATTTTTGTGGCTAAAAAGTAAAATATTCATTTTTTCCTTCCACGTTGCTTTAGTTACTGTGAAGCACCTGAAGGGTTAATAAACTTCTTGAATGTGGTTTTGAGTACCTTGAGGGGTGCAGTTTTTAGAATGGTGTCACTTTTGGGTATTTTCTGCCATATAGACCCCTCAAAGTGACTTCAAATGTGAGGTGGTCCCTAAAAAAAATGGCTTTGTAAATTTTGTTGTAAAAATGAGAAATCGCTGGTCAACTTTTAACCCTTATAACTTCCTAACAAAAAAAAATTTTGGTTCCAAAATTGTGCTGATGTAAAGTAGACATGTGGGAAATGTTATTTCTTAACTATTTTGTGTGACATATAGTGTTGAGCGATACTGCTCGATATCTAAAAATATCGTATCGGAATGGTATCGCCGATATCACTAAATATCGTCGATATCCGATTCCGATACCGGAAGTCCCATGTAAGTCTATGGGAACAAAATATCGCAACAAAAAAAAACCTTTCTTTCGTTGTAAACACAAAATATACACACATAGAATACATATATATATATACATGTCATTGTGACATATATATATACATATATTTATAGTTTATACACTTCTACATAGTAAAATAGACTCTGATTCAATTGCCGGGTAAAGCCGTGACATACCCCATAGAAGTCGACGGGCTCGGTGCCGAGTACCCCCAAAACCTCTGGCTCTGTGCGACTCAACTTGGGCGTCACGAACAGGATTCTGTAGCTCGCTATAAGCGAGTCCTGTGTGCCTGAATTGAACTGGTTTTGTGCTTGAGAATTGCTAAAATCATCAGAGAATGTATTTGCCATTTTTCCGCAATATCTGCGTCACGATGAGGCACTGGTGAAGAAGAAGGGCGTGCTCTTCGTGGGTGTACAATCACTCAGTGGCGCGAAAACGATGGCCGACCACTCTAAATGGTACTGCAATGTAAGATCGTGCCCCACAGCTCTTCAGTTCCGCCTCCTCATCCTCCTCAGTGTGCGGAAACTAACACGAAGGTCCCGCCTCCCTACAAAAGAGGGGCCCTCTCCAGATGCTAATGACACATGTGACTTGGCAGAGATGGCTAATGGACACGAGCAGAAGTGTGAAGGGATGGAGCAGTCAGAGCTCTCCCCAAACGGAAGCGACCCGATCGCCACGGAACCACCGTTGGGCACCCGGCCTGGAAACCCTCCTACGCTACAAGAAGCGGAGGATACCCTAAGAGGCCTGGCCCGGCACCAGGAGGAGGTCGCCAGGATGGAAGCCAGCTGGCGTGCCCTAAAACTAAACTTGGAGCGGCGCCAATCCCTCTTACCTGAAGTGTCTGTACCGGAAGGTGAGGCACCCGTTCTAGTAGAGGAGTCCGTGCGGGCATCCCAGCCCTTGCAATGTGATCCGGTTGACGTTGTCGCAGTGGAGGCACCCGTTCCTGCAAAAAACTCTGCACCGGCAGCACCCCAGATCCCGCTGTCTGCCCCCGTCGCTGAGACAGAAGAAGCGACACCCGTCCTCATGGAGGAGGCCGCGCAGGCACCAGAGGTCTACCTGTCTGTACCGGAGCCCCGACTGTCATCTGTTCCAGAGCCGGCTGCTTCCTCCGCAGGTGAGCACCGCCAGGACTGGGGGGCGCCAGGAGAGCTGCCGCAAACCGGACATTGTAAGCTGCAGTTTGATGGTGGAGACATGGAGCTGCTGGTGGAGGAGAATTACAACCGGCGTCAGGAGGAAGAGTGGAGACGTTGGGAGAGAGAAGCCGAGCGACAAAGGGAGCAGCGCGAATCCCAGAAGCTTCGGCAACGTCACCTGGAGAAGGACCGGGCAGATAAGGACCGGATGAGAAAAGATAAAGGAACCCTGTGGGAGCCGCGGCGTAAGGGTGCAGTACGGAGCATTAAATTGAAAGGTGGTTGGAGCTTCATCCAGGAGCCTGGACTTTATTTAGAAGTGTTTGTGACCCGGCGGGACGTGGAGACTCACCTCCCAGAAGGACACCCGGGGAGGGACCTGTTGCCAGGAGACTTGGTGACTTACACCCGACACTGGGGTTACAATGGATGGTACCAGGTGCGACCCCTACTCCCCAGAGTGTCAGGAACCTGTGAGACCCTCGGAGCCTTCAGCCTCCCACATCCAGGCCTCTGCACAAGTGCCCACCCCACGCCGTAAATCTCCCCAGCCTCCCTCAGTGGTCTCCTCAGCAGCCCCAGCTATGGACATGATAACTATAGCTGGCCCATACCCGGCGCCTGTTAGGCCCCCTGGGGTTCGTTCAGTCCGGGACATAGGGCTCCAGACCCGGAGGGAGATGAAAGAGGTGGCCACACAGACACAGATAGCGGGTCACGACTTGACTGTACAGGCCACACGACGTCATCAGGTCCTGGTGGTCCTTGGTGTCTCGGATGTTTGGCAAGCATCAGAAGAGTACCAGGTGGTACCTGGAACACCCCTGCCAAAGAATTATAAATAACCCGGACAGGGTCCCTGTATGTAAATAGTTAAATTGTTGATGTACCCGGATGGGTGAATGTTCTTAAAAAAGTTTTTTAATTTAATAAAAAACACAACACAGTTTTCATTACTTTTATTACAGTCTCATCCTGCGACACCATCAATCTCCTGTAAAAAAATGAAAAAAAAAAACAGCAGTATACCACCTGTCCGACGCAGTCCATAGTAACGAGTGTCCCACGACGATCCAGCTCTGCTACATCAGAATGACAGGCAGAGCCTGTCATCCCGGCGCAGCACAGCTGATTACCTGCTTCCCCGGCGGTGACGTCATCGGACTGGTTTACGGCCGGGATTACCCTGCAGTCACTGCAGTTATCGCGAAAAAACTGCATGTGACCGCCAGGGAGAAGATAATGGCGGCCATCAAGCAGTCCAGGACGTGACCGCCGGAGATCTTCTGCCAGGTAAGTGCCGCTGACTCCTGACAGACCCGACCGACGGACACTCACAGTGACAGTGACAAATCCGATTCCGGTATCCGATATGACGAAAATATCGGTACTCGGAATCGAAAGCCCGATACAGCTAATATCGGCCGATACCCGATATTTGCAGTATCGTATCGCTCAACACTAGTGACATATTTCTCTGTTTTAAGGGAATAAAAAGTCAAAGTTTGAAAATTGCAAAATTTTAAAAATTTTCGCCATATTTGCGTTTTTTCAAAAATAAACGCAAGTTATATCGAAGAAATTTTACCACTAACATGAAGTACAATATGTCACGAGAAAACAATCTCAGAATCGCGAAGATCCGTTGAAGCGTTCCAGAGTTATAACCTCATAAAGAGACAGTGGTCAGAATTGTAAAAATTGGCCCGGTCATTAACGTGCAAACCACCCTTGGGGGTGAAGGGGTTAAATTTCCCAGAGGCGCATTTCACGGCGAATAAGCCGCCTTACATTGACAAGCCAGAGCTGGTATGTAACTCTCCACAAGGAGAAACCTTACCCCTTAGACCTCAGTCCAGAGCCTCTCAGCTAGACAAATCATATCTCACACTTTGCACTGATGAGGACCAATAGTCCGAAACACCGTGTCTGCAAATTGAGATACTGATTTGGCTTTTATCCTAAGTCAAATTACAAGACTCGTTAAAGGGTTGATTGTGACTTGTAGGATCGCTACTTCCAATAGGTGGCGCTATAGAGTTCAAGTCCTCCTTTGCTCTTAAGAGGCAATTTGCATATTAAATTTCCCAGAGGAACATTGCACAGTGAATAAGCCTCCTGACTTTGACAAGCCAGAGCTGGTATGTCACTCTCTACAAGGAGAAACCTTACCCCTTAGACCTCAGTCCAGAGCCTCTAAGTTAGCCAAATCATATCTCATACTTTGCACTGATGAGGACCAATAATCTGGAACATCGTGTCTACAAATTGAGATACTGATTTGGCTTTTATCCTAAATCACATTAGAAGTCTCGTTAAAGGGATGATTGTGACTTGTAGGATCACTACTTCCAATAGGTGGCGCTAAAGAGTTCAAGTCCTCTTTTCCTCTTAAGAGGCAATTTGCATATCATATGCCCTCTAGAATTTGTCCCTATGGTTTGGAGAACTTATGATAATGGGAAGAGGCTATTAAGTTGTTGTTTGTGTACCTATATTAGTTGTACAATTTCACTATGTATCAAAGATCACACTTTTTCTATTTTGGTGACTATAGCTTCATGTGTTTTTCTTGTGTCTTCTTTTAGCGAAATGAAAAAAAAATAAATTAGTTTACAATTTTCTACATTTTATGCATCAAGTTACTAATACAGTATCCTGAAAATTGACTCCCCATGGCATCAGTTTACCGAATGCAAATCATGGTGCACAAATAATTTTCTTGCATGAGATAAAATGAAAAGTGTGTTTCCATTATCTTCCATTAGGTGATCTGCTGTTACATTGTGAGTTTCATTCAAGTACGCCGTTGTTCAGGGGTGGACACAGACCCTGTGCAAGAATAATATATACTGTAGGTCTCTTTGCAATCCAATACATGTGTCTTCTTGGCAGAACCTGCTTGCTGCTTTGTAAGTGAATGTGGCCCTTTTATTTCTTGGGCCCCTGTGTGTCTGCATAAGTTGAAATAATGGTGTGTCCACTCCTGCCGATGATACTTCACAAATGGGTAAGCAGTTGTGACATCATACATATGTTTTTCGGGGAAGTTTTTATGACATTACAAGTGAGTTTTAGTCAGGTGAGCTTCTGAGACCTTAATAGTGACTTAAAGTAAACCATTTCTACATCATCCATCTGAGAAGGTTTAGTGAACCCTGCATTGAGCAGGGTGTTGGATATGATTACCTTTGAGGTCCCTTCCAACTCTAACATTCTATGATTCTATGATCACAAGTAAGTTTGTCAGGTAACATGCTGTAAGGGCAGCATGGTGGCTCAGTGGTTAGCACTACAGCGCTGGAGCCCTGGGTTCAAATCCCACCAAGGACAACATCTGCAAGGATTTTG
This sequence comes from Oophaga sylvatica, assembly GCA_033576555.1. NCBI lineage: Eukaryota > Metazoa > Chordata > Amphibia > Anura > Dendrobatidae > Oophaga > Oophaga sylvatica. The sequence continues at coordinate 284,353,334 of JARQOD010000006.1, read as the reverse complement.
TATGTTCTTCCCATGTTTGTGTGGACTTCCTCCAGGTTCTCCAGTTTCCTCCCACACTCCAAAGACAAACTGATAGGGAATTTAGATTATGAGCCCCATTGGGGACACTGATGATAATGTATGTAAAGTGCTGTGAAATAAGTTAGTTTTTTAAAAGCATAATAATATATATGCAAAAGCATAATAATAACATGAACCTAGTTTAAGCAAGGTAAGCAACTATGATGTCATAAGAGCTGTGACATCACAAGTAGTTATCAGTTAGGAAAGTTACTTTGATATAACATCTGTGTTTTAGTCATTTAACCCCTTAGTGACCGGGCAAAATTTTTTCAATCTGACCAGTGTCACTTTATGTGGCAATAACTCTAGAATGCTTTAACAAGTCTCATTGATTTTGAGGTTGTTTTTTCGTGACATATTGTACTTTATGTTAATGGTAAATTTATGTCAATATTTTCTGCGTTTATTTCTAAAAATATCAGAAATGTATCAAATAATTCTAAAAATTAGTAATTCTCAAAGTATGAATCCAGACAGTCACACCACATAAAATAGTAATTAAATAACATTTCCCTCATGTCTGTGTGGCGCCCCTGGGGTCCAGTTGCCACAGAGGTACTGCACGTCATCCAGAGGTGTGGTATCCCACTCTCAGGTAAGGAGGGGGCACTACCCAGGGCTCTAAAGGGTATGCCACACTAAACAATATCGCTAACGGGATCGCTAAAAAACGTCACTATTTAGCGATCCCGTTAGCGATATTGTTCAGTGCGGCAGCTTCCAGCGACGAGCTTCCTGCTGTGATCTCGCTCGTCGCTGGAATCGTTCCGGACCCTATTTCATCGCTGGCGCTCCCGCTGGGTAAGTATCTTATCGCTGTGTGGCACCTTTTCTTAGCGATTTAGCGGTACTTTTGTACCGCTAAAGTCGTTAAGAAGATCGCTAACGGCGATAGCGTCGTTAACTATATCGCTAAATGTGGCCGCATTTAGCGATATAGAAACAATCCCGCTAGCGATCGCATTAGTATGCGTCGTTATCGTGATCGCTAGCGGGATTGTTTAGTGTGGCAGTACCTTAACACTCACACCCAGCACACACCAGTTCAGTAGGGGCATCTGGGTGTACCCTTTGGGAGGATGGCCTCATCCCAGGCTGGGTAGGAAAGTTTATTGGGGAGTGGGTGGGGAAGGTAGAAAAGGAGAGGAGCTTAATAAGTGGGAAGAAGTTAGTTAGTCTGAGGAGACCAGAGGTGAAGGAGTGAACGAGAAAGCAGGAGAGAAAATTGAGAGGGAGAGACAGACGGAAGCTCCCAGGAGGCAGGTGTCCAAAGGGCATGGATAATGAGGAATCCATCCGTGGGGCCCGTATTTACCGGCATGGTCGGTGGAGGGACCAGGTCACAGTTAGGGGACCGGCCCCAAAACTAGTGGAGAAACTAAGGACTCCGCTAGGAAACCGGAGGCTGCAGTATCTGCATGTGCTGCAGCCACATCCAACACATTCACTGAAAAGGCAGACATATAGGATTCAGGGGTCTGACTAACGTCGCCCAACAAGATCGGAGTCTACTGGCTCAGGACACTGTGTGTGAAGACGCAGGGCAGGAGAGGCAGTAGCCAGCGTAGTGAGACGGCCAGGAAAGAAACATCTAAGGGAGCCCTGGCAATGTGCACCCCAAGCTACCTGAGAGCTGACTGGACCACAGACCCTGAGGACACAGCACCCCAGCTGGGGATTGCAACATCAGAACTGTGAGTAAAACCTGTGTAGACTGCACACTGCTGTGTCCTCCTGTTTATTTGCTGCGTCGCCTCAGCCCTGCACTACAACTACAACAATCATCATCATCATCTTACACATACAACTGCCCTGGGGAATAGCTCTGCCTGTGGAGAGCTGTACCAACTCTGCTGTATCAACAACTACCCCAGTGGACTGAATCTGCAGAGTCGGCCAACACCTTATTTGCAGAGTACCACAGGTGGCGTCACAAACTATCTTTCATAAACTTTATTTCCCCTTGTCATCATTTTTATTGGACACCCAGGGGCAAAGACCGGGTCACTGCTGCCGTGACACATCCCCTTAAGAACCGGCCCGGTACCGAGTAACTCTCCCGGCCCTGGTGGGCGCGCCATCTGCTTTACATCAGCACCATTTTTAAAATATCCTTTTATGTTGATAGTATAGATTTTGTTAGGATAGATCAAGATCTCAGGGTGCGAATGAGGTTAAAGAGGGAGCCCCCATACTCTGCTAACCATTTAGATGCCATAGTCACCATTGACAGCAGCATCTAAGGGGTTAAAAAGCCATGATTGGTGTCAAAACCAATGAAGGCTGATGCAGCAAGGTGTGAGTTAGAGTGTACAGTTGACAGCTGCTGCATTTTCACCAGTTCGGTGATGCTATTATCTGATATGTGAGGTATGTAAAAAGATGTATTGGTGGTCATTAAGTGGTTAATCATCTGAGTCAGGAGTAGCCACCGAAATCTCAGCTACTCCCATTCATCCCTGATATACAGTCAGGGCCAGAAATATTTGGACAGTGACACAATTTTCGCGAGTTGGGCTCTGCATGCCACCACATTGGATTTGAAATGAAACCTCTACAACAGAATTCAAGTGCAGATTGTAACGTTTAATTTGAAGGGTTGAACAAAAATATGTGTTAGAAAATGTAGGAATTGTACACATTCTTTACAAACACTCCACATTTTAGGAGGTCAAAAGTAATTGGACAAATAAACATAACCCAAACAAAATATTTTTATTTTCAAAATTTTGTGGCGAATCCTTTGGAGGCAATCACTGCCTTAAGTCTGGAACCCATGGACATCACCAAACGCTGGGTTTCCTCCTTCTTAATGCTTTGCCAGGCCTTTACAGCCGCAGCCTTCAGGTCTTGCTTGTTTGTGGGTCTTTCCCTCTTAAGTCTGGATTTCAGCAAGTGAAATGCATGCTCAATTGGGTTAAGATCTGGTGATTGACTTGGCCATTGAAGAATGTTCCACTTTTTTGCACTCATGAACTCCTGTGTAGCTTTGGCTGTATGCTTGGGGTCATTATCCATCTGTACTATGAAGCGCCGTCCAATCAAGTTTGCAGCATTTGGCTGAATCTGGGCTGAAAGTATATCCCGGTACACTTCAGAATTCATCCGGCTACTCTTGTCTGCTGTTATGTCATCAATAAACACAAGTGACCCAGTGCCATTGAAAGCCATGCATGGCCATGCCATCACGTTGCCTCCACCATGTTTTACAGAGGATGTGGTGTGCCTTGGATCATGTGCCGTTCCCTTTCTTCTCCAAACTTTTGGCTTCCCATCATTCTGGTACAGGTTGATCTTTGTCTCATCTGTCCATAGAATACTTTTCCAGAACTGAGCTGGCTTCTGGAGGTGTTTTTCAGCAAATTTAACTCTGGCCTGTCTATTTTTGGAATTGATGAATGGTTTGCATCTAGATGTGAACCCTTTGTATTTACTTTCATGGAGTCTTCTCTTTACTGTTGACTTAGAGACAGATACACCTACTTCACTGAGAGTGTTCTGGACTTCAGTTGATGTTGTGAACGGGTTCTTCTTCACCAAAGAAAGTATGCGGCGATCATCCACCACTGTTGTCTTCCGTGGGCTCCCAGGTCTTTTTGGATTGATGAGTTCACCAGTGCTTTCTTTCTTTCTCAGGATGTACCAAATTGTAGATTTTGCCACTTCTAATGTTGTAGCAATTTCTTGGATGGGTTTTTTTCTGTTCTTGCAGCTTAAGGATGGCTTGTTTCACCTGCATGGAGAGCTCCTGTGACCACATGTTTCCTTCACAGCTAAACCTTCCAAATGCAAACACCACACCTCAAATCAACTCCGGCCCTTTCATCTGCTTAATTGAGAATGACATAACAAAGGGATTGCCCACACCTGTCCATGAAATAGCCTTGGAGTCATTTGTCCAATTACTTTTGGTCCCTTTAAAAACAGGGTGGCACATGTTAAGGAGCTGAAACTCCTAAACCCTTCATCCAATTTTAATGTGGATACCCTCAAATGAAAGCTGAAAGTCTGAACATCTGATTTGTTTTGTTTCAAATTCATTGTGGTAATGTCTAGAACCAAAATTAGATAAATGTTGTCTCTGTCCAAATATTTATGGACCTAACTGTATTTCTGCTCCATTATCTCTATTTTAGCCCAGTTTATTTTTTTTTTTGCAGAATCCCTTGTCTTTTAAGAAGACTTTTATATACAACAGGTTTTAGTATAGAACATTTATAGCTGGAGTCATAAGTTTACATATACTGCATTCTCATTGAAGTCATTAAAATTCATATCTCTCCATTAGTTACATTCAAAGTGAACAAGCTCCAGTTTTCTTTTCTTTGACATATATGTAATAGGGCTTGTTTTTGTGTTTTTTTGCGGAGTTGTATTTATCAGTGACATCATTTAGGGCTACCTATAACATTTTAGCAAACATTTAATAATTTTTTATGGAAATGAATATAAACAAAACTGCAATGATGACACTTTTTTGCTTTATTAAATTTACGCTATTTGTTGTGATGCATTAATAAACTATTGACTTTATTACTGTGTATCAGTACACATATGACTATAGCAAATTTATATATGTTTTATCTAGGAACCTGTCACCTTATTTTTCGCATATAAGCTGCGGCCACCTCCTTTAGGGGCTTATCTAAAGCATTCTATAATACTGTAGATAAGCCCCTGATGTAACCAGAAAGATATGAAAAACAAGTTAGATTATACTCACCTGGGGTGGCGGTCCGGTGCGATGGGCGTCGCAGGTCCGGCGCCTCCCATCTTCATGCGATGACGTCCTCTTCCTTGCTTCTGTCGCTGCTCCTGCGCAGGCATACTGATTTGCCCTGATTTGCAAAGTGCTGCAGTGCACAGGCGCCAGGCCTCTCTGACCTTTCCCGACATCTGCACAGGAGCCGCGACTGAAGCAAGAAAGAGGACGTCGCTGCATGAAGATGGGAGGCGCCGGACCCAGACCTGCAACACCCATCGGACCTGGACCGCACCGGATCACCGCTGGGTGAGTATAATCTAACTTGTTTTTCTTATCTGTCAGGTTACATCGGGGGCTTATTTACAGCAGTGTTCCCCAACTCCAGTCCTCAAGGCCCACCAACAGGTCATGTTTTCAGGATTTCCTTTGTATTGCACATGTGATGCAATTATCACCTGGGCAATACTAAGGAAATCCTGAAAACATAACAGGTTGGTGGGCCTTGAGGACTGGAATATCACCTGTGCATTACAAAAGAAATCCTGAAAACATGACCTGTTGGTGGGACTTGAGGACTGGAGTTGGGGAACCCTGATCTACAGCATTACAGAATGCTGTAGATATGCCCCTAATGGCGGTGGCCACAGCTTATATGCAAAAAATAAGCTGACAGGTTCGCTTTAATCATTTTGCACAATAAATACACAGTCGCAAAAAATATATATACACTGCTCAAAAAATTAAGGGAACACTCAAATAACACATCCTAGATCTGAATGAATTAAATATACTCATTGAATACTTTGTTCTGTACAAAGTTGAATGTGCTGAAAGCAAAATCACACAAAAATCATCAATGGAAATCAAATTTATTAAACAATAGAGACCTGGATTTGGAGTCACACCCAAAATTAAAGTGGAATGTAATGTCCTTAAAACAAGTCAAAATGATGCTCAGTAGTGTGTCGCCTCCATGTGCCTGTATAATCTCCCTACTATACAATGCCTGGGCATGCTCCTGATGAGGCGGCGGATGGTCTCCTGAGGGATCTCCTCCCAGACATGGAGAAAAGCATCTGCCAACTCCTCAACAGTCTGTGGTGCAACGTGACATTGGTGGATGGAGCGAGACATGATGTCCCAGATGTGCTCAATCGGATTCAGGTCTGGGGAACGAGAGGGCCAGTCCATAGCTTCAATACCTTCAACTTGCTAACACACTCCAGCCACATGAGGTCTGGCATTATCCCGCATTAGGAGGAACCTAGGGCCAACCGCACCAGCATATGGTCTCACAAGGGGTCTGAGGATCTCATTTCGGTACCTAATGGCAGTCAGGCTACCTCTGGTGAGCACATGGAGGGCTGTACGGCCATCCAAAGAAATGCCATTCCATACTATTACTGACCCACTGCCAAACCGGTCATGCTGAAGGACATTGCAGGCAGCAGATCACTCTCCACAGTGTCTCCAGACTCTGTCACGTCTGTCACATGTTGTCAGTGTGAACCTGCTTTCATCTGTGAAGAGCACAGGGCTCCAGTGGCAAATTTTGTTCTGTGGCAAATGCCAAGCATCCTGCATGGTGTTGGGCTGTGAATGCAACCCCCATCTGTGGACGTCGGGCCCTCAGACCATCCTCATGGAGTCGGTTTTTAACCGTTTGTGCAGACACATGCACATTTGTGGCCTGCTGGAGGTCATTTTGCAGAGCTCTGGCAGTGCTCCTCCTGTTCCTCTTTGCACAAAGGTGGAGATAGCGGTCCTGCTGCTGGGTTGTTGCCCTCCTACTGGCCACTCCAAGTCTCCTGGTGTACTGGCCTGTCTCTGGTAGCGCCTCCAGCCCCTGGACACTACGCTGACAGACACAGCGAACCTTCTTGCCACAGCTCGCATTGAAGTGCCATCATGGATGAGCTGCACTACCTGAGCCACTTGTGTGGGTTGTAGAGTTCATCTCATGCTACCATGACTGTGAAAGCACAACCAACATTCAACAGTGACCAAAACATCAGCCAGAAAGCATTGGTACTGAGATGTGGTCTGTGGTCCCCACCTGCAGAACCACTCCTTTATTGAGTGTGTCTTGATAATTGCCAATAATTTCCATCTGTTGTCTATTCCATTTGCACAACAGCATGTGAAATTGATTGTCAATCAGTGTTGCTTCCTAAGTGGACAGTTTGATTTAACAGAAGTTTGATATACTTGGAGTTATATTCTCTTGTTTAAGTGTTCCCTTTATTTTTTTGAGCAGTGTATATATTTTTTTGCCATATTTTGAGAGTCATAAGTTATACAACTTTCTGTCATCTGTATGAGGACTTATTTTTTGCTTTATATACTGTAGTTTTTACTGGTTCTAGAGATGAGCAGATTGATCCATGGAGTATTGAGTGTGTGTCGAATTTCATGATATTCGCAGTTTCACGGAAATTCGTACGATTTGAGATTTGATTCAAGATTGGCATGAAAAAACTTGCCTGGCACTATGCCCAACACTGCAGAATCATCAGAGAGTGGGACAATTTAATTTTGCATTGTCGCGCGGGCCTCCCATAATGCCTTGCAACTATGACATCTAGCAGATAATAATCTGTCACTCTGTGCGACTGCAGACTTATGAATGTCACCAACGCATATCGCATACGTCACCGCCGTTCCCGGCTCAGAAACTGGTGAATCCTTGCACCTCACAGTGATTCAGGGATTCAAAAGTGTGCAGTTACACAGAATGACTACAGACTTATTGTATCAATTTAGACCGGACAACTAATGATGAATGAATGTGCTCGGTGGTAATAGGGTATCACACGAGTTTCTGGATGCTCAGATGTGCTATACACTCACTGAGCATTGTCCAACTTCTCAGATTGAATGCTCGAATCCCTGCCCTGCATGTTTGGTGTCTGGTAGACAGCCAATGAACATGCCAGGATTGCTTGCCAGTCACTTTAATGTTGTAGCCATCTTGGTTGTGGCATTACTGGTTGGTCGCATTACCTCATCAGAGGTTATAACAGGACCACAGCTCAGGGACAGTTATGATTGGAGGCAGAGCAGTTGCCCAGGTCTGTCTGCACAGTTTTAGGAATCAGAGTCCTCTAACGGTGATACTTTGCTGCACCATCATAGTAGAAGTCCTTCTAAGGACTAATCTTGTGCATCTGTGTGATACATTCTGTATTTAGCCTAGGGATAGCTGCTGGAGCAGGGAGAGTGGCTGAATACAGGCTCTGGGCAGGGCATAGGGCTTTGCAGTCCGTTGCTAAATATATAGCTGCTGCAGGTGACCACATTTTTTGGCGGAAAATTGACTGTATTGTCATCCATACAGTAAAACCATTTGTGTGAAATTAGGGTGGTTTAAAATAAAAAAAAAATGCTTGGCGTGCTACAGGTGACCACAGTTTTTGGTTCCAAATATTGACTATTATCATCCATATAGTTTAACATGCTTTGTGGGAAATGACGGTGGTTTGAATTAAAACAAATTAGATCCAATTATTAAAGAAGTTTAGTTTCCATAGACCTAGCAATTAGAAAATGCGTAAGGTGTGTGGTAAAGTAAGGGAAAGTGGAGGTGCTGATGATGGTTCACGCAGACAGCGAGGACGTGGACGTGTTCCTGTTGCTGGAGCACAAGCAGCATGCTCATCCACGACACATAGATTTCTGTCCCACTTTGCAGGGAGGCACAGGACACCACTTCTGAAGCCACACCAGTGCCATTGTGGTAGGTTGGATAGCAAATAATGCTTCCAGTATGCTTGCCAGCACCACACAGTCTTCCATTCGGTCCAGTCTCACCAGCCAAGAGTCTGGATCACTTAATCCTCACCCTGATCCTCCTTCTGTCCACCATGTTGAGTCCCAGGAGACCAGTGGTCCCACACTAGGACACTACGAGGAGCTATTTATATGATTCACTATTTCTTGACAGTTGCCTCTCACCCTGCATGTTCCAAAAGGGACAAGAGGAGATGGTATTTCATGATGCACAAAACTTAGACCAACCATGGTAACAAGTAGATGACGGTGGGGAACGGCAAATTTTGCATAAGATGATGCTGAAACACAATTGCCTTGCCGATAAGTCAGGTTGTTGTTAAGTCACAAAACCAGAAGTACTAGGGTGCGGGGGTGTAAGATGAGGTGGTGGATGACGAAGTCACTGACCCAACCTGGGAACCTGATATGCAGAGTGAGGCTGCAGTGCTGAGAGGGGTGGATTGGCAGCACCAAAACAGGCAGGAGGAGGCTATGCGGTTACCAGAGGGAGAAGGCGGGCAACTGTTCCGCAGAGCAGAGTCACTCATGAATTTCTCTGTCAAAGAGTTAGGTGTTCCCCAGTCTAGGATTTTTTAAAGAGGTCTGAGACAAAAAAATGGTAATTTTCAACCTGTGCAATGCCAAGATCAGCTGGGGCCTGACTACTAAGACCCTAACCACAACCAGGATGATCAGGCACATGTCATCTAAGCACTTGACGCGATGGGCCGAACACCTGGGTCCACAGTTGGTGCCAGCAGGTGACACCATTGCCTCTTTCTCTATGCTAGTTGTTTGCCCTGCACGCGGGGCATTGGACGAAACACACGAGGACCCGGCCGACCGGAGAGACGGGGTGTTGGCCCAGGCCTTGGTCCACGGGACGGAGACTGCAGCTCCATAAGTAAGGTAAGAAAACTCTGTCATCTTACCTGAATGTTCCCTGTGCTTAGTCCTAGCCTACGCTTCTAGCCGGTCGGACGTGGTCATCACCGCATTCCCAGGTTGTGTAAAAAGTCCATACCCTTATCCAAAAGCCCTGGGATATAAGCCGAGTTGTTTGCTGCTGTGCCGTGTATGTGTTTCATGCTTTGTGTGATCCCGGGAGAAAGTTGGAACCATGACTGTGTTTGCTTGCTGATTTCTGGGAGCCGTATAGCAGAAAAAAACAAATTGCTGGTTAAGTTTCTGCAGTAATCCTTCACACATCGGAGGGAGGTTATCCCAGTCAATCCAGGTGTGAAGGACAGGAGCTTTGATTGGATAAGTTCTCATAGTAATCGTCCACGCATCGGAGGGAGGTTATCCCAGTCAAACCAGATGTGGATGGTGAGAATTTTGATTAAGGCTATTACAGATTACTGTGACCGGCGTACCGGTCAGGGCGACCGGTTTTCAGAGTAATAGACCTAGAGCACCGGTGTGCTCAGTGCAATTGGTGAGTTATCAGTTACCAGAGCAGCTTGTACATGTCACAGGTTAATAAAGAGGGATTCGGATACTCCCGAGTGTCTGTTTCATTTGTACGTGTTCCTGTCTGTATTGAGTACTGTTGCTTTAACAGTCAGAACAGCAAGTGTTTTGTTTTTTTGATAACTTCCTCACTGCAGGCAGCGGGCTAAACCCCCCCCCCCTCTGCTAATCACGATGTCACATCTGTTTTTGCTCTGTTTTTTCTGGTTTTTGTTTTAATCTGAGTTGGTCTGCTAGTCACAGGTGTGGCGCAGAGGTTTTAAGGAGTTGAAGCTGAGCTGTATCCATTTTCTCCTGCTCGGTTACCTTTTTTTTGATACGTGATTTCAGTGTCTGTAGACACAGCAAGCAGAGGTATAAGGGAGGAGGGAAGTGCCAGCAGCAGCGAGAGAAAAAAAAAAAAAAAGAGGAAGTTGTTTATGTCTGCATTCATCTCTCTCTGAATGTTTTTGAATACCAGACAAAAGTCTTAAAAAGTATTTTTCTTTTTGTTTTTATCATTTTTCAATCAGTTTTTCCACCTCTTTTCTGTTTTTAATTAGCTGTTTTAGTAACAAGGGTTTTTTTTTTCTTGTCAACCTTGTTGTTTTTTAGAGTTTTACTATTAATACGCTTTTTCCCTCCCCTTTTTGATCAGCTTTTTGCTTTTGGAGTTTTTACTTGGTCACTCTTTTTCCTAGAGTTTTTACTAAACTGTGTAGGGCTTTCTTTCTTTTTTTTCTTTTTAAATCTAACTATTGTTTTTAAAGTTTTTCTTTTAAGTAAATTTTTAAATAATTTTGGTGAGGTTTTTCTAATCAACTTATTTTAGAGTTTTTATTCTCCAACCATGTTTTGAATTTTTAATCACCTTTGTTGAATAGGTTTTTGGAATAGACACAGTATGTGGGCAGGAAGGGCTAGGCATGTGAATAGAAGGTCAGAGTACGTGAGAATCCAATGGACGGGCAGACTTTACGCTGCACAATGAATTAAATGTTTTGGGTTTTTTTGAAAGGCACAGGAAAGTTTGTTTTTAGATTGCCATCTGCTATAAAAGAGCAGTGGTGGTCTTGCATCGTGTAGAAGGTACAGCAAGTTATTTGAACGGACCAGGAAGTGATTTTTATGTGAATAAGATTGAAAAAGGTGTTAAAGAAGCATTGAAATCGTCTGTGAGGAAATGATCACGGACATTTCACAAGAGCAGAGTTTAGAGTCTCACACATCAGATGTCCATCATGTGGAGACACGGGACAGATGTAGGCTGCTCTTATTGAATAAGGAGCCTTGTACAGAGAAAAAAGCTCCCCATCTCTATCCACAGGGAGAAGGCATTTTTGCTTCAACGGTCCGCTCTCAAGCTGCGCAGGGGGTACACCCTCTCATCTTTCTTCTCTCAGTCCTTTTCTCCTTTTTCTTCAGATTTCTCTCCTCTTTCCTCGCTGCCATTCCTCTCTATCCTTCTTTCCCTATCATTCCTTCTTTCCCCTCCCTCACATCTCTGACACATCCATTTTCTTCTTCTTCTTCTTCTTCTTCTTCTTCTTCTATCTCTTCCTCTCTATCTCTCAAATCTCTCTCTCCTTCTATTTCTTCTTCTTTTTCTTCTTCCCTTTCTCTCAAACCTTCTTCTTTTTCTTCTTCTACTTCTCCCCCTCCATCTCTCTCTCTCCCCCTCTTTCACTCTCTCCTCCTTCATTTTCTTCTCTCCCCCTCCATCTCTCTTCTCTCCCCCTACTCTACACCTCACTCCTCCCTCATCACACCCCACTCTTTCTCTCTCACACCTCCCTCTCTTCCTCTTCTTCCTCCTTCGTTACCAACTGGGCCAACGCCCAGCCAAAGCAATGTGGTGTCCATGTATTCAGTGCCTACAGCACGAGGCACCCTGTCTATCCCAAGCACAGTACAAACATTGCCAGTCATTATATCAGGAGAAGAAAGTGCAAATCTCCCTACACAAAACGCTGCAGGTAGCCCTCAGACACAACAACTAGCAGAGCCCACAGCCGGGGCTTCACAGGGGGGAAGTGTAGCTACAGACACAAATGAGGAACCTCAGTGCCGAGAAGAGCTGCCAGCATGGAACTATGACACTGATCCACCGCATCCTCAGCCAGTGTATGCACCAAGGACACCATGTCACTTCTCATCTGATGAAGATGAAGATGCAATGTCACACATGCTGCCCAATACTAGGGAAGAAAACCCACAAGCACCAATAGGGCAGGGACAGGTAGAGGCACCATCCTATGAGCCCTTCATTCCAAGCCAGGTGATCAGTATGCTGCCAGACGCAGGGATACACCCCATGCCATTTTGCCAAAAAAAGCAGCAGATCCAGCGAACGTATGCAGCAGCCTGGATTGATCTCTGGGCCGTAATGGAAATAAAAGCAGGTGATGCATTCTGGCCAATTATGAGAGAACACTTCAAGCTTCCAGCAGAATTAGATGCGTATGCCTGGGAGACAGGACCAAAGCTAATTGAGCAGCTCAGAGAACGGGCCAAAAGCAGACTGACAGGACAAGCTCTCAGCCTACATGTCACGAGCCAAGACCAGACAGAGTCTGTAGAGGAGTTCCATGACAGAGTGATGCAATTGTTTCAAGATTTGGGCCTCATTACCCATGATCAGATACACAGACGGATGTTGGCACAGGCTTTTGTGCATGGACTGAGAGAACCAATCAGGAAACCACTGGTAGTAGCCAGGCCTGAGTACACGTCACTAGCAATGGATACCCTGCTCGCAGTAGCAAAAAGGATTGAGTCCCGCTGGGACAGAGGGGATGTCCAGTGTTACAACTGTGGCGAGTTTGGTCATTTCCGGAACCGGTGCAGAACACCGACTTCGCCCAGAAGAAGAAGAAACACAGAAAGCAGTGAAGAACCCCGTCCATAGGACAGAGCATGCCAAGTCCACAGGGAACCCCACCAGTGAGACCAATATCCTGAGAGTGGATGGCGTAGTCAGATCTTTTCTTGTGGAACTCCGCAACCTCACCTATCTATCAGAATCTTCTGCGTCCTGCATGGAAATTGATGGTCAAGTCAGATATTTCCAGATTATGAAGCCCCTGAGCGTGTGGACTCAGCCAGAACACTCCATCATGTCCCAGTTTGTTGTGTCAAAGACCTGCACCCTCAACCTATTGGGAGTGGATCTACTGCAGAAGCTGAAAGCGACCAGAGTGTTCCAGGAAGATGGGACCATGAAACTTTCTTCACCCCTGACCCAAGAAGAAACAGGAACCTCAAACAACCACACTGCAGACCTATCACAGGAGGTCCTGGACATAGTACCAGAAAGCCACTCCATCACCCAGAGTCAAGATGTCTCTGACCAACTGAAGGTCTAAGTGAACTCGCCTAAGAAGACGGCCTGAGAACTTTGACATTGGCCAGGATATTCAACTCAAGAAGTACCCTACTCGCTTCATGGAATGGCAACACCACATCCGGCTCCAACGCCGGAGGTTCATCTTTTGCAAGCACCAGGAGGTGCCCCCTGCAATCAACCAGTTCACTCAGGCCCTAGACCGGCAAAAGGCCACTCAGCTCTTTAAACTTGTGCACAAATACTGACCTGAGACCGAGCTGGAGAAAAAGAAACAACTGATGGCCTGTGCTGAGAAAAAAGCAGCCGGTGAAGGAGACGTCCCAACAAGAAGACCCCCTGTGACCAGAGCAGATGCTAACACAGTGACTGCCTTGGTGGAGAACAAGAAAGCCAGCTGGTCGTCATCTTTCATGATGTGGATCCTAGTAGACGGCTTGTTTTCCCGCCAGCTCTGTGCCGGGAGATGGGAGTCCCCTGCCGCATAGTGAAGGACAAGGCCAAACTGGGCTGCCTCGCCCATCAGAATCAATCCCAGCTTTCCACAGTGAAGAAAAAGACTGTAAACCCCACTGAGTTCAGAATGGTGCAAGGCCTGGAAGCCGTGAAAGAGGCTACGGTATTTGAAACCCCAACAGTGCTGAACCAGCACACTCTGCTCTCAAAAGTCCCAGTCACCGCAACGGTATTCACGGTGATCAACCTGGCCAGTGCCTTCTTCAGTGTTCCCCTCCACCTGGATGACCTGCTTGCCTTCACGCACCAGTGCAGTGCATATGGACAGTGTTGCCTCAAGGTGCTCAGAACAAGCCTTCAAGTTTCACCAAGACAATGTCCTCCATCCTCGTCAACTGGATTGCAGAATATGCAGGAGTCACTCTTCTACAACACGTGGATGACCTTCTCTTTTGTGTGGTTGACATCGATACCTGCACAGTCCATTCCTTGTTCCTTGAGGAACAGCAACGCAAGGTCTGGAAGAACAAAGTCCAGCGGTGTCAGAAGCAAGTTACATCCCTGGGAGACGGTATTGCCCACCAGACTAAACACCTATCAAATGACTGGAAGACCACTGTGGAGAAGATGGCTCCCCAACAACTCCGAAAATGCTGCAGGCCTTCCCTGGTCTAGTGTCGTATTGCAGAACCTGGATCCCTGATGCCTCAGTCCTAATGCAGCCTCTGTGCGCTTGCATCAACGCAACCCCGCACCTTCTATCGGACGCAGCCTTCAACTCATTCAGGAAATTGGAAGAACTCCACAGTCTCAGCGCCAATACCAGGCCTACCTGACTACGAGAAGCCTTTCTGTATACCTGATGGAAGAAAGAAGGTCATGCTACTGGAGTCCTGACACGGATTCACGGGGAAACAGAGACTTTTAGGCTGCCTCTCAGCCCGCTTGGTTCCAGTTGCAAGAGGAGCATTCTCCTGCCTGATGGCAGTATCTGCAGCACACACCTTCCTGGACAAAACTGCTGACATCACACTTGGACGGCCACTGGAAACTCTCACTCCGCACGACATCTTGGCATTCCTCAATCAAGCTCAACCAACAATAATCTCCCCACCACCAGACATCTTTGTGGCGCCTCTATCGCCTTTGTCTCACAATGTCACCATCTCCAGACCTACAGTCCTCATCCCGGTTACTCTACTCCCACTCCCAAGGGGGGATACAATATGGACTTTTCAGAACAAAATTTACAGAATTTATCCTCTAATTGGATGGCTCCAGATTTGCAGATGATTAAGAAGTTTCCACACAGGAAGTGCAGTGACCAGCAATCTAGAAATCCTGTGGTCCAGAAGTCTGTCACCTAGCCTGTTAGCCCAGGAAGCAGAACTGATAGCACTGACGAAGGCCTGCCAGATGGCAGAAGGCAAGACTGCAAACATCTACAGCGACTACAGTTGCTCGCATGGCATAGCACACGACTTTGGGCCCATCTGGGCTGCAAGGGACTTCATCACAGCAAGCGGGACAACCGTGAAGCATCATGAAGCCCTCAGGGACCTGCTGGGTGTACTCCAATTTCCAAAATGGTGGCAATTTGAAAAATCAAAGTGCATGGAAAACTGAAAACAGAAGAGGCATGAGGCAATAACATGGAGGACATGGCAGCCGAAGAAGCGGCCAAAGGAAGACAACATGGAGAAGTGGGAGAGGTCGTAGAGCCTAACGGCTACTACATGACGACTGAAGACAAGAAACCTGACAAAAAAGATGTCCTGGGATCTGCTCAAGAAGTTGCAAGACCAAGCTCCAAAAGGAGAAGAAGAGCTGAATGCGAAAGAAGCAACACGTGAAGAGGGAAGACTATCTACAATGGACTCCAAACCCTGCCTCCCACAAAGTATGCACCCTATGGTGGTCCAATGGGCACATGGACCCACACACACAGATCAAAGACACAGATGAATGATCCGATTGGTGCTTACTGGTTCGCTTCAGGGATCTCCACCCTAACAGCCAAATTCACCAGCAGCTGTCTGACCTGCGGCAAATGCAAGCCTGGATGTGTAGAAGAAAGTCCCCCTCACCTCATCCGGCAAGACCACTCTACCAGCCTCAGAGGATCCAGATAGACCACATCCAGATATCGCCAAGTGGAGGATTCAAATATGCCATTGTGGTCAAAGAAGTATTTTCAAGATGGACAGAAGCGTTCCCAGTCAGCAAATACTACTGCAAAGAAGCTACTTTCAGAAAATAGTGTGCAGATACGGGGTTCCAGAAATGATAGAAAGTGATCAGGGACCCGCATTCACAGCAAATCTGACACAAGAGATCTGGTTAGCAGTAGGGTCAGATTTAGGCCTACACACTCCCAATTGCACTGTTTAGCGTAAGGCACACTCCCAGAGACCCAGAAAAGCTGTCACCATACGAAATTTTGTTTGGGTCTAGTCCCAAGTTAGGTGCATTCTTCCCTCAGCAGCAGAATATGCAAAATTATATCTTGTTTGCTTATGTAATTGAATTGGTCAAAAAACTAATGTCCATTCTCGAGTTTTTTCTCTTCACTGCTAGATCCAGACTCAGTGTCCGGTACGCACTCCTTGAAAGCCAGGAGACTGGGTGTTGGTGAAAAAAGTTGGAAATGAGAACACTCGATCCCAGATTTGATGGTCATGTCCAAGAGCCCCAGATGACACCAACCTCTGTGAAACTAGAGGGAAAGCCTGCTTGGATCCACGTATCGCATTGCAAGGAAGTTCCCGTACCAGAAGAGACACCTAAGCAATGAATGATGTCGTGGATGCTCTGACTGACCAGACAGATGACCTACCTGATGAAGAATACACACATTTTTCTGAACATGAAGTTGAATAAAGAGACTGATTGCAAACACATGAACCCCTGCTAGGGACAGATCTTCTGACCGCCCATTTGCGAAAAGCCTGCATCAATGAGGGGTGCATGTGTTAGACATGTGTCCGCCCATCGGCAGCACAAAAGAGTTGCAGCGCTTTGGGACAGGAGCAGGTTTTAGGGCAAGTGGTATCTAAGGGGGGACTGTCATGGAAATATATATGTATTCCATATATTCAATGTATATGTATATGCATTTACAGTCAGATAGATCTCACTTGCTAAAAATCCTGTGCTCACACATATCTATGCAAAAGCTGATGCTAGCTATAATCAGTTGCTTAAGACATGACCCTTGGCCTACATAAGTCAGGCTGCTACAAAAGATAGCTCATAGGGACTTTTTACCAAGGACACAAAAAAGGGAAACAAAGACAGAAGGTCTGGGTAGATATCTATTATTTTTCTGATAACTGGTCACGTAGGAAAACTGGGGCAAAGAACAATAAATCTGCTACTTCAGCCCTTTTATCATTAATTATCATACTTATACTAAAACAGCCAATAATCTAGCAGCTTTTAATTGTATGTTAATTGACTAACCAGCCCCTTTTTGTAAAAGTATAAAACCTTGAATGAATAATAAACTGTTGGTCTTGACGAACTGTTATACTGACACTTCCGTGTGGATAGTCTTCATTTCGTTTGAGCGCTCAAAAAGACATTTAGTCTAAGATTGGGAACAGCAGCAGCAAACACTGTAGGATAGATTTATCCTAAGTTAAATTTCCATAACAGCCCCCTGTCCATGACACTCGCAAAGGCCATCCACCCTGCAACTATCCTTTCACATTCTGAAACATCATCATCAGACACTTCGAATTTTTGTCCCAGCCCAGCATTCAGCTGTCCCTACCCCAGGCCCTGGATCAAAAAAGAAAGTTCCCAGCCACCCACAGGCCCAAACGCTAAATGGGTACCTTTCTAGGCTGCTTGCCATGGAAATGTTGTCATTTAGGCTTGTAGGCTTGAGGATACTCTGTCCCCTGCCGCCAATATTTCTCCTGGTATGGCATCCCCACCTTGAACCAGGATGTGTCCACAAACATCACCCGTGTCCTTTCCAACACATTTACTGAAATTGTCCACTTAACGACCGACATGTGGACAAGAGTTTGTGGCCAGGGACAATACATTTCACTGATGTCCCACTGGGTGAAGATTGTGGAGGCCGGGACCGAGCCACACCCTGGCAAGGCATATGTGCTACCGACGCCAAGGATTGTTGACCCTACTTCTAACAGGGTTTCCAAAACTTCCTACACCAGTTCCTGTACCCCACCAGCTCTTCCTCATTGTCCATCTCTGATTTGGTATGTCAGAGCACGTTGTCCACATCAGCCAGAAGCTGTGTGTGTGTGGGGGTCTCCATAAAAGACTTGAAGCTGCGATCATCTGATTGCTTGTGCTACACAGAGCAGGGCTACGGTTAAACTGTATGGAAGACTAATTGAATCCAGAAAAAAAAAATTAACTTTTTTCAGTTTTAGATATCACCATAATGTAACACGAAGCACGCAATACTCTGTGGATGCCAAATTATTAAGTCAATCCATATACCATTGAAATTTAAACAAAGCACAAAATATTCTATGGATTACAATACAGTCATTTTTTCAGCCAAAAAAAGAATGTGGTTATTTGCAGCAGATATACAGTGGTGTGAAAAAGCTTTTGACCCCTTCCTGATTTTCTATTTTTTTGCATGTTTACCACGCTTAAATGTTTCATGTGTCACCTTATGTATTAATAACTCTGGAATGCACCATATCCCATTGATTTTGAGGTTTTTTTTCATGACACTTAGTGTTTATTTAAATATATCAGAAATTTGACAAAACAAATAAAAAAATAGTAATTTTCAAACTGTGAATGATTATCCCTTTCAATCCAGATAGTCATACCACACAAAAACATTAATAAATAACATTTCCCTCATGTCTACTTTACAACAGCACCATTTGTAAAATGTTGTTTTATTTTTATAACATTTTAGAAAGTTTAAAAATGTAGCAGTAAATTTTCATTTTTTTAAAGGAAATTTACAAAACTTATTTTTTTAGGGACCTGTTCAGTTTTAAAATCACTTTTGGGGTCCTATATATTGAAAACCCCCAAAAGTGGTACCATTTTAAAAACAGCAACCCTCAACATTTTCAAAATTGCTGCCAGGTAGTTTAACCTTTTCAGGTTCTTTACAGGAATTAATGCAAAGTGACATAAATGAAAAAATTTATTTTTACCACCTAAATGTTTCTAACTTTTGAACAGGGCACTATAGCCAGCAGACTCTAAGGCCATTATTTTGCCATGTATTGCCATAGTAAACATCAGGACCACACGATCAAGATCTCAGGGTGCCGATGGGGTTATAGAGGGAGCCCCTCAATTTGTTAACCATCTAGATGCTGCAGTTACTATTGACAGTAGTAGTTAAGTGGTTAAACGGACATAGTCGGTCCCAACACTGATCGTGGCTGATGCAGCAAGTTGTCAGCTATAGTGTACAGCCAACAGCTACAGGATTGTTACCTGTGGGGGAATGCTAGTCTCTTTTATAGCAGGTCAGTTTTAAGTTGTCTTGGTGGTCACTAAGGGGTTAAATATTAGACAAAGATAACACAGCATTCATTTTTTTTAATGAAGGTCTTTATTACTAAGTGAAAAGGAAATCCAAACCTACAGGGTCATGTGTGAAAAACATGCAACAGAATAGGAAATAAGGAAATAGGCATAACAATGCACATAATGCAGTGCCAATAGCATGCATATTCTATTTCCAGATGCTCAAACTGTGAGAACAAATCCTTCACATGCTTAATCATGTTATTTATGTATAGATAGATATACATATGTTAAGGTTAGAGACACATTTGTCTATTAAGGAGAACCTGTCACCATTACCTGCATATATAGTTGTTATCCGTACGTAAATAGCATTGTAAACATGTTTGGCAGACTACCAGGAGCTTCACATTCACATCGACTCCACCTGCTCTTCACATGTACAGTTCTGCAACATATTACAGCCCATTTCTTCCAGACATATTGGATGTCCACTTGTAAGAATGTACTGCTTATGAAAACAACATACTTTATGCTGAATCATTGATTTGACAGTGTAATTGCCAGTAATGTGAGGAAACCAGAGGTTAATGGATTTAATTTGGCAAACTTTTTCATTTTTACAAGCCGATCAATAATGTATATCCAATGAAAAAAAAATTAAGCAATTGCTTAACAAGACACATATGCCCAACATTGTATTCACAACAGTCTTGCTAAATGTTAAGCATGTATTAAACCTGCTACTACTGGAAATACCTTTATAATTAGAAAGAATTTAGAGAATTTGTGGTAATTAATTTATCGGTGATACAACATGCATAATTACAATCCTGGTGCATATATAAACAATAGGCATTAATGCCATATAATGTTCTCATTTAGCCAGGATATAACATTCTTCGTCTGAATTCTTTGTGCTCCATCTGGAAGGGGAGTATAGGAATGTGTCTACAAAATGTTCCTCAATTAATTATCAGGCCTCCTGTGCATGAAAAAAACATTAACTTTTGAAGATTTGATGGGAATTGCAAGGTGAATGAAATTGTTTAGTTTCTGGGTACAAATGAGCGAGAACATACTCTACTATAATGATTTTAGAATAAATCCTAGTACAGAAAACCAAATGACCTTGTTCATTAACATTGTGATTATTATTATTAATTGGCATAGCAATGTTTTTATTTAATTATAAAAAGAACAAATTAAGGTATCTATTCTATCATTTCTTTATCATTCTATCATTTCTGCATTAAAAGAGGCATAGATGCAGAACATAATTTTACAAGTCACTGGTGCGACCACACTTAGAATACTGTGTGCAGTTCTGGTCTCCGGTGTATAAGAAAGACATAGCTGAACTGGAGCGGGTGCAGAGAAGAGCGACCAAGATTATTAGAGAACTAGGGGGTCTGCAATACCAAGACAGGTTATTACACTTGGGGTTATTTAGTTTGGAAAAACGAAGGCTTAGGGGTGATCTTATTACAATGTACAAATATATGAGGGGACAGTACAAAGACCTTTCTAATGATCTTTTTACTCTTAGACCTGTGACGGGGACAAGGGGGCATCCTCTATGTCTGGAGGAAAGAAGGTTTAGTCATAATCACAGATGCAGATTCTTTACTGTAAGAGCAGTGAGACTATGGAACTCTCTGCCGTCTAATGTTGTAATGAGTGATTCCCTACTAAAATTTAAGAGGGGACTGGATGCCTTTCTTGAAAAGTATAATATTACAGGCTATATTCACTAGTTTCCTAGATATTGCGTTGATCCAGGGAGCTAGTCTGATTGCCGTATGTGGAGTCGGGAAGGAATTTTTTTCTCCAATGTGAAGCTTACTGTTTGCCACTTGGGTTTTTTTTGCCTTCCTCTGGATCAACATGTTAGGGCAGGTTAGGATAGGATATGGGTTGAACTAGATGGACTTAAAGTCTTCCTTCAACCTTAATAACTATGTTATTATGTTACTATGTATTTCTAAACACTGTTTTTCAGTGATCACTTTGTATCTCCTATCATACTGCATTCACACACATAAATGATACACCATTTGAAAGGTAAACTTTAGCAAGAAAATAGTCAAACAAACCACTCAGCCACGATTTGATCACAAAAGACAGTTTAAACATAAATTTTCAAAAACCTGCAGTAAGGAAAAATGACCTGCAGATGGCACCACACTACCCAAAGCACACTAGCACAAAGCTGCTTACAGACATAACAAAAAAATCCAAACATTTGCCTTGGGAGCTTTCCAGCTTGCCGAACTGCTAGCCCAGCCTGTTTCAGCGAAATTGGAGGATTGCACACTTCACTGCAGGTGAATCACATATGCACACACATTTGTAAACATGTATGGTGCCCCTGAGGGTCCAGTCGCCACAGAGATACTGCACCTCATCCAGAGGTGTGGTATCCTACTCTCAAGTAAGGAGGGAGCATCACCCAGCACTCTAATACCTGCACCTGGATGTACCCTAAGGGAGGATGGTCTCATCCCAGGCTAGGTAGTAAAGGGTAAAACATAGAAAAGCAAAGTAAAACAAACATATGAAAAAAGAAAATTAGTAATGGTGAGTCCCAAGAATAATAAAATCCTCAAATTTATTGAAAAAAGATTAAAAGATCATACAGGTTGGGGATACATCTCAACGCGTTTCTGGCAAAAGCCCTTATTCACTGAGTATTTTTATACGTTTGTTTTACTGTGCTTTTCTATATTTTAGTCTTTCGGTGGTGTGAACACTGTCCCTACAGGCTTGTTCACTGTGTGCATGGCTCATGTGTTTGTATTTAATTGGTTTCTTGTTTTTGCAGGATTACGGAGGCTTTCCACCCCTCCTTTCTGAGCTATGCACATAAGGGCCGTTCTTTGCAGCGTTTCCACATTGGACATTACCTTTCTGAATCCTGCTCATATAAGTACTATACACATGACCAGGTTTATAAATACATCAGTTAGGGATTAAATACATCAGTTAGGGACTGCTCTGATAGGGTATACCTTGACAATTGGTAGAGCGGCTTAGCATACATTTTTTGCAAAAAACTTATCAACCAAATACTCTGTGTTTTATCATCTTTTTACTAGCAGTTGCTATTTACTGTTACTTTTTTACAACAGAGTATTTTTATACATTTGTTTTATTGTGCTTTTCTATGTTTTAGTCTTTCTGTGGTGTGACCACTGTCCCTACAGGCTTGTTCACTTTGTGCATGGCCCAACGAATAAAACTAATTAATCAATTTTACCATAGGCAGAACGGTATAAACGCCACCCCCCCAAATGAAATTCATGAATTGCTGGTTTTTGCTCATTCTGACTCCCAAAAATCGTAATAAAAAGTGATCAAAAAATGTCATGTGACCAAAAATGGTACAAATAAAAACGGTAGCTTGTCCCGCAAAAAATAAGACCTCACATGACTCTGTGGGCCAAAATATGGAAAAGTTATAGCTCTCAAAATGTGGTATTGCAAAATCTATTTTTTGCAATAAAAAGTGTCTTTTAGCGTGTTACAGCTGCCAAACATAAAAACCCGCTATAAATAGTAAATCAAACCACGCTTTATCACTCCCTTAGTTAGGGAAAAATAATACAATTTAAAAAATGTATTTATTTCCATTTTCCCATTAGGGTTAGGGTTGGGGCTAAAGGTAGGATTAGGGTTAGGGTTGGGATTAGGGTTAGGGGTGTGTTAGGGTTAGGTTTGTGGTTAGAGTTAGGGTTAGTGTTGGGACTAGGGTTAGGGTTGTGTTGGGGTTAGGGTTGGAGTTAGAATTGGAGTTAGCCAATTCTGTGTTGAAAAAGTCAAACAGCGCTCCTTCCATTCCAAGCTCTGCAATGCGCCCAAACAGTAGTTTACCCTCACATATGGGGTATCAGCGTACTCGGGACAAATTGCACAATAACTCTTAGGGTCCAATTTCTTCTGTTACCCTTGGGAAAATAAAAAATTAGGGGCAAAAATATAATTTTTGTTGAAAAAAAATATGATTTTTTATTTTTATGCTCTACGTTATAAACTTCTGTGGAACACTTGGGGGTTCAAAGTTCTCACCACACATCTAGATAAGTTCCTTGGGGGGTCTAGTTTCTAAAATGGGGTCACTTGGGGGAGTTTCCACTGTTTAGGCACATCAGGGGCTCTCCAAATGCGACATGACACCCGCAGACCATTCCATCAAGGTCTGCATTACAAAACGTCACTACTTCTCTTCTGAGGTCTGACATGTGCCCTCACAGTAGTTTTCTCCCTCTTACAGGGTATCAGCGTACTCAGAACAAATTGGACAACAACTTTTGGGGTCTAATTTCTCCTGTCACCCTTGGGAAAATAAGAAATTGGGGACTAAAACATCATGTTTGTGGAAAAAATATGATTTTTTTTTCACGCTCGGGAGTTATAAACTTTAGTGAAACACCTGGGGGTTCAAAGATCTCACCACACATCTAGATAAGTTCCTTGAGGGGTCTAGTTTCCAAAATAGGGTCATTTGTGGGGGGTTTCCACTGTTTAGGCACATCAGGGGCTCTCCAAAGGCGACATGGCGTCCAGCCAATTCTGTATTGAAAAGGTCAAATGGCGCTCCTTTCCTTCCGAGCTCTGCCATGCACCAAAACAGTGGTTTACCCCCACATACGGGGTATCAGCATACTCAGGACAAATTGCACAGTCACTTTTGTGGTCTTGTTACCCTTGGGAAAATAAAAATTGGGGTGAAAAGATCATTTTTGAAAAAAAATATGATTTTTTTAATTTTATGGCTCTACATTATAAACTTGTGTGAAGCACTTGGGGTTAAAAGTGCTCACCACAGATTTAGATAAGTTCCTTAGGGGTCTAGTTTCTAACATGGGGTCTCCACTGTTTAGGCACATCAGGGCTCTCCAAACGCGACATGGCATCCAATCTCGATTCCAGCTAATTTTGGCTTGAAAAAGTCAAATGGCGCTCCTTCCCTTCCGAGCTCTGACGTGCACCCAAACAGTGGTTCCCCCCACATATGGGGTATCAGCGTACTCAGGACAAATTGTACAACAACTTTTGTGGTCCAATTTCTCCTGCTACCCTTGGGAAAATGAAAAAATGGGGACTAAAATATTTGCTTGTGTGAAAAAAATATGATTTTTTATTTTCATGCCTGGTCATTATAAACTTCTGTGAAGCACTTGGAGGTTCAAAGTGCTCACCACAGATCTAGATAAGTTCCTTAGGGAGTCTAATTTCCATAATGGGGTCACTTGTGGGGGTTTCCACTGTTTAGGCACATCAGGGGCTCTGCAAACTGAACATGACACCCATCAAAGTCTGCATTCCAAAACGTCATCACTTCCTTTCCGAGCCCTGCCGTGCACCCAAACAGTATCCCCCTCCCACATATGGGGTATCAGCATACTCAGGACAAATTGGACAACAACCTTTGGGGTCCAATTTCCTTGGGAAAAATCAAAAATTGGGGACTAAAATTCACTTTTGTGGAATTTTTTTTTTTCACACCCAGGCATTATAAACTTTAGTGAAACACTTGGGGGCTCAAAGTGCTCACAACAGATCTAGATAAGTTCCTTAGGGGTCTAGTTTCCAAAATGGTGTCACTTGTGGGGATTTCCACTGGTTAGGCACATTAGGGGCTCTCCAAATGCAACATGCATCCAATCTCATTTCCAGCCAATTTTGGTTTGAAAAAGTCAAACGGCGCTCCTTCCCTTCCAAGCTCTGCCGTCCGCCCAGACAGTGGTTTTCCCCCACATATGGGGTATCGGAGTACTCAGGAGAAATTGCAAAACAACTTTATTTGTCTATTTTGTTCTTTTACCCTTGTGAAAATAAAAAAATTTTTGTAAAATCATTTTTGTGACTAAAAAGTTAAATGTTAATTTTTTTTTCCACGCTGCTTCAGCTCCTGTGAAGTACCTGAAGGGTTAATAAACTTCTTGAATGTGGTTTTGAGTACCTTGAGGGGTGCAGTTTTTAAAATGGTTTCACTTTTAGGTATTTTCTACCATATAGACTCCTCAAACTGACTTCAAATGTGATGTGATCCTTAAAAAAATGGTGTTGTAAAAATGAGAAATCGCTGCTCAACTTTTAACCCTTATAACTTCCTAACAAAAAAAAATTTGGTTCCAAAATTGTGCTGATGTAAAGTAGACATGTGGGAAATGTTATTTAGTAACTATTTTGTGTGACATATTTCTCTGTTTTAAGGGAATAAAAATTCAAAGTTTGAAAATTGCAAAATGTTCAAAATTTTCACCATATTTCCACTTTTTTCATAAATAAACGCAAGTTATGTCGAAGAAATTTTACCACTATCATGAAGTACAATATGTCATGAGAAAACAGTCTAAGAATCGCGAAGATCCGTTGAAGCGTTCCAGAGTTATAACCTCATAAAAAGACAGTGGTCAGAATTGTAAAAATTGGCCCTGTCATTAGCGTGCAAACCACCCTTGGGGTTAAGGGGTTAAACATTCATTTTCATAAACCTGTAGAAAGAAACAATGACCTGCAGGTGGCACTTCAACCGGAAGACATTTTTTGGCCTCTGCTTATCAAACCTATTTATTGTATTACTAATCTACATACGGTATATAAATACCTGTCTATGTTCATCAACTCATAAAATACATTTACATTTGACCAGCTTGCTTTTTCTGAAATTGCCTGTGCCCCCGACAACCAATGTGCGAAAATTTTGCACGGGCCAAGCTAGTCAATATATAATGTTGAAAAAAATCCAGCTCCATGACAAAGTGAAAAAGTAGATCTTTATTCACTTGATATATCAAGCATAGAGGATAAAAGTATCAGCATAGACTAAGGGTGCTGCGACACCAGAAATGCATTGATAACGCATTTTTTTGCTGCTATCTATGCTGATACTTTTATCCTCTATTCTTGATATATCAAGTGAATAAAGATCTACTTTTTCACTTTGTCGTGGAGCTGGATTTTTTTCTTCATTTTGCCATGTTATACGTCTGACACAGCAGTTCCGTGCTCCGATCCCTGGGATGTTATACTGGTGAGCTGGACTTTATTTTATTAATATATAATGTTATTTAACTGAAGTTATCCTTTTTGCAAAGTAGTTATCTAAACATACATATGGATACTCCATTGCAAATTTTAGTGAAAGCTCCAATAAACCCTATTGGAAGTTAGTGTGGGCCATCTGGTGCCATTGATTCTTAACCTAAATGGATCCTGCAGAGTGTCATTGCATAGATATATTCTGTCAGGGTTTTGCCGATTTTCGTGACAAAAATGTTGGATTTCAACCAGTATTTGATATATCAAATCCCCTTACAGAACCTATTATAAGCTAGGAACCGATAATAACAATTAATAATATATATTTTGATTTCTATAGCACCAACATATCCCACAGCACTTAACATGTTAGAGGGGACATGTACAGACAATGAAGACATTACAGAAAAACATCTAAAATTAACAAATACAAAAAGGATTGAGGGCCATGCTTTCTAGCTTACAATCTACAAGAAAATTGGGGATACACAAAAGGAGAATGGTAAAAAATGTTTGTATTGTAAGGTCCAGCCATCAATAAAATACATAAGGAAATTCACAATGTTGCGTGAACCAGTCACCAGCCAGTATCAGTACAAGAACAGACACAGAGGGCTAATAAGTGATGTAGGGTGTGTGAACAGATGATAAGAGGGTCCTGATTTAGAAGAAAATTTTGTGTGGGCAAAACAGGGATTGTTAGATAAGTGTGGTGAGTTGATTGGCCAGTCTAAGAAATTAGTTTTTAGGGCACGCTTAGAACTGTGGATATTGGCGATTAATTGAATTGTCCTCCGTAGTGCATTTCAAAGAATTGTCTCAGCATGTCTCAGAAGTCTTGGATACAGAAGTGGGAGATTCGGATTATTAAGTATGTTAGTCTTAGATCATTAGCAGAACAGAGGGCACGGGTAGGGTAGAAGACTGAGACGAGGGGTGGTGCTGAACCATGGAGCACTTTATGGGTGAGAGTGATAAGTTTATATTGAACGCTGTAGCAGTCAGGCAGCCAGTGTAGTGACTGGCACAGGGTGGAGGCATTGATGTAAAGGAATATGATCCTGGCTGCTGCATTCAGGAAGAATTGGAGACGGGAGAGTTTAGTGAGAGGGAGACCAATTAATAGAGGGTTGCAATAATACAGGCAAGAAAGGATAAAAGCTACAGTAAGAGTTTTTGCAGAGTCAAAAGTAAGAAAAGGTCGAATTGTAGAAATATTTTGGAGGTGTAGGTGACATGAGCAAGCGAGTGATCACAAGCTGCAAAAGAATACATGTCCGCCTGGCTTCTACCTTACAAAGGCCGCTCCTGCAGCAAACCTCAACTCCAGCACCCTCTCTTGAGTCCATGCAGGTAGATGAGGTAAAGATGATCAAGCATTGTCAGGAGGTCTGCTGGTCCGAGGGAAGGTGCTTCAATTGTGGCAGTCCTGAGAATGTAGTCCACTTCTACCTGGAGAGACGGGGAAACACTTGAGTCTAGGGTTTGTTGGAGAGGTCACCCTGGGCAAAAATCACTCCTCTCCATCACTGAATCTGTCAGTGTCCATGTTCTGTGGCAGCATCCGTTTTGTCGAGACGGCCTACCTTGACTCCCGTTCCACTTGTAACCTCATTCAACAGGCTGTAGTGGAACGATATCAGATTCCGATCCAATGTCTTCCTGATCCGCTGATGGTTCCTTCTGTGAATGGTAAACCCCCTTCCAAAACCAACCTATTCATGACAGCCTGTAGAACTCCGAGTAGAAATGCTACACTCGAGAAGGTTAATCTCTATATGCTGTCAGGCCTATCTCACCTGCTGTTTCTAGGTCTGCCATGGCTGTGAAAACATGAACCATTCTTGGCTTGGAGACCGGGAGAAGTACTCTGCTAGGGTCAGGAGTGGCATGAGAGATGTTTAGTTCCCATTTGCCCTTCTAGACATGCAGCTTCTCCATCTAATTTACCTGGCTTGCCTGCTGCATATGTAAGGAGGTGGCGGGGACAGTCACGTGCCTCCTCTCTCTTATAAACTGGACACGTATGTCACATGTGGCACCCTGATGGTTCACTAATGTTTTATAATGTTATGTCATATATTAACAATCTCGTCATGTGCTGTCCCTTAATGTTATAACGTTGTACTGTGACTGCCTTTGTATATATTTAGCTTAGGGACAGTATGAGTTAAGTTGTTGGGAGGCGTTACAAAGGGGGATTGTCCAACAAGCTTACAGGAAAAGCTCTTCCTGTTCTTGCAGCAGAGCCCAGGCAGGCCTGCCCAGGGTAAGACGCTCTCCACAGCCAGGAACAGAAGCTGCCACAGACTGTTGGGCAGGGTGGACGGGCATTGAAGCTGGGGGAAACGACCCAAGAAGAAATGCAGGTTCTCAAGCCTGGATGGGAGCCCTTGGTGTTGTGCAGTTTACTGAAGTTGCAGGGACAGAGCAGGAAGCATTGTGTTATTTGCAGTAAAGTTTCTACCGTTGGAACAGAACTGTGGCTTGTGGTGTTTGCTGAGTATTCATCCCCAGCGTCTGAAATGTAGACATGTGGTGAAGGTAACTGACAGTACTGCAGGACTGGGATTTCACTAGTCTTTTCAAGTGCATGGTTCCAGGGTGTTTTCTGACTGTGACCTAGTGGACTCGGCCACAACTACCACCCCGTGCCACCTTGTTACATTTGGTATAGTCGGCAAGATCGAATCCAGAAGCCCAACAACTCCAAGACAGGTGGAAAAGATTCTCGGAACTTGTGGACTGATGATTGAATTGTGTACCAAGATGGCGCCAAACACTGTCGAGAAGGAGACAGTTGGTGGCACGAAAATGAAGGATGGTGCCACCTATCGTGGGCATCATGGAAGGAACTTGGTGCCAAAAGGAAGGATGCCACTTCCCCTGTGATTAATGCCCACCCGAAATGGGTGCAGGCAAAAAAGAGGCTCCAGCCTTACCAGCAGAGTGTGGGG
>JARQOD010000006.1:284284585-284323956 GCA_033576555.1 Oophaga sylvatica | reverse complement strand
TTTCTCAGGCTGTGACGAGGCGTCTAGGACCATCGTAGGAACGCTCCACGGCTGCCTCTAGTTGCGGTGGTTAGTCAGGGTACTGCAATCTCATAGATTCCAACTGCTCTGGTGTATTTCCTTTTTTACCTGCACTCCTCAGCTACCGTAACATAACAGTATCACCGGCCCTAAAAATTGTATGGTACTCACAGAAGGGAAAAAATATTTTGAAGGAAGAAAAGTTGTCAGAGATATTTTTCTGTTTGTTGCATTTTTTTTTTTTTTTTTTCCCTCTGTATCTCTGGGTGCTGGGAGGATCTTTTCTCCCAATGGAGTTTGCACAGTTGTCTGGCCGTGTGGATCAGCTTGCCACTGAGGTTCGGAGTATTGCTGCATATCTTGCTAGGTTGCCTGTTGTGGAACCTAGGATCCCCATGCCAGATTTGTTTTCAGGGGATCGAGCTAAGTTTCAGAATTTCAAAAATAATTGTAAATTGTTTCTTGCCTTAAAATCTAAGTCCTCAGGAAACGCAGCGCAGCAGGTTCAAATTATCATCTCTCTCCTGCACGGCGATCCTCAGGATTGGGCTTTTTCCCTGATACCTGGGATCCTGTTTTGAGTGATGTTGATGCATTTTTTCAGGCTTTGGGTTATTGTACGATGAGCCTAATGTCACTGATCAAGCTGAAAAAGCCTTGTTGGCATTAAATCAGGGGCTTGATGACGCTGTTATACTGTCAGAGATTCCGTAGGTGGGCAGTCCTGACCAAATGGAATGACGACGCTTTGGCGGCCCTTTTCCGGAAGGGTCTGTCGGATAATGTAAAGGATGTTATGGTGGATTCCCTGTCCCCTCTGGTCTCAATGATTCTATGTCATTAGCGATTCAAATTGACAGACGTTTGCGTGAGCGGAGAAGTATGCGTGGAGTGGTGTTGCCTTGTGAGCCAGCTGCTGAGCCCATGCAGTGTGATGGAGTGGTGTCTGGGGCACAGCGTCATGAGTTTCGAAAGCGCAATGGGTTATGTTTCTACTGTGGTGATGCCTCTCATGGTATTTCAGTCTGCCCTAAGCGGGGAAGACGTTTTGCACGCTCAGTTGTCTTGGGTAGTGTTCAGACTAAGTTTTTATTAACTGTCACTCTGATATGCTCTCTGTCCTCATTTTCTGCTCAGACTTTCATTGATTCTGGAGCAGCTATTAACCTGATGGATTATGATTTTGCTAAACGTTGTGGATTTCCCTTGATACCCCTACAGAAGTCTATTCCCCTACTGGGGATCGATTCTACCCCTTTGGCTGAGAATAAACCCCAGTTTTCTACTCAGGTGATAATGAGGGTTGAACCTGATCACCAGGAGTGCTGCAAATTTTTGGTTCTATATAATCTGCATGACATTATCGTGCTGGGTTTCCCTTGGTTACAGTCTCATAATCCTGTTTTGGATTGGAAATCTGTGTCTGTAACCAGTTGGGGCTGCCAATGTGTTAATACCAACACTCCCGTTTTTTCTGCCTCCCCCCAGGCTGAGGATGTTCCTGACTTTTTGTTTGATTTTTCTGATGTGTTTAGCGAAAGTAAATCTGCATCCTTACCTCCCCATAGGAGCTATGACTGCGCTATTGAATTAGTGCCAGGTAGTAAATTCCCTAAGGGTCGCCTTTTTAACTTGTCTGTACCTGAACATGACACTATGCGGTCTTATATCAAGGAATCATTGGAGAAGGGTCATATCAGACCATCCTCTTCACCCTTAGGTGCCGGTTTTTTCTTTGTGGCCAAAAAAGATGGTTCATTAAGGCCGTGTATTGATTATCGTCTCTTGAACAATATTACTGTGAAATATCAATACCCGTTACCCTTGATTTCTGACCTGTTTTCCAGGGTGAAAAACGCTACTTGGTTTACCAAGCTTGACCTCAGGGGGCGCTATAACCTTATTCGCATTAAGCACGGGGATGAATGGAAGACGGCATTTAACACCCCTGAAGGGCATTTTGAGTACCTTGTGATGCCCTTTGGGCTCACTAATGCTCCTTCCGTCTTCCAGTCCTTCATGAATGACATTTTCAGGGATTTTGTGGACAAGTTTCTGATTGTTTATTTGGATGATATCTTGATTTTTTCTAATGACTGGGACTCTCATGTGAAACATGTTCGAACTGTATTCCAGATTTTGAGAGAGAATGCTCTGTATGTGAAGGGATCAAAGTGTCTTTTTGGCGTACAGAAGATCTCATTTCTGGGATTCATTTTGTCCCCATCTGTTATTGAAATGGACCCGGTCAAGGTTAAGGCCATCTGTGATTGGGTCCAACCTACTTCATTAAAGGCTCTTCAGAGATTTTTGGGTTTTGCCAATTTTTATCGTAAATTTATTGGTAATTTCTCTGTTATTGTTAAACCATTAACTGATTTGACCAGAAAGGGTTCTGATGTGGTGAATTGGCCTCCTGAGGCAGTCTCTGCGTTTCAGGAACTTAAGCAGAGATTCACTTCTGCTCCTGTTCTACGGCAGCCTGATGTTTCTCTGCCATTTCAGGTGGAGGTTGATGCCTCTGAAATTGGGGCAGGTGCCGTTTTGTCCCAAAAAGATCCAGAGACCTCTAAAAGTAACCCTTGTGCCTTTTTCTCTCGAAAATTTTCTCCTACTGAACGTAATTATGACGTGGGTAATCGGGAGTTATTGCCATGAAGTGGGCTTTTGAAGAGTGGAGACATTGGCTGGAGGGAGCCAAACATCAGGTGGTGGTCCTTACGGACCATAAGAATCTGGTCTATCTGGAATCTGCCAAGCGACTCAATCCTAGACAGGCCAGGTGGGCCTTGTTTTTCACACGTTTTAATTTTGTGGTTTCCTTTCTTCCTGGCACTAAGAATGTTAAGGCGGATGCCCTCTCGAGGAGTTTCCTTGCGGACTCTCCTGAGCTATCTGATCCCTCTGTTATTTTGAAGGAGGGTGTAGTTCTTTCCGCCATTTCGCCTAATTTGAGACTTGCTCTGGAGGGGTGTCAGGAGGATAGGCCCGAGCGCTGCCCTGTTGGAAAATTGTTTGTCCCGGACCAATGGAAAAAGAGTGTGATGTCTGAGATTCATTGTTCCGCATTGGCTGGGCATCCCGGAATTTTTGGTACCAGAGACTTGGTTAGTCGGTCCTTTTGGTGGCCTACCTTGTCTCGCGATGTCAGGGAATTTGTGCAGTCCTGCGGGACTTGCTCTCGCTCCAAGCCTTGCTCTCGCTCTAGTGGTTTGTTGATGCCATTGCCTGTGCCCAAGAGACCATGGACCCATATCTCTATGGATTTCATTTCCGATCTTCCTGTTTCTCAGAGAATGACCACCATCTGGGTAATTTGTGATAGGTTTTCCAAAATGATACATCTTGTGCCATTACCTAAGTTGCCTTCCTCCTCTGAATTGGTGCCGTTGTTCCTTCAGCACGTGGTTCGTTTACACGGCATTCCTGAGAACATTGTGTCTGACAGAGGAGTCCAGTTTGTTTCCAGATTTTGGAGGACTTTTTGTTCTAAACTGGGTGTTCAATTGTCTTTCTCCTCGGCATTTCATCCTCAGACCAATGGTCAAACTGAGAGAACAAACCAGACATTGGAGACTTATCTAAGATGCTTTGTGTCTGCTGATCAGGATGACTGGGTCTCTTTTTTGCCTTTGGCTGAGTTTGCTCTTAATAATAGGGCTAGCTCTGCCACTTTGATGTCTCCGTTTTTCTGTAATTCTGGGTTTCACCCTCGATTTTCTTCAGGACAGACGGAGGCTTCTGTCTGTCCAGGTGTTGACTCTGTTGTTGAGCGTATGCAGCAGATTTGGGACCAGGTAGTGGAGAGGTTGTCCCTCTCTCAGGAGAAGGCCCAGCGGTTTGCTAACCGGCATAGGACTGATGGTCCTCGGTTTAAAGTGGGGGACTTGGTCTGGTTGTCCTCAAAGAATATTCCTATGAGAGTAGCATCTCCTAAATTTAAGCCTAGGTTCATTGGACCTTATAAGATCATGGAGATTATTAATCCTGTTTCTTTTCGTTTGCTTCTTCCAGGGACATTTAAGATCCATAACGTGTTCCACAAGTCCTTGTTGAAGAGGTTTGTTGAGCCAGTGGTTCCTGCTGCTGTGCCTCCTGACCCTGTTTTGGTTGAGGGCAATCTGGAGTATGTGGTTGAGAAAATATTGGATTCTCGTTTTTCTAGACGAAGACTCCAGTATTTGGTTAAATGGAGAGGTTATGGTCAGGAAGATAATTCTTGGGTGTTTGCTTCGGACATCCATGCTAGGAGACTTATCCGTGCGTATCATAGAACTCATCCTGACCGACCTGGTTGCTCAAATGAGGGTTCGGTGACCCCTCCTCAAGGTGGGGTACTGTTGTGAATGGGTTTGAGATGAGTTCTGAGCAGAGGCTCCCTCTGGTGGTTACAAGCGGTACTAGTGAGGATTGGGAATCAGGTGTTACTGATTGGTCTTATTTAAGGGAATCATTTTCCCATCAGGGTTGCCGGTGATCAATTGTTCTGGTCTGAATCCTTCTTTCCAGTTTCCCTTGTAGCCTGCTGTGTCGTGTCTGCATCTCCTGCTATCAGATAAGACAATTTCTTATTTTGTGTTTTTGCTATATTTTTGCATTTTGTCCTGCACTTCTGTGGGGGCCTTCTGGGTCCCCTCCGGGGGCTTTTGCCCTCTCAGTTTAGTCCAGCCACTGTGTTTTGTACTTTTGCTTTTTGCAGTTTTTTCAGTGGCTGCTGTTTTTGTTACACCAGAGAACTAATTTAGGTGGTAGAGGTCGTGTGATCTCAGGTGATTTTGAAATTAGTAGAGTTGGTGTTTTTCGGGGTTTTCTGGGATTGCAGTGAGTACCCTTCCTGTCCTTTTCTGTTTGGATAGTTTGGGCCCCAGCGTTTGCTCATACTATTTTCTTTCTGTGTCAGTATTTCCTCTTGTCTAACCGCCATTACATGTTTGGGGCTTTCTATTATCTTTGGGGTTCTGCTCCGGGGCAGATAGCTTTCCTATTTCTATCTTTAGGTGTAGTTAGTTTCTCAGGCTGTGACGAGGCGTCTAGGACCATCGTAGGAACGCTCCACGGCTGCCTCTAGTTGCGGTGGTTAGTCAGGGTACTGCAATCTCATAGATTCCAACTGCTCTGGTGTATTTCCTTTTTTACCTGCACTCCTCAGCTACCGTAACATAACAGGCATGGAGCAGGAGAAATTGCAGAGACTCCTCCTACAGCGGGTCCTCGGCTCACACATATATTGTTGTACAGGGCTCAAATGCGGCACACTATTCTAACCAGCGGCTGTGTATAGACAAATGTGGCTCTATTTTGAAAAATGTTGTGTCGGATGCACTTGAGGAATGAAAGGGACTGTTTTGCGTCTCTGAAAGGGCAGTGAGCCCTATATAACACCAAGGATTTGGTGCATGTGGTGGCCAATACGGTCACAAGTATGGACCTTTTTCTTTTTGTCTGTTTTTTTCCCCCTCCTCCAAGTTTAGTTGCACCTATTGCGCACCCCCTGCTGGATTACGGGGCTGGAACCCTACAAGGGTTAATCATTATGGACTATATGTGTGGCTGTTTTGAGAACTGAACTGTTGTTAACCTTGAACTTTGCCGTTTCTTTTAACCCTGGACTGTCCCCTGTTAGAAGCAGCCCACCACTGTTTAGAGGCACGTGATCGACTAAAAGGAGGGAGGGGGAGAGATCTGTGCAGGAAGACCTGAGGTTCGAGCCGGGTCAGGACTATATGGACCATGGATAAGTTGGCCATCAGGCCAGTGTGTCTGTTTACGGGTCCAATGAGCCAAGGGACCAGGGTCAGTCGAACTGACTGTACTACAGGATTGGGATTTCACTTATCTTTTCAAGTGTAAGGTGCCGGGGTGTTCACTGACTGTGACCTAGTGGACTCGTCCATGACTACCACCTCATGCCACCTTGTTACACATACTTATCATACTCCAACGTCTTTGATAAAAAGGAGGCTAAGACTTTACCACCTCATAGGCTGTATGGCTGTCCTATGGACCTCCCACCAAGCGCTTCCCCTCCACAAGGTCAAATCTATCCCCTGTCGCAGGTTGGGACCCATGCCACGTCCAGTATATTGAAGAGAATCTAGTTAGGGGATTTATCCAGAAATCTTCCTCCCCGCTGGATCAGGTTTCTTTTTCGTGAAGAAAAAGGATGATTCTCTGTGATCCTGTCTCGATTACAGGGGTCTCAACCAAATTACTATCAAGAATAAATACCCTCAGCCTCTTCAATCAACTTAAAGGTTTCCAAAGTTTTCACAAAGCTCGACCTTTGTAGGACATACAACCTGATCTGAATATGTTAAAGAGATAATAGTAATAATCTTTATTTATATAGCGCCAACATATTCCGCAGCCCTTTACATTTTAACAGTTTCAAAACACAAGTCATAAGTAACAACGTTAACAATACAATAATTAAAGCAAAATAAGACGACCCTGCTCATGAGAGCTTACAATCTACAATGAGGTAGGGGAGATACAAAGTACAGGTGTGTATATACAATGGTGTATTTACAATGATGGTCCAGCCATCTTGAGGGACTGAGGGATGGAGATAGTGAATGGGCTACACACGCACACTTACACTTTGATTAGTGAACGTGATAGGCCGCTCTGAACAAATGTGTTTTCAGGGAGCGCTTGAAACTATGCAAATTGTGGATGGTCCTAATTTCTTGGTGTAGAGCATTCCAGAGGATTGGTGCAGCGCGGGCGAAGTCTTGGAGTCGGGAGTGGGAGGCACTGTCTTTCAAGCAGGGGAATTACACTTTTTTCTACATTTTACTGACTTCATTAGTCCACTTAGGAGACCTGAAGCTATGATCATCTGATCGCTAGTGTTGAGCGATACTGCTCGATATCTAAAAATATCGGATCGGAATGGTATCGCCGATATCACTAAATATCGTCGATATCCGATTCCGATACCGGAAGTCCCATGTAAGTCTATGGGAACCAAATATCGACATTAAAAAAAACCATTCTTGCCTTGTTGGTTAATTGTACATGAAGGAAAACAACAAAGACTAATGTAGAATGTATTGGGGGAGGTTGAGGAGACAATAAAGGCATACATGTTTAACCCAATGCATTGGAATAGCATTAATATATATTTTTTTTTAAATACGTTTGGATTGACTAACAAATTGACAATGTTGTTAACCTTTTTTCTATTTTGGCAAATATGTATGTTTCACAACTTCCATGCTCTTCACCTTTTTAACTTTTGCCAGTGCCACACTTTCTACTTCATAATCTTCAGCAGCATCATCTTTCTCATCAAATTATTCTTCATCTTCACCTTCTTAATCTTCTTCTTAAACTTCTTGCTATTCATGTTTTTGTTTACATTACTCATATTGTTATTATTAAACTAATTAATCTTCTTCATATTCAAATGTCACGCTGTCTAATGATATGTATACAATGTCAGTAAACTATTAATACAGGAACAACACTCTATACAACAACTAGTATAGCAACATCAGCATGTAAGTATAGAATAGATTTACCTGACACGATATCTGCTGAACTCAGGGTTAATCTTGAGGACTTGATGAGCAGAAACAGGAAAGAGGTGGACCGGGATCTAACCTGACCCTAAACTGGGGTCCTAACTAATCCCTCACCTTGGAGGTACTGATAATGGTTCAGAGGTCCAAGTCTCCAACCTAACCCTGTCTCCTATCAGACCCTGAACCCTGTAATCAGTCCTAAGAAGGATCCTGACTACCACCAAAGGGATATGGGCTGATCTCAGCTAAATACACAGATTAGACATATAAGACAGACAGGATAACACTCGCTTGCATACACACTCAAACACCAAAGGAACATAAATGGTCTGGGAAATAAACTCTAACCAAGTTGAGCTTAGAACAACTAAGGAGCTCACAACTAAAGTCTATACAGATTCATTCCTATCTGTGGTCTGCATGAAGGTTTCACTGGCAACTCCCCAAGCAGACAACCAGGAATTTAAAGGAAACCAATCAACAAATAATCAATTGCAGCCGGGAGAAACTGCACCCAGTCCCAGCACCGAGCACAGACAGAATTAACTCCCTAGCTGCCAAACACAAAGAAACAGCAGCTCAGCTGTGAGAAGTCAAAATGTGCAACCGCGACAATCTTCGTGGCAATGCACACATGACAGTACCCCCCCTTCTACGAGGGGCCTCCGGACCCTCAGGGCCAGGCCTGCCCGGGTGAGTTCTGTGGAAGGTCCGAACCAAACGATCTGCGTTAACATCAGACGCAGGGACCCACGTCCTCTCCTCTGGACCATACCCCTTCCAATGCACCAAGTACTGAAGGGACCGGCGATTTGACGTGAGTCAATGATCTTTGATACTTGAAATTCCAAGTTACCATTGACCAACACAGGAGGAGGAGGTAGAGGTGACGGTATGACTGGTGCCACATACCTTTTAAGTAATGACTTGTGGAACACATTATGAATTTTAAACGTAGGAGGGAGGTCCAGACGAAATGCCACAGGATTAATTATGGAACTGATCCTGTACGGCCCGATGAATCTGGGACCCAGTTTCCAGGAGGGCACCTTAAGTTTTATATTCCTGGTAGACAACCATACCAGATCGTTCACATTCAGATCTGGACCAGAAACTCTCCTCCTATCAGCCATACGTTTGTAACGGTTCCCCATCACACTCAGATTATTCAATACACCTCTCCACACAGAAGCAAGTGACGACGAGAAACGCTCCTCCTCAGGAACCCCAGAAGGGCCCCCCCCATTGAAAGTACAAAACTGGGATGGAAACCATATGCCCCAAAAAACGGGACTTACCAGTGGACTCGCTCCGCCTGTTGTTAAGAGCGAACTCTGCCAGAGGCAAGAAAGAAGACCAGTCCTCTTGGTTCTCTGAAACAAAACACCGGAGATATGTCTCTAAGCTCTGATTCAGACGCTCTGTCTGACCATTGGTCTGCGGATGAAAAGCCGAGGAAAATGACAATTGCATCCCCCGACGTAAACAAAATGCCCTCCAAAATTTGGACACAAACTGAGACCCCCTATCTGACACCACATCAGAAGGCAACCCATGAAGTCTAACGATCTCCCTAATGAACACCTGCGCCAGAGTTTTAGCATTAGGGAGTGCAGGAAGAGCAACGAAATGTGCCATCTTACTGAACCTGTCAACAACCACCAGTATGACAGTATTCCCTGATGACGGAGGAAGGTCCGTAATGAAGTCCATAGATAAATGAGTCCATGGACGCTCCGGAAGTTTCAAGGGTAAAAGGGTCCCAGACGGACGGGTATGAGGGGTTTTAGAGCGAGCACACACCCCACATGACGCGACAAAAGTTATAACATCTTTATTAGCATTAGGCCACCAAAACCGGCGAGAAAGGAGATCTAAAGTAGCCTTACTCCCTGGATGTCCTGCTAGAGCAGAATTATGATGTGCCTCAATAACCTTTTGTCTCAACAGATTTGGGACAAACAGTCTCCCTGGAGGTCCTGCAGGGGCGTCCCCCTGAGCCTCTAACACCTCCTCCTCAAGCTCAGAAAATACAGCCGACACTACCACCCCCTCCTGAAGGATAGGACTCGGGTCATCCGTTTTCCCGGCCCCTGGGAAACTGCGAGACAAGGCATCAGCCTTTACATTCTTAGACCCCGGGCGATAAGTGACGACAAAATTAAACCTGGTAAAAAACAACGACCATCGAGCTTGTCTGGAATTCAGACGCTTAGCGGATTCCAAATACAACAGGTTCTTGTGATCAGTAATAACGGTAACCGGGTGGACTGCCCCCTCCAAAAAGTGACGCCATTCTTCAAAAGCTAACTTAATGGCCAAAAGTTCCCTATTGCCGATATCATAATTCCTTTCGGCGGACGACAATTTCTTAGAAAAGAAAGCGCACGGATGCCATTTACCAGGGGACGGACCCTGGGACAATATAGCACCCACCCCTACGTCAGACGCATCCACCTCCACAATGAACGGCTGAGATGCATCTGGTTGGATGAGAACGGGTGCCGAAGCAAAACATTTCTTCAAAGAGGAAAAGGCTTGGCAAGCTTTGTCCGACCATTTAGAAAAATCCGTCCCTTTTCTTGTCATGTCAGTGAGAGGTTTGACGACAGATGAGAAATTACAAATAAATTTCCGGTAGTAGTTAGCAAACCCCAAAAAACGCTGCAGAGCCTTAAGATCCCCTGGCTGATCCCATTCAAGCACTGCTCTCACCTTTTCAGGGTCCATACGGAAACCGGAGGCTGACACCAAAAAACCCAAAAACTGAAGTTCCTGTACGGCAAATACACACTTCTCCAGTTTGGCGTATAGTTTATTGTCTCGCAAGATCTGCAACACCTGTCTCACATGCTCCTGATGAGACACAAGATCTGGCGAGTAAATTAAAATGTCGTCCAAATATACAACCACAAACAGCCCCACAAGGTGACGAAAAATGTCATTAACAAAATGTTGGAATACTGCTGGTGCAGTAGTCAGACCAAAAGGCATGACAAGGTTCTCATAATGTCCCTCCGGCGTGTTAAACGCCGTTTTCCACTCATCCCCCTCTTTTATCCTAATCAGATTATACGCCCCCCTGAGATCCAATTTAGAGAACCATTTGGCGCCAACAATTTGATTGAAGAGATCAGGAATAAGAGGGAGTGGATACGGATCTCGAACAGTAATCCGATTAAGTTCGCGGAAATCCAAGCAAGGGCGTAGGCCTCCATCTTTCTTCTTCACAAAGAAGAACCCCGCGGCTACTGGGGAAGATGAAGGTCTAATATGCCCTTTGGCCAGACTTTCAGAAATATAATCTTTCATAGCCTGCCTCTCAGGACCAGAAAGATTATACAACCTAGCTTTAGGCAACTTAGCATCAGGAAGGAGATTAATAGAGCAGTCATACACGCGATGAGGAGGCAACTCCTGACACCCCTCCTCAGAGAAAACATCCCCAAAATCCTCCAAAAAAGGAGGCAATGTACTAGGCACGACCGCACTGATGACTGTGTTCATGCAGTTGCTTTTGCAAAACTCACCCCATTGGCTTATTTCTCTGGACTGCCAATTAATCACAGGGTTATGTTTAACCAACCAAGGAAGTCCCAACACAATGGGAGTAGGTAGACCCTCCAACACATAGCAAGATAATTGTTCCCTATGTATTGCCCCTACCCGAAGGTCAATGTTATGAACCTCATGAACAAAGCTACCTTGGCCGAGAGGCCTGGCGTCAATGGAGAATATAGGGATCGGTTTGACCAATACACTCAGATGCATACCTTGAGCCTGAGCAAACTGAGCGTCAACCAGATTAGCCCCGGAACCACTATCAAGAAGAACAGACAATCTCTCCACTCTCGTACCAACTACCACCTCCACTGGTACAAGGAACTGAGAAGAACTGGCGGATGAAATACATACTCCCAGGTTGTCGTCCACCACACAACCTGGGATTAACAGTTTTCCGGCGACTTTTGGCTCAACAAGGCACGGGATGGACATTCTCCAACAAAATGTCCCTCTTTCCCGCAGAAAAAACATCTTCTAGTCCTGCGGCGTACCGCCAATCCCCTCCTACGAAATGATGTCCCTCCCAACTGCATAGGCTCATCCGAACAGACAAGGGGAACCTCAACATAAGGGACTTTAGTGGTAGGTGGAGAAACAACAGGGAGTGGGGTTACCTCACCCCTCTCCCGAAGCCGTCTATCAGTACGGATAGCTAAGGCCATAGCAGCCTCCAGAGAAGAGGAGACTCATACTGAGCCAAAACGTCTTTTAATTTATCAGAAAGCCCATGACAAAACTGGCTCCTAAGAGCTGGGTCATTCCACTGAGTATCTGTGGCCCATCTACGAAACTCAGAAGCAAATTCCTCTGCCGGACGATCTCCCTGCTGTATCTTACGTAATTTTGTCTCAGCAAGAGAGACCCGATCTGGGTCATCATATACCAATCCCAGGGCAGTAAAAAATTGATCTACAGACAGTAGAGCCGGGATCCCGGAGGAAGGGAAAATGCCCAGGATTGAGGGTCCCCTTGCAGAAGTGAGATAACAATTCCCACTCTCTGCTCCTCACTCCCTGATGATCGAGGCCGAAGCCGAAAATACAATTTACATGCCTCCCGGAAGGTGAAAAATTTGTCTCGCCCACCAGTGAACCTGTCCGGAGAGCTACTTTAGGTTCAACTCTGGTTTGCTCCAGGGGAGACAAAACTTTGGACTTAATGTCCGTCAGCTCCATGGATAATCCCTGCAACTGCAGAGCCAGCTGGCTACTGGATCCATGGTAACTGAAAATAATTTTAGGCCAGTGAAAATGTCACGCTGTCTAATGATATTATACAATGTCAGTAAACTATTAATACAGGAACAACACTCTATACAACAACTAGTATAGAACATCAGCATGTAAGTATAGAATAGATTTACCTGACACGATATCTGCTGAACTCAGGTTAATCTGAGGACTTGATGAGCTGAAACAGGAAAGAGGTGGACCGGATCTAACCTGACCCTAAACTGGGGTCCTAACTAATCCCTCACCTTGGAGGTACTGATAATGGTTCAGAGGTCCAAGTCTCCAACCTAACCCTGTCTCCTATCAGACCCTGAACCCTGTAATCAGTCCTAAGAAGGATCCTGACTACCACCAAAGGGATATGGGCTGATCTCAGCTAAATACACAGATTAGACATATAAGACAGACAGGATAACACTCGCTTGCATACACACTCAAACACCAAAGGAACATAAATGGTCTGGGAAATAAACTCTAACCAAGTTGAGCTTAGAACAACTAAGGAGCTCACAACTAAAGTCTATACAGATTCATTCCTATCTGTGGTCTGCATGAAGGTTTCACTGGCAACTCCCCAAGCAGACAACCAGGAATTTAAAGGAAACCAATCAACAAATAATCAATTGCAGCCGGGAGAAACTGCACCCAGTCCCAGCACCGAGCACAGACAGAATTAACTCCCTAGCTGCCAAACACAAAGAAACAGCAGATCAGCTGTGAGAAGTCAAAATGTGCAACCGCGACGATCTTCGGCATGGCAATGCACATATGACACGAGGTGAACTGAAAACACATAAAAAAACCATTTTGCCGTGTGGGTTATTGTCGGAAGGAAAACAAAAGACTAATGTAGCAATGTTGGGAAGGCTGAGGAGACAATAGGACTACAGTTTAACCATGCCAATGCATTGAATGCCCAATTATAGTTTTTAACTTCCGGACAACAAATTGCAAGTGTTAACTTTTTTCTATTTGGCAATATAGTTTCACACAGTCCAGCCTACCTTCTAACTTTGCAGTGCCGGCTTCGACCTCATAACTACAGCATCAAATCCACACTACTCATCAAATTCTTCTCCTGACACTTCTTTATTTCGCTTAACTCTGCTCAGTTCTGTTACAACTCAATGTAAAGAACCTAACATTAAGATTACTCAGGCAAATCTTCACATCCCACTACTTCGTTATACAATCTAATTTAAGAATTCCTAGTACTTGTAATCTTAAAAGAGAAACAGCTCTCCGTCTGTGACAGTAAAAATTAAATGCACGATTTGCGTGTCATTAGCCTGCATGGCAGCATTCCAGACCACGAGGAGAAGATCACCATACATGACAGTTAGTTTCTTCGTTACATTAACATAGATTTTGCTCTTCATTTGGTCTTAACTTCAGTCTCTCCTTTTGATCTTGCTATGTCTTCAGTCCTTTGTATGAGTTGGTCTTAACCTTCTGTCCGTGGTACTTACCTGGTAATCTTTTATTTCTTAGCATGGGTTCACATGGCTTCACTCTTTGTGTCTCTTTCTGGGTGGTCGAGTTGCTAATTCCGGGACCATATGACTCGAACCCTGAGGGTAAAAGAGAAAGTACAATGAAGTAACTGAGCCAGCTGACTGGGAAAGAGGGGCAGCAGAATTATGTTTTAAGCAATTCTTATTACACACATGAGGAAATGTTACCAATACGACGTTCATTAGTGTGAAAAATACAGAGTCTACTGATCATGGTAGGTAGGAACTTGTCAGTTCGTCTCATAAGTTCACATACCAGATTGAACCAGCCGGGTTGTGAACTCGATACGAATGAGCCTAGCCAAACTCGGAGAACCATGATGGTACTGACCCCGCGTGCAGAGGAAAGAGCTGTCCACCGAGTACAGCTGGTCGTGCTAGGTTACTAAGATGTACCTGTGACTCCAAGCACACAGGCCAGCAACTGGTGATCGGATACGTGTATCGGAAACGAGAAGGACGGCGATACCATTGCCGATATGATTCCGAGCGGAGCAGAATCTGACAAATATCGACATTAAAAACACTGCCTGGTAATTGTCAGAGAAAACAAAGACTAATGTAGAATGTATGGGGAGGTTGACGGACAATAAAGGCATACATTAACCAATGCATGGAACTGCATTAATAAAATTTATTTTTAAATACGTTAGGACTAACAAATTGACAATGTTGTTACCTTTTTTCTATTTTGGCAAATAATGTTCACAACTTCCATTCTTGACGTTTAACTTTTGCCATGCCACCTTCCCTAATCTCAGAACAGCTATCTGCTTACCATCAGAATTAATTCTTACCACATTCGTTTTCCTATAAACTTCATTGCTAAAGTTACATATTGAAATACTTGCAAATAGTTATTTAAATCGAAAATCTTTCATAATCAAATTATTCATCTTCTGTCTATCATCTTTCATTTCAGAATTCTATATGTAGACAGAGATTCCTGTACTTGTAATCTGTAAAAGTATGAATTGTTCATCCTTCCGTTCTTGCTGTCACAAAAGATTTAAATTACAACAGTATTTGTCCGTGTTCAGTTTAGCCTGCAGCAGCAGGCATTTTCCAGGGGCACCACGAGGAGGAACGTACTCACCCCCATACACTGCTTAGTCTTCTTCTGCTTAGAATCTAGAGCATATATTTTGCTCTTCATTTTGGTCTTATACTTCATGTTCTTCTGCTTTTTGATCTTCTGCTTATTGTTCTTCTGTCTCTTGTTCTGTATCTTGTAGTTTGTCTTAACCTTCTTTGTCCTGTTGGTGATCTTCTTCTGGGTAATCTTTTATTTTTTCTTTGTGATGGTGTTCAGGCTGGTTGGCTTCCTGATCGTCGTCCTTGTTGTCTCATCTTCTTCTGGGTGGTCTTTAAGGTCGTCTAATTTCCGAGAACCAGCTGACGTTACTGGAACCCTGACGGGTATACATGGAGCAAGAGACAATGGAAGTAACGAGGACCAGCTGACTGTGCTGGAACCCGGACGGGTAGCAGAAGGAAAAGAGGCAATGTCACAAACCAGAGTACCAGCCTGACGTACTGTGACACGGTTACTAAGCAGGAGGTACCTGTGCTCCAAAGCACTACCAAGGACCAGCAGACGTTGCTGGAACTCGGATACGGAGATG
Source organism: Oophaga sylvatica (assembly GCA_033576555.1). Lineage (NCBI taxonomy): Eukaryota > Metazoa > Chordata > Amphibia > Anura > Dendrobatidae > Oophaga > Oophaga sylvatica. The sequence goes on along the minus strand of JARQOD010000006.1, from coordinate 284,308,471 downwards.
GAGGCACCTAGGCCAAAGGCACTGGGGAGAACCAGTTGACGGTTCTGGACCCCGGACAGGTAGCAGAAGGAAAAAGGCAATGTCACAACCGAGTACCAGCTGACGTTACTGTGACACGGTTTACTAAGCAGGAGGTACCTGTGCTCCAAAGCACTACCAAGGACCAGCAGACGTTGCTGGAACTCGGATACGGAGATGGAGGCACCTAGACCAAGGCACTGGGGAGAACCAGTTGACGGTACTGGACCCCGGACGGGTAGCAAGAACGCACCCATGAAAATGTAAGTTGACAGGACGCAAGCCGTCCGCAGTTACCGAATCACACAGTCCTACAGTGGGTGCTTGTCCTATTGTCACAATGGAAACCGCCTTTATTTACATATCCCACAGCACACATAGGAATCACCTAAACTGCAGGCACCATAGAGTCGGCTAACCCGAATGCAACACGACAGCACAACTTATTGGAGGATAATTGACGTTCACACTGCCAGGAAACAGCTGTCGTGCTGTAACCAGCTGGCCAGGAGTCAGTACCCCTGCCAATTACTTACGAGCAACAAATGGCGGTGTTGTAGCCCAGGGAGTAGAGTTCAGGTGGTAGAAAGATGAACATAACAGGAGACATGGAAAACGTTGCCAAACAGTTATTTAATCTGAAAACGGACAGGCAAATTCAGGTGAGATCCATGCCTTGTTCATTTTCAGAAAAGTAAGCCGGTCTACATTCTCTGAGGATAGTCGCATGCGACGGTCTGTTACTACACCACCTGCAGCACTAAAGACCGCTCAGATAATACACTGGCAGCAGGGCAAGCCAGCACCTCCAATGCATACTGGCTAAGCTCTGGCCATGTATCCAACTTAGAGACCCAAAATTTGAAAGGGGAAGAGGCATCTGGGAGTACACTTAGAGGGAAAGCCAAGTAGTCTGTCACCATCTTACGGAAACGTTTCTTCCTGGTGACTGGAGCCGTCTCGGATGGTGTAGACCTTGCTGGCGCTGTCACAAAACTTCGCCACATTTGTAACATACAGCTCTTGCCCTGTGCAGAGGCGCTGCTTCTGCTCCCTCTTGTTGTAGAGGTGTCTACACTGCCTCGACGCACAGAGCTGCTTTGTAAAGCAGTAGCAGCAGCAGCAGCTCTCTCGGCTGGAATGTACAACAGTATGGATTGCACCAGTGTGTCTTGGTACTCCTGCATTTTACGGTCCCGGTTCACCGGTGTGATGAGGGTTTGTAAGTTGTCCCGGTAGCGAGGGTCTAGGAGGGTGTACACCCAATAATCTGACGTGGTGAGAATGTGGGCGATGCGGCGGTCGTTTCTCAGGCACTGAAGCATGAAATCAACCATGTGCTGCAGACTCCCAACTGGCCAACAAAGGCTGTCCTCTGGAAGAGGCGTCATCTCTGCCTCCTCTGCATCACCCCACCCTCGCTCTACATACTGACTAAGCGTTGTGTACCTCCCTCTGTAGGGATTTCTTCCTCCTCCATTGACTCCTCCTCCTCATCCTCCTCACAAAGTGAGCCCTGCCCAGCCCTTTGTGAGGAACCACGTTGCGCTGACTGTCCTGAAGGTAATTGAATTTGTGACTCCTCATCCTCCACCTCTTCCAAAACCTCTTCCTTTAGTGCTTTCAGTGATTTCTGAAGCAGGCAGATAAGGGGGACAGTCATGCTGACTATGCATCATCTGCACTCGCCATCCGCGTTGAGACATCAAACGCACGCAAAACGTCGCAGATGTCCTTCATAGAGGCCCACTCAGTAGTGGTGAAGTGTGAACGGCGCAAATTGCGAGTTGATTGCGCCTGTTGCAGCTGATACTCCATTACTGCTGGCTGCTGCTCACACAACCGCTCCAACATATGTAACGTGGAATTCCACCTGGTGGGTACGTCACATATGATGCGATGTTCAGGAAGGCGAAATCTGACTTGCAGAGCTGCAATGCGCGATCTGGCCATGCTGGAACGTCGCAAGTGAGCGCACTCTAGGCGGACCTTGTGCAGCAGTGCATCAAGATCCGGATAGTCCCTCAAAAAACTCTGCACGACCAAGTTGAGCACATGTGCCAGACATGGTATGTGAGTGAGGTTGCCAAGGCCCAGAGCTGCCACCAGATTTCGGCCATTGTCACACACTACCAAGCCTGGCTGGAGATTAGCTGACAAAAACCACACGTCGCTCTCCTGCTTGATGGCATCCCAGAGCTCCTGCGCTGTGTGGCTTCGATTCCCCATGGAAATTAATTTCAGGACGGCCTGTTGACGTTTGGCCACGGCTGTGCTCATATCGGTCGCAACAGGTAAGCGTTCACGGGTCCATGTGGAGGTATACCGTGACGGCTCGTGCAGCGATGATTCTGAGGAACTGGAGTAGGAGGAGGAATCAATGTGTACAGACTGGATTCCTGCAATCCTGGAGTTGGCAGAACACGTACAGCGCCACTGCAAGATCTGTACCCGGCTCCACAACATTGACCCAATGGGCAGTGAGGAAAGGTATCGTCCCTGGCCATGGGTACTGGTCCACGCATCGGTGGTCAGGTGGACCCTGCTACTGACGGCGTTAGTAGCGCTGTTTAATGTTTCCCTCGACATGTTTTTGCAGAGCAGGACGGCTTGCCTGCTGAAATAAAATCGGCTTGGCACATTATATTGTGGGACTGCCAATGCCATAAAGTTCCTGAAACTGTCAGTCTCCACCAGCCTGAATGACAGCATTTCAAGGACAGGAGTTTTGCAATGCCAGCATTCAGAGCCTGTGCTCGTGGATGGTTTGCCGAGTATGGCCGTCTTTTATCCCATGCCTGTGTACCGATGGCTGTTTTGTGGTCTGGAGTGTGACGATGACTGTGAACTTGCTGCTGTGGGTGGAATAACATTTGTCTATGGACAACAGTGACCGAGGTTCTTCCATGGAGATCCTGTGAGGAAGCCGAACCAGGTGTGTGTGAGCTGGAGGTAGAGGCTCCAACACGACCTGAAGATGTAGGTGCTGCTGTAGGTTGGCCTACATCTCCAGTGTGTCTTTGTAACTCAGCTACGTGCTTTGTCCGTACATGTTTCCACATATTTGTGGTATTCAGGTTACTGATATTTTTACCTCTTTTAACTTTTTGCTTACACAGCTTGCATTGAACATAGCAAATATCATCTACAAGTCTGTCAAAAAAGGACCACGCAGTGCAAGTCATGGGAGCGCCAATTTTGACATTTCTAAGAGAACTGCTCCCAACAGGTGCCAAACTGGAGGCTACAGGCAAGCGAGTCTGCAGCCTACCTCTCCCTCCTCTTTGTACCGTTGGGACAATCTCTTCCTCAGAGCTGCTCCCACCACCTTCCTGTTGCTCACGCCATGTTGGGTCTCGGACTTCATCATCTCCACTACCCTCTTCCAACACCTGCTGCTGTTGGATGGTCTGGGCAGCATCATGCTCCACAAAACCTGCCACCTGAGTCTCATCATCATCATAAGATGCGTTCTGCGGTGTGCTGTCCATCGGCACTGGCTCACCCGCCTCTTCAGATTGAGAGAGACACAGCTGTTGCGCATCACTGGATACTCTCTCTTCTTCAAATTGCAGAATGCTGCTTGCCTGTGCCCGTGTTTGCGAGCCAACAGATTCTGAGAACAGAAGCAGAGACTCAGCTGGCTCCTGTACAGAACTCTCTGACTGCCTGGGCAATTTGACAGGCGGTGAACAGACAGATGGTTGCTCAACAGTGTTGTGTTCCTGAGAGGAGGTGGAAGGAATTGAAGTCGATGCATTGGCTGCCATCCAACCAACAACGGCTTCAATTTGTTCTTCCCGCAGCAGGGGGGCACGCCGAGCTCCTACCAAAGTGCGCATAAAGGAACGCTCATGGGTAAAGCTGGTGGATGCTGTGTCACTGAGGGCGGCAGCAGCTACAGAATCCCCACGTCCTCTCCCTGCTGAAACTCCACGGCCACGACCACGTGCCTTACTCCCTGCCTTCTTCATCTTGGTAGATTGATAAAGAAAGTCAGAAAAGTTATAAGGCCTAAGTGTGGTTATTACGCAGAGACTGAAGTGAACACTGAAACACAACTGTTCACAATCTGTGAAAGGCTACTCCTTTGTCTACTTCTATAGTGTTTGCAACCAATGTATTGGATACGGATGGAAGCGCGTCACACTAATAGATTATATTTATTTTAAATGGAATGGAGCAGAACCAATTGGAGAGAAATGAAAAGGATGAGGCACTGAGACACGCTCAGCAGAGTACAAGCAGCAGTGCTTGAACAAGTAACTGGAGCGTGATGTGCACTCAAAAAATAAAAAACACAGACTGAAGTGAACACTGAAACACAACTGTTCACAATCTGTGAAAGGCTACTCCTTTGTCTACTTCTATAGTGTTTGCAACCAATGTATTGGATACGGATGGAAGCGCGTCACACTAATAGTTAAATTGCATGGAGCAGCAAGAATTACACTGAAGGAAAAAAAAATAAGTCTGTGAGTGACACGTGCAGATGCCTACAGACAGCGTTGCATGCAGAGCAAACTGCAGCATCACCTGCACTCACACACACCTTGCAGAGCTGTTAAAACAACACTGCAGGCAAAAGGAAGCTTTACACAGCGGTTGGTGCTAGCCTGCCTACAGCACAGTACACTAAATCGCAATCTCTAACTGTCCCTCAGAGTCAGCACAGCAGCGTTCTGTCCCTTACTGAATTCACAGCACAGTGACGCTAAAATGGCGGTGGCGCCTTTTATAGTGCATTCTGACATCATTTCAGCATCCAATCACAGCCATGCCATTAGTTAACATGACCGCAGCAGTACAGGATGTGCCCACACTTCTTAGGATTCCTCATTGGCTGACTAAAATCACATTGCCTCTCAAAGAATTATGGGAACTTCCGATTCCGGTATACGATATATGGAAAATATCGGAACTAAGTATCGAAAGGCCGAAACAGCTAATATCGGCCGATACCCGATACTTGCGGTATCGTATCGCTCAACACTACTGATCGCCTGTTCTACACATAGCAGGGTTTCAGCCCTGCTATGTGTAGCAATAAACAATACCTACTATGAATGCCTGCCACGAGCTGACATTCTTAGGAGATTTACAATGACAGGCATGGGAGTCTTCCGACCATCATGACAGTCCATCGGCGATCACGTCACTGATGCGCCAATAGGTGGGACTTGTGATACGCTTGCACTCAGCTCACCTATACATCAAAGTTCATGATGGTGTCAAAGGGGTTAACTTAACTTCTTAAACAAGTAAAATTACAAAGGTTTTGTAAAAACATAGTAACAAAGTAACATAGTTATTAAGGTTAGAGGAAGACTTTAAGTCCATCTAGCTCACCTCATATCCTATCCTAACCTGCCCTAACATGTTGGTCCAGAGGAAGGCAAAAAAAAAACCATGTGGCAAACAGTAAGCTTCACATTGGGGAAAAAAAGACACTTAGCAGTTTACCCCTGATTTAAAATCCTCTCAGTTATCAATAACTAAGGGATTTTATATTCTATAGCTTACTGTGCGTTACCTAGGTTGCTGGCCACACTGCCATTTATCAGAATCTGATATTCAGTCTCCGAGGCAAGAAGCATGGGCTTGCAAACTTTTTGCCATAAAAATTTGCCAGTACCATCCTGTTGTTTGCCAGATCAATGGAACCTATTAGATTTCGTGCCCCTAAGCTTTTCTGACAATACAGGAGCAAAGCTGCATCTGTGTGGCCCAGCTGCGCTTGGTGACACATGTTCCCTGGAGGATGCACAGAAAGGTAATTCACAAATACCTGATAAGCATACAACACTTCACATTTTTCCTGGTTCCACCAGAGGGAGCCCTTGAGACAGCAGTGAGATGAAGACAATCTAGCTGAACGTTAGTTAGTCGTTGGTGTTACCTCAGGAGAGCAGACACATTTTGAGAACGCAGTAACCTCAGACGAGCTGTGAGGGAGAAACTCCTGTCAGATTAGCCTGAGGGCTGAGGAAGTTGGAGTGAGAAGCTGACATCTACTGCTGCCTGTGCTTATATTAAGGTGTGCGTAGGACGACAGGCGAGTGGACAAAAGGGAGAGAGTGACTGAGGAGAAATAGCGACGATAGCTTATCCTCCACTCTGCACAACCGGACACCGGGTCCGAGCTTGCTAGCATCTTCACAGCTAGTGGGAAAAACCGGAGACTCTGGACTTCAAGTCGCAGAGGGGCCCTTCAGTGCTAATACGTAACCGGGGTCAGGAAGATGGGGGTCTGGCAGGTACCGCCATAGAGACACTGTTCTGTCCACAAAAAGACCTCATCACAAGATCAGCCGGACGTAGCAAGGAGAAGGAGTTAAACTTAGCTTCATGCAAGTTATAAATCCACACACACAGAGAAGTAAGGAGGCCTTAAACCTACTCAGTGATTACTGGACGTGCATCCTCCACCCTGAGCAGCTTCCCGGGACATGCCTGCAACCATCACCAGTAAAGGTATGGAAAGAGACTGACTTGTGGTGTCTGCCTTATTGCTTGCACCCCTGCACCGCCATATACCTCGAGGGATTAGTCTCGCCTGTGGGAGACTTAACACCTTGCTGCCCAGTAACAACCCCTCAGAGGATTCACCCTGCAGCGCTGGTCACCCTGATCAGAAACCACAGGTGGCAACATGAACATTTCTAAATCCCCTGTAAATATTCCCCCCTTGAATGAGCGCCCAGGGCAACGGACCGAGCTGCGCTACCCGTGACCTCTCCCCCATTGAAGTGAACGGGCTCGGTGCCGAGTACCCCATAAGCCCTGGTACGTGTGCGACTCATCTTTTGGCGTCACGAACAGGATAAGAAGCTCGCTATATGTGAGTCCCGTGTGCCTAAGTGGACTGTTTTTGTGCAAGTGACTGTGTGACTGTTGTTGTGATTTTTGGCGCCAATTGTCTGCCATTGCCCGCCAAAGTACAGCGCTACAGCGCAAAGAGAAGGGGCGTACCTGCAGAAAGCGCGTGGAGTCCCGGACACGCCCCCAACGCTGACGCGGCGGCAGGTCCTGTGGAGAGCTTCAGAGTGCCGGCGACGCAGGTCCTTCCCCATCGCTGTGCCTGGCAGAGCTGCAGCCTTCAGGAGAAGGTAGGCCACACTTAACTAGGGGGGCACAGACATGTCGCAGCCACAAGCTGACAGCGCGGCCCAGAGCGACCGCTCCGGTGACTTACCCGCCGGCGCTGCAGCACAGGATGGAATCGCTGGCCCCTCATCAGGTCCGGTGGCCCCGATAGTACCGCTGACGCTCCCATACCTGCCTGGAGCAAAGTGTCTCCCTCAGTATAGCGGTAAGCTGGATACCCTGTCAGGGTTCAAGTGCAAAATATGCAGCATAATGGACATGTACCCTATGACAGAGAAACAAAGAGCTGCAGTGGTATTAGGACAATTGACTGGTGCTGCAGAAAGGGAAGTAGAGACTTGGACAGCTGCAGACCAGGAATCAGTGCTTTCAATTTTCTTAAAGCTACAGACTATTTTTGAGGACCGCACTGAAACAGATCTCCGGATGAGGTTTTACCAATGCTCCCAGAGACCAGATGACAGTATTAGGGACTACGCCTGCCGACTACAGGGGGCCCTGCGAGCTCTCAAACAGGTTAACCCTATAAGTGCCAATAATGAAAGCAAAATGTTGAAGGAACAATTTGTACGGGGACTGAGGTCCCAAGCTGAAAGCAGAACTGTGCACTGGTGGTCCTTGGATCATCCTGACGCTACCTTTGATGCCTTAAAAGATATGGCTAAAAGGACTGCGACCCCTGGAGAAGCCTGAGGTGGCAACCCAGTATCACCCGGGTGAAGCCACTCTAAAGCCAGCAGCATCCACCTTTTTCCCGCTGGTGGCGGAAGCCAAAACGCAGGTGGCGCCCCCTACTGAGTTGGACTGTCTGCCGCTCAGAAGTGCGCCAGCTGACTAAAAACCTGGCCGCTGTAATGAGTGCCCTGCAACTGCGGAAGGAAGAAGGAGGAAAGATCCTGCTAGCTGACTGCCCAGAGGATGTCCCTTGGATGAACCGGAGGAAAAGGAGGACGTCGCCCCACCGGAGGAGGACAACGCCACCCCCAGGAGCGACCCCTGATCAGCACCATCCTCGCCGAAAGATCATCTGCTACCGTTGCAACAGGGAAGGTCATCTAGCCCGACAGTGTCATTTAAACGAGCAGATCCTGGGTCTGAGGGCCAACACCCAGGAATAGACTCATCAGGCCCCTCAGACTGGAACTGCAGGTTTGTGGGAGGAAGACCATACCTGTCCATCATCTTGGACGGGATCGCAATCCCTGCCCTGCTGGACACTGGATCTCAGGTGACCATCATACCTGATGTCCTGTATAATAAGTTTTGGTCCATGGACAGTCTCCAGCCCCCGAGCCCTGACTTTGCTGTGTATGCCTCTAATGGTCTCCCTGTTGATATACTAGGAGCCAAAAACGTGGACGTAAAGGTGGGCAGAGCGGAGCTGAAGGACCAGGGACTCTTAGTAGTAAAGACTGTAAATGAGGAAAATGGCTTAAATGTGGTTTTAGGTACAAACATTATTAGTAACTGTCTGGGAGAAGTTGTGTTTTTGCTCCAACAGCTCGCTGAAGTTGCCAAGCCAAAGCAAAAGGGAGTGATCCAGAGGGAGATCCGGGCCCTGATGTGCCAGCAGCAAGCGAAGCTGACAGATGGTGAAATTGGTAATGTACGGGTGACAGACCCGAACCCCATTGTGATACCCCCAATGAGTGAAATGCTTATATGGTGTAGAGCAGCAATAGGTCTGAGAGGACAGAACTACCAAGCAGTAGTAGAGCCCCATTGTTCAGAGCACAGACCTACACTCTTGACTGCTAGAGGGGTAGTAGAAGTACGAAATGGGAGAGTACCAGTACGTCTTCTCAACTGGGGAAAAGATGAAGTGAATTTACCATGCTATGCCACAGTTGCTAAATTACATACCGTAGATAACAACTCTATTCTCACGACAGAGTCCTTAGCCTCCCGCCAACCAGCGGAGGATAATGACCCAGCAACCCAGGTGGAGATTGGTGTCAGCAGCTCCATGTCGGGACAGACACCACTCCCGCCCACCAGAAACAGGGAGTACTACGGGTGGTACAGGAGTACACATAGGTATTTAGCAAACATCCACTTGACTTTGGGACAATTAAAGGAGTACAGCATCATATCCCTACAGGCAGTCATCCTCCCATCAAAGAGCGGTATAGGCCTATATCTCCAGCACACTACCAGAAAGCTAAGGAAATGTTACGTAACATGAAGGAAGCAGGGGTGATAAGGGATAGTTGTAGTCCCTGGGCAGCACCTCTAGTCCTAGTGAAGAAAAAGGATGGAAGCATGAGAATGTGTGTAGATTACAGACAAGTAAATCGCATAACACATAAAGATGCATACCCTTTACCACGCATTGAGGAGTCCTTAGCTGCCTTAAAAACTGCTAACTACTTTTCCACCCTCGACCTCACTAGTGGGTACTGGCAAGTAGCTGTGGCTGAGGAGGATCGGGAGAAGACGGCATTCACCACCCCAATGGGACTCTGTGAGTTTGACAGGATGCCGTTTGGACTCAGCAGTGCCCCGGGAACATTCCAGAGAGTGATGGAGAGTTGCCTGGGACATCTCAACTTTGAAACCGTGTTGCTGTACTTGGACGACGTAATTGTGTACTCCAAGACGTATGAAGATCATCTGAAGCACCTGGCAGAGGTATTCGAGTCACTGTCCAAGTATGGGATGAAACTGAAGCCTTCAAAGTGCCATCTGCTCAAACAAAAAGTACAGTACTTGTGTAATATATGGTGTACAGTTCATATAGCGTCTTGTGCTTGGGTGCGAGGAAAACACATGAGACACAGGTTTGATATAGAAGGACTTGTATTACTTCATACAAGTGGCAAAAATGGTCACACAGTTTGCAGGTACAGAAGCAGGAGACACAGCAGGCCAGAGTAACTTAAGCTCAGCAATAACTCTCCACAACAGGTTCAGGATCTCTTCTCTGTTACCGTAATTCCATGCAAACGTGGATTTATCAAATAGCAGGTTTCCAGAGTCCACAAGTGTTCCAAAGTTCCTCAGTAGGAAATAGCTGGAGTACAAAGTCCAAGGTTTTCCAGGAGTTAGGTCACAGGCTCACTGCAGGCTTGATTCTGAAGCACTGATTGCTCAGCTGAGGCTGCTTAAGAAGCAAGAGGGAGAGAATCAGGGCGGGAACATGAAAGCTGGAAACTCCATATTGACTGAGGGCAAGATAGCTGCAGCAAGACAGAAAGCAAAATGGCTGACGGAAAAACTGAGTTTCAAGAAACATGTATAAAGAACCTTACATCACTCCCCCCTTAGGGACAACCTCCGGATGACCTCAGACCAGGTTTGTCTGGGTACCTCTGATGAAACTGGCGGAGCAAGCGAGGAGCATTAACGTTATTGACTGGTTCCCATGAGTTGTCCTCCACTGGGTAGCCCTGCCATTTAATCAAATATTGTAACTGATTTCTGTACAACCTGGAATCTAGAATCCTTTCCACCACAAATTCTTCCTGACCATCGACTAGCACTGGGTCAGGGCAAGGAGAAGAACGTCCAGGAAACGTATTGGGTGTTGCAGCCTTTAGTAGGGATACATGAAAGACAGGGTGGATTCTCATAGTTCTGGGCAGTTGAAGACGACAAGCAACGGCACTTATAATTTTACTGATTTTATAGGGTCCAATGTACTTATATCCCAACTTAGACGATGGAATCCTTAACTTAAGATTTCTTGTTGACAGCCAGACCAAGTCTCCTACCTTGAAAGCTGGTGCAGGTTTACAAAATTTATCTGCTGCTTTCTTGTACCTTTCCTGAGCCAATTCCAGATTTTCCTTTAGAAGATCCATATTCTTTTGTAAAGACGTGATTCTTTCAGCCACTGCTGGCAAGGGCGTTTCTATGGGAAATCGAGGAAGAATGTTAGGATGATAACCTAAATTGGAGTAAAAAGGAGACTGCTTAGTGGAGGCGCTCTGAGAGTTGTTATAAGAGAACTCAGCCAGTGGAAGTAGATCCACCCAATCATCCTGTAGGTGGCAGATAAAGCAGCGGAGATACTGCTCCAGGGTCTGATTGGTTCGTTCTGTCTGTCCATTAGTCTGGGGATGAAAAGCAGAAGAAAGGTTTACTTTAATGTCCAATGCGGCACAGAAATTTTGCCAAAACCTTGAAGTGAATTGCACCCCTCGATCCGAAATAACCTCATCCGGTACTCCATGTAAGCGAAACACATTCTTAATCATCAAATCTGATGTCTGTTTTGCAGTGGGTAAGCCGACACAAGGGATAAAATGAGCTGCCATTGTTAAACGATCAACCACCACTAGAATGGTGTTTTTTCCCTTGAGAGGTTGGTAACTCCACAATGAAGTCCATAGAAATGGATCCCCACGGGCGGGACGGGTGGGAAGGGGTTGCAACAGACCAGTTGGTGAGGAGCGAGGTGTTTTGCATCTTGCACAGACTTCACATGAAGTGACATAGTTTAAAACATCTTTCCTGTAAGTGGGCCACCAAAAGAAACGAGAAAGAAATTCCTGTGTCTTTAGAATTCCTCTATGCCCAGCTATCTTGGAATCGTGGATGAGTTGCAATACTCTCAATCTGACTGTTTCAGGTATATACAGACGTTGTCCCTGAATCCACACACCATTCTTAAAGACAAGACTTACGTCCCTTGGGGGTTGTGCCAACAAGGAATCCGCATGGAATGCTTCCTTGATGTCCTTAAGTAGGTCTTGATTATGAATCACTCCCAGGAATCTAGAGTCAGGAAGAATAGTCTTAGGAGGAGTAAGTGGACGGGTCTCTGCTGAATGAATCCTAGAGAGTGCATCAGCCTTTCCATTGCGCGATCCTGGTCTATAAGAAATGACAAAATTAAATTGGTTTAAGAAAAGATTCCAGCGAGCCTGGCGAGGAGTCAGGCACTTAGCCGACCTGATAAATTCAAGGTTACGATGGTCTGTCAGGACGACTATTTGCTCTGCAGCTCCCTGAAGAAGGTGTCTCCATTCTTTGAAGGCGGCAATAATCGTCAACAACTCTCTATTGCCCACATCGTAGTTCCTCTCAGCCGAAGACAACTGCTGGGAAAAGAAGGCACAGGGATGCAAGACATTCTTCTCACCTGTTCTCTGAGAGAGTATAGCTCCAACGGCACAGTCTGAAGCATCCACCTCTATTATGAAGGCAAGTTCGGGGTTGGGATGTACTAAGATAGGTGCGGTGGTAAATTTATCCTTTAGACGGGAAAATGCTTCCTGGGCTTGGGGGGTCCAGGAGAACCTAGACTCTTTCCGGGTAAGTTGGGTGATAGGTGACACTACCTCAGAGAAATTCCTAATGAAACGTCTATAGAAGTTGGCAAACCCGATGAAGCGCTGCACCTCCTTCACATTTCTAGGAATTGGCCAATCCTTGATGGCTTGGGTCTTGCTTCCATCCATACTAATTCCTTGTGTAGACAGTACATACCCCAGAAATTGAATTTCGGTCCTATGGAATTCACACTTTTCAAGTTTGATGTAAAGATGGTTTTGTCTTAGACGTTCTAAGACCATTCTCACATGTCCATGATGTTCCTCTGTGGAGTTAGAAAAAATTAGAATATCATCCAAATAAATCACCACGAATGTATCTAGGAGATCCCTGAAGATGTCATTCACCAAGTGTTGGAAAGTGGCTGGGGCGGTACTCAGACCAAAAGGCATAACTAGATATTCAAAGTGTCCATAGCGTGACCTGAATGCAGTCTTCCATTTATCCCCATGTCTAATATGGACCAAGTTATAGGCCCCACGGAGATCCAGTTTAGAGAAAATTTTGGCATGCCGCACTCTCTCCAATAACTCAGGGATTAAAGGCAATGGATAACGGTTTCTAATAGTAACCTTATTGAGTTTCCTATAGTCTACGCAGGGTCTCAGAGATCCATCTTTCTTCTTCACAAAGAAGATGGGTGCACCTGCAGGAGATGAAGAGGGGCGTATGAAGCCCTTGGCTAGATTTTCGTCTATGTAATCCTTTAAAGCCTTTAGCTCGGGCCCCGCCAGGGGGTAGATCTTACCAAAAGGTATCTCTGCTCCAGGCAATAATTCAATTGGACAATCATATGGACGGTGAGGGGGAAGCTGGTTAGCGTTCTTCTTGTCACATCAATCCACATAGTCCTGGTATACAGCTGGTAGTTCAGGGACTGACATGGTTCCTTTAGGAATAGAGCAAGCTGAAACTTCTGGACTCATCTGTTTCTCTGGAAAGTGTAATTCCTTGGTCTCCCAGTTAATGGTAGGGTTCTGAGCCTGCAGCCATGGTAGCCCTAGAATAATGGGAAAGTGGGGAGAAGAGATAAGCATAAAGGACAGTTTCTCTTGATGATCTTTACCCATAAGGACCCTCAAAGGCTCCGTTTCCTGATCCACTGGTCCAGAGGTCAGCAGGGAGCCATCCACAGTCTCCATCTGTACTGGAGTAGCCTTCTTCACTGAACGTATCCCCTGTTTCAGAGCAAAGGAGATATCCATAAAATTTCCACTTGCCCCTGAGTCGATCATAGCAGAGCTAGACACCCAGACTGAGTCAACCCAGAGTTTGATGGAAAGGAAGCAATGAGAATTGTTTTTCTTACAACTCAGCTGGGACACCGCTGAGGAAACTTGAAAAATTGCAGCGTTTACACAGTCATCGTCCTCAGAAGTGACGGAGTTTAAGTCCGAGAAATCAATATCTGTTGCTGCAGATCTCTCTGGAGCCTGAGGCTCGGACCTGACAGATCTCCTCTCGCAACACTCACAGTGAATGACTGCTGCAGTAGTCTTACGAGAACGGCTGGGGCAGTTTATAATGAAGTGCCCTGACTTACCACAGTAGAAACATAGATTTTCCTTTAAACGATGTTTTTTGCGTGCATCACTAACCCGTCTTTGTAAAGAGTCCACCTGCATGGGTTCAGGTTCAGGTTCCCGTGTGATCCTACTCAAAGGTTCCTTAGCTGGGGAGGAAGGTAGGAAAAGGTTAGTGCGATTACTTTCGAACCATCTCTCTTGCCTGCGTTCAGTCAGACGAGCATCAATACGGATGCAGTAGTTAATAAAGTCACCTAACGCAGTGGGAGGGTCGGCACGAGCAAGTTCATCCTTAATCAGTGGAGACAACCCTTTTCGAAAATAGATTTTTTTGGCGGAACTGTCCCAAGTGGTATCGAGGGCCCATCTCCTGAAATCCAAGGCATATTCGGCTACTGAGCGCTTACCTTGGCGCAAAGTTAACATGGCTGCTTCAGCTGTTGCACCTCGATTGGGGTCATCAAACATCTGCCCCATGGCTGAAATGAAAGCATCAAGATGATCCAAACATTCATCCTCAGTCTCAATCAGAGGGTTTGCCCACATCAAAGCCTTGTTGGTAAGCAACATGATTATAGTAAGCACTTTAGATCGTTCAGTGGGAAATTGTGAAGCATGTGCAGAAAAAAAAAAGATTGCATTGGTTAATAAATCCCCTGAATTTCTCACGTTCACCGCCAAAATGAAAAGGGGGTAACTTGGGAATCCCAGAACTCGGGGTTATGGCAGGAGCCTGGACTCGTTCCTCTAGAACCTCAATCCTGGCTCGTAAATCCTGGGTAGTTTGTCCAAACACTTGCAAATTGTGATTAGTGAGGTCCTGTAGGTTTGCAAAACGGGTCTTTATAGTCTGTATATCTGCAAGGATTGTATCAGTCACTCCGCAAAGCTCCTTTATGCGAGCCTCCATCTTCCAGATCTTTTAAGACAGGAGTACTGGAAGGAGAAGAGAGAAAAAAAACAAACAAACAAACAATAGTGTTTACCTGTGGTAACACTGCAGAGTAAAATTAAGGGAATTGCTCACCTGGAATGGTTGTGAGAAGTCACAACCACTGTCATCACAGAAAGTATAACCGGACATCTGATATCCACAGTCACAGCAGACACAGCCTTCCCAGACCCAGCAGACACTAACGTTTGGCTTCAGAATCTTGTAATGTATGGTGTACAGTTCATATAGCGTCTTGTGCTTGGGTGCGAGGAAAACACATGAGACACAGGTTTGATATAGAAGGACTTGTATTACTTCATACAAGTGGCAAAAATGGTCACACAGTTTGCAGGTACAGAAGCAGGAGACACAGCAGGCCAGAGTAACTTAAGCTCAGCAATAACTCTCCACAACAGGTTCAGGATCTCTTCTCTGTTACCGTAATTCCATGCAAACGTGGATTTATCAAATAGCAGGTTTCCAGAGTCCACAAGTGTTCCAAAGTTCCTCAGTAGGAAATAGCTGGAGTACAAAGTCCAAGGTTTTCCAGGAGTCAGGTCACAGGCTCACTGCAGGCTTGATTCTGAAGCACTGATTGCTCAGCTGAGGCTGCTTAAGAAGCAAGAGGGAGAGAATCAGGGCGGGAACATGAAAGCTGGAAACTCCATATTGACTGAGGGCAAGATAGCTGCAGCAAGACAGAAAGCAAAATGGCTGACGGAAAAACTGAGTTTCAAGAAACATGTACAAAGAACCTTACAACTTGGGACATATTGTCAGCTCAGAAGGAGTAGCGCCGGACCCCGAGAAGGTCACTGCCATCCAGAAATGGCCAGAACCAAGGAATCTCAAGGAGGTGCGCCAGTTCCTGGGACTGACAGGTTACTACAGGAGGTTTGTAAAGGACTACACCAAGAAAGCAGCGCCTCTGCAGGACCTTCTGGTAGGACAGCCCCTCAAGAGCAGAAATCCTCCATTCCACTGGGGTAAAGAACAAGCTGAGGCATTCAAAGAGATGAAGGAGATCCTGACAGGCGATGAGATCTTAGCCTATCCTGACTACAGCCAGCCGTTCCTGCTGTATACTGATGACAGCAACGAAGGATTGGGAGCTGTCCTCAGTCAGAAGCAAAATGGCCAAGAAAAAGTCATCGCATATGCAAGCAGGAAGCTCCGGCCGACTGAGAGAAACCCAGAGAACTATAGAAGCTTCAAGTTGGAGTTCCTGGCGCTGGTCTGGGCCATTACAGAAAGATTCAAGCATTACCTAGCCTCCAGCAAGTTCACTGCTTACACAGACAATAACCCCTTGACACATCTTGAAACAGCCAAGCTGGGAGCCATGGAGCAACGTTGGATGGCTCGGCTATCGAACTATCAGTTCACAATCAAGTACAGGGCGGGCCGTAAGAACGCCAACGCTGACGCCTTGTCCAGAATGCCGCATGAATCCGACACGGAAGAGGAATCGGATGACCTAGAAGAGATTGAGCTACCTGCATTCCACAGAAATGGGATGATCCACGAGCAACGAGCCTACAGGAGGCAGCGTGGTAAGACATTAAACCCTTTACCTCACCACAGCTGGAAGGAGACCCAGAACAGTGACCCGGTTGTCAGCCACATCAAGGAACTGATAACTCAGGAAGGTTCCTCCTTGGAGAAGGATGCGTCTCAACAAGTGAAGCAGCTGTGGAACGAGAGAAGCCGGCTGTTTATCTACCGAGAGAAGCTGTGCCGAAGGTACGTCAACCCCAGAACCCATGAGATGGTATGGCAGATAGTAGTGCCAAGAACAGACATCCAGATGGTGTTGGAAGCCTACCACGATCGAGAGGGGGCACTTTGGCTGGAAGAAGCTGGAAACCCTGCTGAAGTGTCGTTTCTACTGGGTGGGAATGCGAAGTTCCATCGAGAAATGGTGTAAAAACTGTGCGTCCTGTAGCCTCCGAAGAAAAGACTACAGTAGCCAGAAAGCCCCCCTGCAGCCCATCAAGACTACTCGTCCCTTGGAGATCGTGGCCTTGGACCATGTCAAGTTGTCACCCAGCAGGTCAGGATACTGGTATGCCCTGACGATGGTGGATCACTACTCCAGGTTCCTGGTGGTCGCCCCTGTCAAAAATCTGACAGCTGAAACAGCAGCAAAGACGTTTCAGGCGTATTTCTGCAGACCCCATGGATATCCAGAGCAAGTGTTAACTGATCAAGGTCCTGCCTTTGAAGCCGAATTGTTTAAGGAATTCTGTCACTTGTACGGGTGTAAGAAGATAAGAACCACACCGTACCACCCACAAACCAATGGTCTCTGTGAGAAGATGAATCACATAGTCATTGATCTGCTGAAGACGGTACCACTTGGGGAGAGGAATAGGTGGCCAGACCTACTACCTGATCTAGTAGATCTGTACAATCACATACCGGTGAGTTCCACCAACTGCACTCCAGCCTACCTTATGCAAGCAAGACCAGGAAAGCTGCCCATGGATTTGGAACTTGGTGTTGTAGAACCAGAAGCTGATGTTACTACTGAAGATTGGGACGCAAACCGACAGGAACAGTACAGGAGAGTACAAGCCTGCGTGGAAGATAGTCTCAATAAAGTAAGGGAAAAGCAAGAGGAGAACTACAACAAAAGTGCGCCAGCTAAGCCTTTTATGCCTGGAGAAATTGTGCTAAAAAGAAAAAGAAGAATGCACAAATTGGATGATCAGTGGGAAAAAGAGCCATATGTCGTGCAAAATTCCAAGTTTGACAACAGGAAAACCTGTACCATTAGCAGAGATGGAGGAAAAACGACCACCACGGTATCCAGAGACCACCTAAAACTGTGTCCAGACATGTTAAAACTTCCCGAGGAAGAACTTGTTATGGAAAAAGAGAAATCAGGTGAAGTCATACACACGGACCTAGGAGATTTTCCAGCAGATTGGCCTTGTATCGGAGACGCTGTGATTATTCCAGTACTTCAATTTTACCAACCACAAGAAGCGCTTCAACGTCCAGTCGAGCCAGTTGCCGCAGCAGAAGAAATAGTTCAAGAAGAACCTGCTCCTGTAGCATCTCCAGAAGTAGTATCTCAAAGAATGGAATCTCAAAATGTGGAACCTTCAGATGTTGGGTCTCAGGTAGAAGAATCCCCTGGCGGAGCAGAACCGCATCGCCCAGTCGCTAGTATGCTTGCCAGATCCCTAGAGAGGTGGAGGCGGATTTACAGTTTGCCAGCACGCAGCACAGATAGGCTAGATGCTACTATACCTGACACCACACCACGTAGGTCAGTACGCACAACGAAAGGAAGGTTACCTGTTAGATACCAAGAGTAGTCCTAGCAAATTAACAAATTAATCCAGTATGACCCAGACAGGGTTTAATTAATTGTACAAAGTTATTAAGAAAATTGCATTTTATTGAGAATGTTATATGATGATAATGTTTACATGCTGAAGTAGTATACCCTAGTTGGGTAATGTGATAGGTGAAATGTGTTTCTTTTTGAAGGACTGCGTGGCTGAGGACTTTGCCAGCCCAAAAACTGTGTTGTAAATAGTTGGCACTCAGTGCCTCATCTTGGTTTTAAGCAAACCATTCTACCTCAGAAGAAAAACCCATATGGTGTGGCCTTGAGTGAGGTTTGCAGCAGAGAAGTCCTGCAGCCCACCCAGGACCCCCGTGGGAGGTTTTGTGCGGGTCCTCCACAAGAATCTTGTATTTATTTGCACTGTAAAAGTATTTGATATTTTTCTATTGCCATTTGTACACATTGTAACGTTTGAAGTGTCCTTACCTCCCGCAAGGGATGAGTTATGTTATTGTTGTTATTATAAAAATTGTTTTCTTTTTCAGCCCGGGAGTGCTGAATATAACTAGGGGGGGATGTGTGGCCCAGCTGCGCTTGGTGACACATGTTCCCTGGAGGATGCACAGAAAGGTAATTCACAAATACCTGATAAGCATACAACACTTCACATTTTTCCTGGTTCCACCAGAGGGAGCCCTTGAGACAGCAGTGAGATGAAGACAATCTAGCTGAACGTTAGTTAGTCGTTGGTGTTACCTCAGGAGAGCAGACACATTTTGAGAACGCAGTTACCTCAGACGAGCTGTGAGGGAGAAACTCCTGTCAGATTAGCCTGAGGGCTGAGGAAGTTGGAGTGAGAAGCTGACATCTACTGCTGCCTGTGCTTATATTAAGGTGTGCGTAGGACGACAGGCGAGTGTACAAAAGGGAGAGAGTGACTGAGGAGAAATAGCGACGATAGCTTATTCTCCACTCTGCACAACCGGACACCGGGTCCGAGCTTGCTAGCATCTTCACAGCTAGTGGGAAAAACCGGAGACTCTGGACTTCAAGTCGCAGAGGGGCCCTTCAGTGCTGATACGTAACCGGGGTCAGGAAGACGGGGGTCTGGCAGGTGCCGCCATAGAGACACTGTTCTGTCCACAAAAAGACTTCATCACAAGATCAGCCGGGCGTAGCAAGGAGAAGGAGTTAAACTTAGCTTCATGCAAGTTATAAATCCACACACACAGAGAAGTAAGGAGGCCTTAAACCTACTCAGTGATTACTGGACGTGCATCCTCCACCCTGAGCAGCTTCCCGGGACATGCCTGCAACCATCACCAGTAAAGGTATGGAAAGAGACTGACTTGTGTGTGTCTGCCTTATTGCTTGCACCCCTGCACCGCCATATACCTCGAGGGATTAGTCTCGCCTGTGGGAGACTTAACACCTTGCTGCCCAGTAACAACCCCTCAGAGGATTCACCCTGCAGCGCTGGTCACCCTGATCAGAAGCCACAGGTGGCGTCACGAACATTTCTAAATCCCCTCTAAATATTCCCCCCTTGAATGAGCGCCCAGGGCAACGGACCGAGCTGCGCTACCCGTGACCTCTCCCCCATTGAAGTGAACGGGCTCGGTGCCGAGTACCCCATAAGCCCTGGTACGTGCGACTCACATCTGCTTCCACTGGTTGCACAGTTAAGACCAATAGTGAGACTATATCTCTGGTCTGAATTCTCAATTTTCAGGAATGTGCTGCCTCCCCCCCCAGCAAGCATGAAGAATGGAGGTAGGGGTATGGTTCACTCATGAAGAAACAAAATTAGAAAACCCCTTTTATCTGCTATATTGTCTGTAAATGTTGCAGATCTTTATGCTTATATCTTATTGGGAAAAGATTCAGAAAATATTGTGTAATATTAAGTTGTTATGAGAAAATGTTATGTTAGTCACTTAGAAAACTAATATATTATTTTTAGACTTTGGAAAAAGAAAATAATTGAACTGTAGAATTTCATAAAACTTCAGCATGAAGAGGTGGAAACTTCACAATCATGAAGTGGTTAGAAAGATGTATTTGAACATTTAGTAAATAGTAATCCAATTAATCTGAATTGTCAATGCTTACAAAAACTGTCAGGTATTGTATGCCTTATATTACTAAATATTGTACAATAAAGTTAAGATTAAGCTCAACAGCCATGTAACCTTCTTAGCAATATTTTCTGATTCTAACATGACAGAAGCCCACTAAAGTTAAATATGCAATGATGATAGATTATTGTAATAAGTGGTACCAGATTAAGGATATAGAATGTTTCTGGAAAAGTATTTTAGGAAAGCTGTTTTAAAAACCATTCTGAAACCAGCTACAGTACAATGGCAACAGCCCTTAGTACCATCCACTGGGGGATTCTTATGTTCCTGGCTTTACAACCACCACCTGGCTAAAGCTAATTGGCTGTACTCCAGTTGGAATGAATCCTGGACCAGCTGGAGAAGAACTATAATTGTGGCCTGGCCAGCTTCACATACATAAAATGGATAATAATGAGTCAAAATGGATAGAAAACTGTAGAAAGGAAAAGTTGAGGAGCTCATTTATCTTTCATACCGCCTCACATTAAAGAGAGGGGACATTTTGTGTATTATCAGATCTCGTCTCCACCTTATACATTATTTTGGTTTTGACTAATGAAGAATTCTATATTTTATCCTACATGACAAATTTAATAAAGTATAGTACCTGAAATATATTTTTGAGTCCCAGATTGATATGAAATAAGTATCAGCATTCAGCACAATCTTCCAGTGAAACAATTTTGCAGTTTCTGCTTGTGATGCATGACTACTAGTCTTTCTGTTGGCTTTACATTGATACAGACACAACTTCATTGTAGCCAACAGTAATTGGGTCATGTAATCCCTAAGAATCCTTGTTTCATTAAGTCTAAACAAACAGCCAATCAACCAATGAATATATAGAATGCTCATTAGGCAGATGAAATCATCTTTGGACCTGAGTGAAGAGGACCTCTACTGTGAGAACAATGGCAGCGTAGCCTTTGCGCACTGCGCAATGTGTTACTCTTTCTTCAGTAGGTATATAAAGCATGGCTGGTCTGTCTAAGGGTATGTTCACACTGGGCGTTTTTGCTGCATTTTTTTCTGCAGCAAAGCCTAATTTCTTGGCAGGAAAGAAGCTGTGGCAAAAACGCATGTTTTGGTGCATTTTTGTTTGCGTTTTTGTTACGGTTTTGATGCGTTGTTTTCATGCGACTTGGGGGCTAACTTGTGTCCCTCTTTGTGCATGCTAATAAAGTTGAGTGCCCAAAGAGAAAAAAAATTTTTTTTTGCAGAACCATGCCTCTAGATCCTTTGAAAAGCGGGCAATTCAGAAGCCACCTACAGGAAAATCACAGAGTGACAGTTTAGAATAGATATATACACATACAATGCATAGATATAAAGATGTCAGTGACATATATATGTATATACAGTTATATGAAAAATTTTGGGCACCCCTATTAATCTTAAGCTTAATGTTTGATAAAAATTGGTGTTTTTGCAACAGCTATTTCAGTTTGATATATCTAATAACTATTGGACACAGTAATGTTTCTGCCTTGAAATGAGGTTTATTGTACTAGCAGAACATGTGCAATCTGCATTGAAACAAAATTTGACAGGTGCATAAGTATGGGCACCCTTATCATTTTCTTGTTTTAAATACTCCTATCTACTTTTTACTGACTTACTAAAGCACTTTTCTTGGTTTTGTAACCTCATTGAGCTTTGAACTTCATAGCCAGGTGTATGCAATCATGAGAAAAGCTACTTAAAGTGGCCACTTGCAAGTTGTTCTCCTGTTTGAATCTCATCTGAAGAGTGGCATCATGGGCTCCTCAAAACAACTGTCAAATGATCTGAAAACAAAGATTATTCAACATAGTTGTTCAGGGAAGGATACAAAAAGCTGTCTCAGAGATTTAACCTGTCAGTTTCCACTGTGAGGAATATAGTAAGGAAATGGAAGAACACAGGGACAGTTCTTGTTAAGGCCAGAAGTGGTAGGCCAAGAAAACATCAGGAAGGCAGAGAAGAAGAATGGTGAGATCAGTCAAGGACAATCCTCAGACCACCTCCAGAGAGCTGCAGCATCAACTTGCTGCAGATGGTGTCACTGTGCATCGGTCAACTATACAACGCACTTTGCACAAGGAGAAGCTGTATGGGAGAGGGATGCGAAAGAAGCCGTTTCTGCAAGCACGCCACAAACAGAGTAGGCTGAGGTATGCAAAAGCACATTTGGAGAAGCCAATTTCTTTTTGGAAGAAGGTCCTGTGGACTGATGAAACCAAGATTGAGTTGTTTGGTCATGCAAAAAGGCGTTATGCATGGCGTCAAAAAAACACAGCATTCCAAGAAAAACACTTGCCACCCACAGTAAAATTTGGTGGAGGTTCCATCATGCTTTGGGGCTGTGTGACCAATGCCGGCACCGGAAATCTTGTTAAAGTTGAGGGACGCATGGATTCCACTCAGTATCAGCAGATTCTTGACAATAATGTTCAAGAATCAGTGACAAAGTTGAAGTTACGCAGGGGATGGATCTTTCAGCAAGACAATGATCCAAAACACCGCTCCAAATCTACTCAGGCATTCATGCAGAGGAATAATTACAATGTTCTGGAATGGCCATCCCAGTCCCCAGACCTGAATATCATTGAACGTCTGTGGGATCATTTGAAGAGGGCTGTCCATGCTCGGCGACCATCAAACTTAACTGAATTGGAATTGTTTTGCAAAGAGGAATGGTCAAAAATACCTTCATCCAGGATCCAGGAACTCATTAAAAGCTACAGGAAGCGACTAGAGGCTGTTATTTTTGCAAAAGGAGTATCTACTAAATATTAATGTCACTTTTCTGGTGAGGTGCCTATACTTATGCATCTGTCAAATTTTGTTTGGATGCAGATTGCACATTTCCTGTTAGTACAATAAACCTCATTTCAAGGCAGAAACATTACTGTGTCCAATAGTTATTAGATATATCAAACTGAAATAGCTGTTGCAAAAACACCAATTTTATAAAACATTAAGCTTAAGATTAATAGGGGTGCCTAAACTTTTTCATATAACTGTATATACACTGTTTAAAAAAATAAAGGGAACAATTAAACAACAGACTATAACTCAAAGTAAATCAAACTTCTGTGAAATCAAAATGTCCACTTAGGAAGCAACACTGATTGACAATCAATTTCACATGCTGTTGTGCAAATGGAATAGACAACAGATGGAAATTATTGGCAATTATTAAGACACACTCAATAAAGGAGTGGTTCTGCAGGTGGAGACCACAGATCACATCTCAGTACCAATGCTTTCTGGCTGATGTTTTGGTCACTTTTGAATGTTGGTTGTGCTTTCACACTCGTGGTAGCATGAGACGGACTCTACAACCCACACAAGTGGCTCAGGTAGTGCAGCTCATCCAGGATGGCACATCAATGCGAGCTGTGGCAAGAAGGTTTGCTGTGTATGTCAGCGTAGTGTCCAGAGGCTGGAGGCGCAACCAGGAGACAGGGCAGTACACCAAGAGATGTGGAGTGGGCCGTAGGAGGGCAACAACCCAGTAGCAGGACCGCTACCTCAGCCTTTATGCAAGGAGGAGCACTGCCAGAGCCCTGCAAAATGACCTCCAGCAGGCAACAAATGTGCATGTGTCTGCACAAA